>CM041639.1:33721493-33753452 GCA_023333625.1 Bothriochloa decipiens | reverse complement strand
ATCCGCATGAGGCAAACTGCTCTGCCGCCGTGGGCGTCATTCGAGCGAGATGGATCACAGGGGTGCCGCCAGCGCCACCATCGAAGCTGGGGAGTCGATGTCATGGTCGAGAGGGGCGGGGGCGCCTATGTCGTCGCCGGAAGGAGCAGGGGCGCCGCCGTCACATACTGGGGAAGGAGGAGCGTCGCCGATGCGCGCCGTCGGCTTCATAGACAACGCCGCCACCATAGTTGAGGCCGCCGTCGCCTCTGCAGGTGCCCGCCGCAGGAGGGCTCCTGGCCGGTGACGATGAGGAAGGGCGGTGACTGCAGCAATGACCCATGGGGGGCCTTCCCTGCCACAACCGCCGAGTAAGGGCGAGGGCGGGTGATGGATTGGAAACCGCGGACGACTGTTCTTTCGTTGTGCGATCGTGTGGGAGGGCGTGATTAGCGCCGGGAGGGCACCGCGTGCGAGCGAAAAAAAATCGCCGGGCAGAGCGAAGGCGAGCGACGTACGTCGCTTCACCGGGCAGAGTCTAGCTTTGGGTCTTTTTAAGAGTCAGATATAAATGAATTTTACTAAATATCATTAAATTAACGGTAATAAAAAAATACCTAGTATAAGTAACAATGACACTGTTTAAATACTGTAACAAAGATCTTGATTTTTCTTTTTTCCTTAAAATAGTTTGTATGAGAATAAATTGTGCTGGATATATCCCTTCTGTACGAGCATGTTTATTATAGCATTCCGTATAGATAGGTGTAGAAATTTTAGTGAAACACTCAAAGAACTTTTTCAGCTAGAATTTCAAATACCGTCATCCTCTATTCTTGGTTTATCATTAGTCAAATATAGAGAGCTAGGCTACCTGTACAAAGTGTTTGCATAAGATAGAGAAGTTGGATGATGAAAAAAACATAGATAACTCTTTTTGTTTAAATGACTCTCCAAATGACAACCTAGACATTGTTTGAAGACGCCATGTGATGTTCAAAACTGATCTTTTTTCTGCCTAAAAAAAAGTTGTGGACCCTGATTAAAATTGGATCTGTAACCTTCATTTGGAGGTTAAGACTATCCGCACTCACGAAACTTTATATTCAACCTCTAAAAGGAATATTCTATCATGGTTATCAAGATTCTCTCCTCTATACCGAATTCTTCCGCACTCATCCATACTCAATCTCAAACTCTATACCCACTAGTCTAGATTTTTTTTCATTTTTTATTTTTTCCTTTTTTTCTCTTCCCTTTTTTTTCTCCTCTCCTCCTTTATCCATTCCACCGCACCGGCCAGAGGACGGGGAGGCCTACGAGGAGCAGCACCGGCGATGGCAGCCGTCGTCCCTCCCCATCCGGCGAGCGGAGGACCAGCGAGCGGCGGGGCTCCCCGGCGGCCCTCCTCCCCTGCCCTCCACCCCCCGGCGCGGCTCCCCGGCGGTCCTCCTCCCCGGTCCCTCCTTCCTCGATCTCCACGGGCAGCGCGGGTGGCGCTCGGAGCGGCGGCGCTCGCGGGCCGGTGCGCGCGGAGCTCGGCTCGGCGGCGCTTTCGGGTCGGCGTGGTGGCGCTCGCGGGCCGGCCGGGGCAGAGCTCGGCTCGGCGCGACAGCGCTCTCGGGCCGGCGTGGTGGCGCTCGCGGGCTGGCCGGGGCAGAGCTCGGCGCGGCGGTGGGCGTGGAGGTGGCGCTCGCGAGCCACCGGGACAACCGCTGCGGCCTCCACCATCCCGACGCCCCTCCCTCCTCCCCTCCCTGGCGGGCGTCCATGGCGCAGCTCCATCTCCGGCGCGCGCGCGACTTGCTCCTTCCTCTCTACCGGCGCGGCTCCCTCCCTGCTGCTCCTCCGGCGAGGGCACGACCACGGCGAGCGGGTCCCGACGGCGAGTGTCCTTCTCTCTCCCCGTCGTCTCTCTCCACAGCTCAGCCCCGTCCTTCTCTCTCCTCACCGGGCCCCGCAGCGTCCTTTACCGTGCCGTCCGTACTCACGCCACAGTTTGCGGACGGAGGCTGGTACGCAGCCTTTGCGTTCGGCTTTGCAGTACCCGCTACGGGGGGTTTCAAGTCTATATACGCGTTTACAGTTTTCTTTTGAGTAGCCGCTGCGGATAGTCTAAGAGCCTCAAGTCTTCCCAGCTTATGTGTGGCCTTGTTTTTTTTTCCTCTTGGAACAACAACTATGGCCGTATAACCACAGTTTGGATCAAAGCTGGCTTGACATAAGTTGAAGAATCTTAGGAAGAAGAAGAAGCTGCCTTCAAATTGTGCCGTTTGTAGGTTTTTTTTTATTTAACTGTCAAGGGAAGAATATCCACCTGATTATATGTGAGTTTTTTTATTTTTATGTTAAGCAAATGAGAAACGGCTCCAAGTAGATCGTGTGTTATAGCGTGCGTCGGTGGTGCAGGTCCAAAGGGTACATGTGCTGAACGAACGCCTGAGCGTCACTGCTTCGCTATCTCAGGCTCTTCCCACTTCTCTGCAAGTTGCGAACCAGTTCCTCATTTCTGCTTTAAGAAATCCAGCAGCGATTCTTCCTTTCTTGGGAAACAAGACTGAAGTGGGGGAGCAAACAATTGTGGACGGCGATTAGCCAACCGACCGCCGTTTTGACCTCACAACTTTGCTGTCCCCGTGTTACAAGCCTGACCATGCCTGCCGTCCCCTACTCTTCCGAACAACATTTTTATCTATATTCTTCCTTGTTCCTTGAGCAACTACAGCAAAACAAATTCAAATTCAAATCAAATTTAGTCCGTCACCAGTTTTTTTTATGAGACGACGAGAATTTCGAAACGTTTTTGTAATCACCGATGCAGAGCCAGATTCCCCACCCCGACTCGGTTCCAGTAGCCCCTCAACGCGAACAGAAATTCCACCCCTTCTGCTGCTGCTGCCGTAACCGCGGTGGAAACCACGCAACAGCATCCCCAAAAACCACCCGATCCCGTGAGCGCCGCCGACCCGCCCGAGCCCGAAACCACGGTCGCGCCGCGCCCCCCACGGCCACTCGCCGCCGCGGCGTTTCCCTCGTCCTCATCACAACAACAGAGCCATAAAAATCTCAGAACGCATCTCCACTGCTCCGACCTCGACGCGACCTCTCCCCCAACCTCCCCTCGCTCGGATCCGGACGGACCGGCCCCGCCCTCCCATGCGCACAGCGCCGCCGCGGCCGACATGACGCTCGCCTCGCTCGCCCGCGCCCTCGGCCGCTCCGCGCGCTCCTCCCGCCCTGCGCGCCAGGCGAGTAGTCTCCCTTCTCGTCCCCCTCCCCTGCTCCCTGTCCCTGTCCCGAGTCTCCCGGTCTGACCTTCCGCTGTTCCTTTTAGGGTTTCCAGCTCGGGGGCGGCCTCCGGCAGCCGCCCGCGCCGCCGCCTGTGCACGGCGGCGAGGGCGCGGCGATAGGATTTGTCCGCGGTTACCTGACTGCGGGTGCGGCTGTGGCGTCGTCGGCAGCTCTTGGGAAGCCCGCCGCGGGCAGGGCTGTAGATTGGAGATACCTCCTCGCCAGCCCGCAGTTCCGACGGCTCTTCTCGGACGAGTCCAAGAAGAGTACGTTCCTCCTTTTTGATGAGATTATTATTATCAATGAGTTTGGGTTTCGTGGCCCTGGTTCTGAAAGGTTGCTCCTTTTATGATTTCGTTAGACTACGAGAACTACTACCCGAAGGGTAAGAAGGAGGCGCCGAAAGGAGATGGGAGTAACAAGTCTGAATCGAAGCGTAAGTTCCCCTCGCGCTTCACTTGTTTGTGTAGATAGAGGAGGGTATCCATGTTATTATGGATTCAAATATCATAGCATTTCATGCGCCCGTAGTGCATATATTTGAGTTGACTAACAAGGTGGACAGCTTACTTTTGGTTTGTTGTTTTACTTTTTGCTGCAACTGCTTTGGTGAATTGTTATACGAGTTATAATCTATAAATAGCTCTTGGAGTAGAAATGTGTAATGATTTATGCACGCTGTGCTTTGACGTGTAGTTTTGTGACATCAGTGCTAACTATTTCACTTTTAATGAAATTGATCTTGTGGTGCGCAGAGGAATCCAATACGGATGAAGGATGGAATTTCCAGGAGAATGCTATGAAACAACTGCAGAATTTCCTTGCACCTCTATTGATTCTTGGCCTGATGCTATCATCCATGTCATCTAGCACCGCAGACCAGAAAGAGGTGATTACTTTCCTACTTTGTTAACTCTGCTGGGAATAGTTCTGCAAGTCAATAGTTTCATTTGTTCCTTTTCTGGTAAGCTATGCTTAGTCCCCTAAGAACAGGTAATCTATGTATGTTTGTTCTGTTCACACTTGCATAATTTGTCTGTCAAACTTCAAATAAATGAACGAAAAACACTATGCCACCATATAGGCTTTAAAAGGCTTGGCACTGTATTTAACTCTGCCCCTATCATCTCCAGCCAGATTCCTAGGATTCCCAGAGATGATATGCTATTGCAGAGTAATCTTTATGTAATTTACTGGCCTAAATTGAAGTTCTTTTCATTGATCCTCTTGTGCTGATGCATGGGAGAATTGTTAGTTTGCTACTATTTGCTTTGCGCTTGAAGTTTCCTTTCCTAGACTTTGAATGTGAATGCAATATTGGGAACTCATTGTTTTGTGTATTGGACAACTGTCCAACAACATTGTTTCATGTAAACATATATGTTCCATTTTTAAGTGTACATATTATGTAGTATAATGGTTCATTACAATATCTTTTGTGCAGATAAGCTTCCAAGAGTTCAAGAACAAGTTACTAGAACCTGGTTTAGTTGATCGTATTGTTGTTTCGAATAAATCAGTGGCGAAGGTCTACATCAGGAATTCACCTCATCTAAAAAGCCAAGGACAAAATAGTGATACCCATATTTCTACCACTGATGTTCCAGGCAAGCCTGCTGCCAGCAGATGCAAGTATTATTTCAATATTGGTAGTGTTGATTCGTTTGAAGAGAAGTTAGAGGAAGCCCAGGAAGCTTTGGGAATAGATCCACATGATTTTGTCCCAGTAACTTATGTTGCTGAAGTAAATTGGTTCCAAGAAGTTATGAGGTTTGCCCCAACAGCATTTCTTGTTGGTCTGATATATTTTATGGGGAAAAGGATGCAGAGTGGTTTCAATATTGGAGGTGGTCCTGGCAAAGGAAGAGGAGGTATTTTCAACATTGGAAAAGCTACAGTTACAAAGATGGACAAGAACTCCAAAAATAAGGTTTGTTATTTCTTTTCTTAAGCCACTCATTTTTACTGTTTCACTTGGACAAAAAATAATCTAGCCCAAATGATTTTTCATGCACAGGCTAATTCTTGACCTCTGATAACTCCAGTTGCTTGATATTTTGAAAGCAAACTACATGAAATTCCTGGATGTGTCTTTTCACTAACACCTACTTTTCTTTTGGTCCAGGTGTTTTTTAAGGATGTAGCCGGTTGTGACGAAGCAAAACAAGAAATAATGGAGTTTGTGCATTTCCTTAAAAACCCAAAGAAGTATGAAGATTTGGGAGCTAAAATACCCAAAGGTGCTCTACTTGTAGGCCCTCCTGGGACAGGGAAGACTTTGCTTGCCAAAGCTACAGCCGGAGAGTCTGGTGTGCCATTTTTGTCTATTTCTGGTTCAGATTTCATGGAAATGTTTGTCGGTGTTGGGCCATCCAGGGTACGGAACTTGTTCCATGAAGCTAGGCAGTGTGCTCCTAGTATTGTATTCATTGACGAAATCGACGCTATTGGTCGTGCAAGAGGACGTGGAGGTTTTTCAGGTTCTAATGATGAACGTGAGAGTACTTTGAACCAGCTGCTTGTAGAGATGGATGGATTTGGAACAACTGCTGGTGTTGTTGTTCTTGCTGGGACAAATAGACCTGACATCCTGGATAAGGCATTATTAAGGCCAGGAAGATTTGATCGCCAGATAACAATTGACAAGCCAGATATAAAGGGTCGTGATCAAATATTCCGCGTATATCTTAAAAAGCTTAAGCTGGACAACGAACCATCATTTTATTCGCAAAGGCTAGCTGCCTTGACACCAGGGTTTGCAGGAGCTGATATTGCCAATGTTTGTAATGAAGCTGCTTTAATTGCTGCGAGAAGCGAGGAAACTCAGATTACGATGCAGCATTTTGAGTCTGCGATTGATAGGATTATTGGTGGTTTGGAGAAGAAAAATAGGGTAAGAGAACTATCAGTAGTATAACCTATGAACCTGATTTGTGAGATTTGTGTCATCTTATTACTTTTTGGGTCCTAAATTAAGTAACTTTACAGCCTTCTTTTTCTATGCAATGTGATTCTTTTTGTACATGTAATTACTTTTATTCCTTATTCTGGCCTCTGAGCATGTTTAACTCTTCTGCAGGTCATTAGCAAACTGGAGCGCCGTACCGTTGCTTACCATGAATCTGGACATGCCGTTGCTGGATGGTTCTTGGAGCATGCAGAGCCTCTTCTGAAAGTTACAATTGTTCCTCGTGGAACGGCGGCTTTAGGCTTTGCACAGTACGTCCCAAATGAAAATCTTTTGATGACAAAAGAGCAGCTTTTTGATATGACATGCATGACATTAGGTGGACGAGCTGCAGAGGAGGTACAGTTTTCTTTATTCATATCTTATTTTTTATGATGTTTTATTATAAATATCCAGGATTCATCGATATTTCTCTTATACTGTTGAATCTATAATAACCAATTCCTGCCATTATAATGCTTGAATAGAGTGGAGCAGCTGTTATTTTGAACTTCCTACATTTGACAAGGACATTAATTCTAGCCTGCTTTGTTCATATTATCGCCACTTAAATTATGATCAGATCATGTGAATATGGTCATAGTTGTCAATTTAGTTGAAAAAATATAATTCATTTGGTAACTCAGAATACTACATCATGTAAACTTTTGATTGCATTTTAAGGGGACCAGAAGACAATAATATTTTCCATTATCATCTCCTCATCCCATGTGATAAACAGTCGATACCATTACATTTATCAAATTTTTTGCCTTCTAAATATTGTATATAATCTCAAGTTATTACGTCAAGACATCGTAAAAATAATAATCGGTTCCCTGCGGCATTGTCTTATGTTGGGATATCCATTTATTTCACCAGAAATTGTCATAAGCATATTGTTGAAAGGTGCTAATTGAGCTTTGTTTCAGGTTTTGATTGGCAAAATCTCAACTGGTGCTCAGAATGACTTGGAGAAAGTTACCAAAATGACATATGCGCAGGTTGCCGTGTATGGTTTTAGTGAAAAGGTTGGGCTTCTATCCTTCCCTCAGAGGGATGATGGTTTTGAAATGACCAAGCCTTACAGTAATCAGACGGCATCCATCATCGATGATGAGGTCCGGGAATGGGTTGGCAAGGCCTATAAGAAAACAGTTGAATTGATAACAGAGCATAAGGAGCAAGTTGCTCAAATCGCAGAATTGCTGCTTGAGAAGGAAGTCCTACACCAGGATGATCTAACCAGGGTACTAGGAGAACGCCTATTCAAGGCAGTGGAGCCAACCAACTACGACCTATATAAGCATGGTTTCCAGGATGATGATGACAAGAGCCAAGCACCAGCAGAGAACGCTGAGTTGCCTGATGATTCATCTCCCCCACTTGGTGAGGTTGTACCCACGTAGTTTTCTTTTTTTCTTTTCCGTCAAAGTTAGAGCTGTACATTGAGTGCTCATTCTCGATAGATTCTTGTTTGTTGTTGCACCATAAGAAAACTGTATAAATTAGCGCCCTCGCTGATTATGCCAATGTGGAAATGCATTTGGATTTTCACAAACGCATTTGGATGCCTTGGGCTCTTCATGGCATTAGCAAATGTTCTGAATCTTGTATTCGAATGTTTTGAAAGATTCTGTATGACTGGGGAGTTGGCGCAAAATGTGTGCTTGTCCTGTCTAAACGCTTGGCGTCTGTTGGTAAAGAAAGCTAATAGAAAGTAAAATTCATTGACCTTTGAATTTTATCAGGTAGCCGGTGTGTTTTGTTGGAAAAGGTTTTTGCGTGGGCAACGTATGCTAAGGAAATCAGACTTCTGTGCAAACTATGAAAATTCTAATCAAGATTATACAAATCTAATTCGATGGTTAGAGATAAGGAGTTTATTTTAGCACTTAAACCTTCTCACTCATCCTATCCTAAAGGTGGGTTATTTTAGCACTTAAACCCTCTCATATCTAGCTATCGGATTAGATTTGTGTGGTCTTTATTGGAGTTTTCATAGTTTAGACAGGAGGTTGATTTTCGTAAAAAAAAAGTTGTCCCTAAAAAACTTATATTTTCGTTTTTTAGGACATTACTGCTCAGTGTAAGTTACCTATGTACAGTGCACTTGTTTATTGAAGCTGAATCATACCAATTAAGGAATATGCTTCCCGTTAAAAAGGAATGCGTAGAGCATAGTCGTGCTGAACACAATCTCAAGCGGATACATGGACCCAGTTTGTCCAAACGTTAAAACATAATATTTTTTTGGGACGTTGTTTGAATCCTAGAACATTAAGTTGTCTGATACAGAAGGAGTACGTAAGAATTTTCATTCTGGAGGATAATTTAAATGACAGACATCAGCAGGAGTAAAGCCTTGGGTATGATATTTACAAATGCACGTCAGCAGGGGTACAGCCTTGTAAATTTTGGGTATGATAATCACGAATGCAGTACTAGTCCTACAACGCCTGTAGATGTACGTACGTATGGTGAAGATACCAAAAAAAAGTGTATTTGGCTGATAAAAAAGTGTATTTAGCAACCCAGCACTATGTACCCATGGCAATTTGAAGCCAACCCACTACCATGGCTTGAGGTCTCTCGGTGGGCCAGCCGTCCAGTTGAGGACCGTCTGTCCGTTCCTCAAGAAGACATCGTCGCCGTGCGGGAGCTTGCGTGCGAGCCCGTTGAGTATCTGGTGGAACGCGTCGCCCGGCTGCGCGGGCTGCGGGAACAGCACGGCGCGCTTCATCGCCGGACTCGCGAGGAGCCGCTGCTTCCTGAGCACCACCTCCACGGGGATGGACGTCAGGATGGTGTCCAGCCTCGGGACGTCGTCCTCGGCGACGAACACGCCGATGTCCGCCCACGGGATGGCGTCCGCGAAGGGCAGCACGATGTCGTCCGCGATCACCACGGGGATGCAGCCGAACACGACAGCCTCCACCAGGCGGGGGCTCCAGGGCGCCCATCCCAGCGGGCACAGGCAGAACACGGCGCGCTGCATGTCCTGGTAGTAGGTGGTCGGGTGCACCGTGGAGATGTCGAACAGCGGATTGCTCTTGAAGTTCTCCCACACGGCGGCGCGGGCGCCCCGGGCGTAGTACCCGCCCTCGGGGTCGTTGCCGGCGTCGTAGAAGAGGCCGCGGAAGTAGACGAAGATGGACCGCGGCGTCGCCGGCGGCAGGCGCTGCGCCTCCATCTTCCACGGCGGCGCGTACGGCGGGATGGTGATGGAGCCGTCCTGCAGGCACACGTGGTTCCGCTGCCCGAACGTCTGCACCAGCGTGGCGCGCCGGAGCACCGGCAGGATCCCGCGCGCCATGGCCTTCTCCTCCTGGAAGTGGAAGCAGGCCCCGAAGTCGTGCGGCGTGACGAAGAAGTGGTCGGCGCCCTCGGACCGGTTCCAGTACGGCCACCGGTCGGCGATCAGCCGGATCGCGCTGCGCATCATCCGCGGGGAGTCGAAGGGCATGGGGTGGCCGGACGGTGTCAGGTCGCAGGTCGTGTACACGGGGGTGTAGAACCAGTCCGCTTCCTCGGGGTCCAGGGTCCGGACGGCGCTGGAGAGGAGGGACCGGTGCACGAAGATCTCCGTCGCGAACATGTGCGTCAGGCAACGCGGGTCCTTCTCCAGCGGCTCCGTGTTGTACTTCGCCGGGAGGTCGTACACGTACACCTTGAGCTTGCCCACAGGGTCGTCTTCTAAGACGTCACCGCCAGTGCCTGCGTTTTATTTTATTGGGAACATAATGAAACCGTTTGAAACATGAGAATTTTATTGGATAGGGGAATGCACCGTTTCTTTAGAGATTCCTGAAATATAAAAGGACATGAACTGAACAGGTGTCCTTCGCCTCTTCCTGTGTTTTAAACTGAATGAAATTGTCAACATGTGTGCTTTATCACACATAGCCAACACCTACATTTCCTAAGAAATACAGTATATATTTGTCTTCCAGTTTATGAGTACTGAATGCTATAACAGAAGAATCTAAACGTTTTCCCTTACTAACAATGTCATCTGCTATTACTATATATATATAATCAGTGCTAAGCACTCTAGGGCCAGAACTTAATGTTTCATATATAGAAATCCATCACGGTCCCTACGCCCTCATCAGACAAAAACTAGTCTGCATTTGAGTTTCATGACATCTTGGATGATTTACTGAATGAATGGAGGAAAAGCACAACCAAAAGAACGAAAGCCCGCCGCCCGCACCTGAAATCCTCTCTGTATGGTGGCTCTGCATCATCTCCTGCGCGTCGGACCCATAGAAGAGCACTGCTGCAGTGGTGGCGGCAAGAATGGCGATGAGAAAGATCGACCTCATCTTCCTGATCCCCACAAGCCTCTCGGCAGCACATGTGACTCCTCCCCAAGCCTCCCCTTATATTGTCGATCTGGTCTCACATTGTCATGTTCTTGGTAATCATCACTAGTGCAGCAGTTGAAGAAGAGATGAAAGGCAGGGTTGAAGCTTCTCTGCCAATCATCCTACCAAGAAGCGTTTGGTGGAGAGGTGAGATGGAGCTTTCCTGGGCTTCCTTCGTTCTTCCTCCTCCCCTACACAGTAACAGACATCACACATCAGGAACGACGACTATGGGCCATGTGTACTTCAAAGGGAGAAAGGGACGAGCTAAGAGGGTAGGAAGGCTGCCCCTGCTGATATCTTAACATTTTTCCAATGCCTCACTCTTTTTCTCCTCCTTTTCTTTTATGTATATTTTTCATAAATCATTGCTATCAGGTGGCTGAGCTGTAAAGAAGGTTCACAATTTTCTCGGTCTTTATTAGCTGGTGCTTTCTGTCAAATAACCGGGATCCATGGATATGACTACAGCCTACCAAATTTCTATATTTTGCTCTAACAAATTCAGTTTAGCAGAATGGGCTTATTAGAACTAAACGATGGTTATTTTATTTTAACTTGGTTACGAGGACGTTAACTATTGTTTGCCAAGCAAATATTTGTCCACTTAGATACTCATGATTTCCTCCTGAATATGATCAATGTTGTCACATAGTGGCAACAGATTCTGGTAAAGGTACTTAATATGTAAAGACTTGATTGCATTTCAGTCAAGTCATTTGCCTTGCTCTGAGTTCCCTCATGTTGCACCCATGCCTTTTGTGTATTTGTCTCGAACCTTTTGCAATACTACCGAAGTTCCAATGGAAATGCTATATGAGCATATTATTAGTGCAAAAGCTCTAGTTTATGGTTTGTTTTAGGTGCTGATTGGAAAATCTCAACTTGTTCTTATAATGAACTTTAGTAGCTAGGTTACTTAGGCTGAGAGGACTAGCTCTTGATCACTTGCTAAGTTTGCCATTAGTTATTTCAATGAAAAGGTTGGGCTTTGCATATCCTTCCCTCGGAGGGAAGGTGGTATTGAAATGACTAATCTTATGTTGGATTTTGATTGGGCTTGGCCCATTTAGTTCTTATTACATTATTAGATACTAAGGCCCATGCATATCAAGTACTGGGTGCAACAAATATTTGACTACATATGTAAAGTTGACTAAGTATCGACTGATCAATTAGATGGGTGACATAGCAAACGTGTTGAGAAGTTGAGAGAGATCAAAAGGCAAAAGGCGGTTAAAATGTTTTTTTAATTTAGTGTAAAAAATATTTTATAAACTTCTTAATTAAGTTGACAGGTTTTCTTTATGCGTGCCGGTTGCATTTGGAATTTAATTCCTTTATATGTTGATCTTAATATTTTCTTTGAATCTTCCATCAATATTTTCATGAGCTCAACTAATGGCCAACTAAAACTTACTTTCTCTACTCTAATTATAAGTTATCTCATCTTTTCTTGTGGGCAGGAGCAGTGAGGTGGAGTGAGGCACGTGGCATCCAGACACGTTTTTTAAAAGATCCAATCAAGTTGATTGGGTCATTAGTCCATGAGTCAAGTCTTAAAACTGTTCGTCTACTCATTTCAGAAGGCTTCAGTCGTAATGCGGTTTATTCTCCCATAGAACATTATTGAAATAGTCAAAATCAACCATAAAAATGATCAGCCAAATGAATCCATAGGAATCAGTCACATTACACTTTTTATTACGTAGTTGTTATACTGGGGAAAATAAGCACAAGGTTACATCTCACCAATCCATAAACACACACACAAAAAGGCAAAAAGCTACAGGCAAGCTTTGAGCTACAAGAAAGATTACAAGAAGCATGCACTCGTAAGAGTGAAGCTCGGCCGAACGAAGCAAATTCTCGTAGTATATTGCTATTGCCACAGAAACCATGACCACTCGAATAATCAGGAATGAATAATCCATAAAAAAAAATCACACCAACTAGGAAAGAAATTATCGCGACGTAAGCTGAAGACGATCGAGGTAGAATACCAAAATGGCAACTGATCGAGCAAACTGAGGAAATCAACATTGGCCATTCGCCATTGGTCTTGATCGTCTCTGACTCGCGCCTAGCATTGAGGCAGATCCAATGGCGGAGGCGGCAGCTTCTGGTTCGGCAGGCTCCCGTCCAGCACCAGCCATGCCATTTTCAGGCCCCAGCTCATGTGCACCTCCAGGTGACAATGCATGAACCACACACCTGCATGTCGTAACGCCAGTAGAATGCGTTCCGAGTTAGGACTTGGGATTCAGGCCTGCATGGATCTCTGAAAACGGAAATTAATGAAGCTAGGATTTCCAGTTAAATTACCTGGGTTGTCCGCACGGAAGCGGATGGCAACCCAGCCGCCGGCGGGCACGCCGACGGTGTTGCGCTCCACGGGGTCGACGAGGTTGAACTTGGCCGGGTCGTTGGCCGGGTCGAAGTTGCCGAACCCCTGGCCGACGACGAAGAAGTTGAAGCCGTGCAGGTGCAGCGGGTGGCTCTCCGCGCCGAGGATGCTGGTGTCCTGCAGCACCAGCTCGACGTTGGTTCCGAACGGCAGCACGACCACCTTGGTCCCGTTCATCACGTTCGTTTTGTTCGGCGGCGTGCCGGTGTAGTTGAACGGCGTCAGCGGGAAGGCCGGGAAGTTGGTGGCATAGACGCCGTTGGACCTGCCGGCGAAGTGCGCCTGCAGCAGCGCCGTCGTGGGCAGCACGAACGAGACGTTGTTGATGGACGCCGCGAACCGGGAGCCGTTGGGGCCCTGGCAGGCCCCGTTGGCGCCGGCGCACGGGTGCGTGCCGAGCCCCACGGTGAAGAAGAACCGCCGGTCGACGTCCTGCGGCACGGCGGCCGGGTACTCCTCGGTCGCCAGGCTGCGGAGCTTCGCCGTGTAGTTGGCCACGAAGCTGGTGTCGTTGATCGGCGGCAGGGTCGGCGCGAAGACCGGGAGGTTGTTGTTCTGGGCTGGAGACGAAGAGCCGGAGGGGCAGGGGTCCTCGTACTCGAGGACACCGGCGACGGTGGTGTTGTCGAACGTGCCCTGCGTGTTGGTGTACGGCCGCGCCTCCATATAGTAGCTCGCGCCGGGGTACGTCGGCTTGGTGGTGAGCAGGACGTTGCTGGTCTGCCCCGGCGCGATGACGAGGGTGTCCACGGTGAAGGGCTTGACGTAGAGCGCGTCGACGTCGACGACGGTGAGCGTGTGGTTGGCGATGGAGAAGAAGAGCTCGTCGTTGAGCGCGGCGTTGATGAGCCGGAGCAAGTACGTCTTGCCGGGCTTCACCTTCAGCTTGAACGTATCTTGAGCGGAGGAGCAGTTGTAGAGAGGTCCCGTGAGCCCGTTAATGGTGTAGGCGTCGGAGACGTTGGGTCCGCCGCCGGTCTGCAGCGCCTGCGCGATGACCGCCTCGGTGTCGTTCCTCCACCACTCGCCGAACATGACGGGCGGCATCACCTCCTCGTCGGGCGCCGGGAACGGGTACGGCACGCCGGCGGGGGGCAGGATGACGATGGGCCCGTAGACGGTGGCGCGGAGCCAGGAGATGTGCGCGTGCCACCACAGCGTGCCTCGCTGGCCAACGATCTGGTACCGGTACACGTAGCTCTGCCCCGGCTGGATCGGGCACTGCGTGATGTAGGAGGGCCCGTCGGCCCACGCGCTCAGCAGCTGCCGCACGCCGTGCCAGTGGATGCTCACGTTGTAGGGGGAGCGGTTCACCACGGTGACCTCCACGTGGTCATCCTCCCGCGCCAGCAGCGTCGGCCCGGGGAACTGCCCGTTCACCGTCACGATGCTCTTGGTGCCGCACAGCCGCGTCACGCTCGCCATTTGCACCTCGAACTGGTATCTCCTCGTCTCGGCCGCCTCGGCTCCCACGGCGGCGGCGAGCAGCACCAGTACTGCCTCGAGGATGGCGACTACAATAGAGGACGACGAGGACGCCATTATTCTCTTCGCAAGCTCTCTCTCTCGGCTCTCTTAGCTAGGTAGTAGGCTTCTGTTGTGCTGCGATGTTTGGTGATTTGTAGTATGGGGGTGGGCTATATATATAGATACTGGGGCAGGGCACTTGCGTAGGCTCGCTCGACAGGTGGGGGGCTCCGTTTGGCGATTCTGGTGGTGCATGCGTGCTGCCCCATGCTTCACGATTGCACTAGCTTGGGCCTTTTGCATGCTCCGATCCGTTTAGTAGCTTTCGTTTGCGGTTCGCGGCTGCTGGATCCGCCGATTGGTTAACAACTCTCGGCGGTCGCATCAACGTCGGTCGTCGCAGCTTGCTGACGAGCCAGCTATTGCTGTTGCCGATAAATCCAGAGAGCGCGCTGGCTGGTCCATGCGATGCAACGCAAAGCACTCTGTATCTTTGGAGTGCGGCCCAAGTCAACCTGCGCGCGCGTCTAGTGTTTAACCCCTCCTCGCTTGTGGTGAGTGGCTGAGTGCTCTAAGAGGTTTACAAGAGTACAGCTTGGGCTGGATAATCATATATAGCATACAGGTTTACAAATTGATACTATATAAATGGTACGTAGACAACTAAGATAAAGGCATCGACCCCAAATCTACGAAGTGGACTTGCGCCTCAACTACTGCCTGTGCACCACTGCACCCCAGTCTACCAAATGGTATTATACTCCAAGTAGACCGATAGTCCTACTTAGGGGTGTATCTGACAATCAAAAACATTTCATTTTCTCGGTAGAATCCTTAGAATATCATTGCCAAACACCACAAAAGTGAGAATGTTTTAGGGGAGAAACACATTAATCATGGTTTATCATGGTTACAGTTCTAGTTTCAAGAAAACCAACAAGATGCCCAAATGGTTTCACGAAATATTCTAATTCAGCAGAAAAATATTTCTTGAATCTAGATCTAAAATGTTTTCAGGGGAGTGTGGATCTCTATTTTTTAAGCAGAATATGGATCTCTACTAAACAGACCTTTAATCATATACTCCCTCTATTCTAAATTATAAGTCGCTTTGACTTTTTAGTTCATCCTTTTTTCCTACGCATTTAGGCATCTTATCTATATACATGCATAGCAAAAGAGATGTACTTAAAAAAGACAAAGCAGCTTACAAGTTAGAACGGAGAGAGAGCACCAAAATTTTTAAGTCATTTTAGTTATGTGACTATATAATAAACATAGTCGATAGACTAAGGGTTTAAGCCACTGTCGTTTCAATTATTTTTCCACATGCTATCTAAGAGAAGAGGGACATGCGATGGTAAGAGAGAGAGAGAGAGAAAGTTGGATGGGACATATATATGCACGGAGATGCCATATGTAAACATGGATGACACATTGTTCATGTCAACTATATCCAATACATGAGATTGTTGCATAAATTTAGGGGGGGGGGGGGGGGGGGGGCGCGGCAGTTGAAAGGAAAACTATCATAAATTCAGGTGGACTACAACTCTCTCAAACATCGGAATGCCTACGCATTGCAGATCCTCACGATGCTTCCGTGAGTATATATGTCCCTACCAATTTTTTTCTTCAAAAGTGATGCGGGAACAGCCCTAGGTGCCAAATCATTCACTACAGACGTAATAATGATGTTGGAGCGGAGAAGATGGTAAAGCATAAGACTTTAAATCCAGTTGCAATCGGAATGAGAGAGAATGTAATAATAAGTATAATATGTGTGGGTTTTTTTTTGTTTTAAAAGATCCGATTACGCGGCTTTACTTATAATAATAAGAATGTAGCATATAACTTGGTTACACGCGCGAGCAGCGCTTCCTACTGCAGCCAGTATTTGTTTTACAACAGCTAATTACTTGCTACTTAGTTGGGCATCCATTGGGGGTTTGAGAGTTGCCCCACCTACTAAAAAACAATAGTAGCTAGAATCCTTATTCTCCTTGAGCAGTTGTAACTCTACAGCACGAAGCACATCGCTGCTCCCAAACTCATCGACCAAGTACCTATTGGCACTAAACCAACACACATTAATAACTGAAGCTGCAACCTCCGTGACCGCCGAAAGGACCTGTCACTGGACATCCATCTCTGTTGCATCAAAACCATCCGCTATGGCTGCAAGGGCCTCAGTCAACTCCTGTTGTCCATGCGCAGAGCAGCTCTAATGGCCTTGACTGCCTGCTCGGGAAGATCACCAGCACACATATCCGCATATGCTGTCACTGCTGCATCCGGCTCTAGAGCCCGCGGGTTGATGAAGTCAAGCTCACGCTTCAACTTCATCTGTGCACGCTGGGCCACTGGTACCGACGACGCCTTGGCTGCCAAGCGCGTACTGGAGCGCGTCGGTTTAAGGATCTTTCTCTTCCTCGGCTTTGCGGCGCAGGAGGCCACATGGGATCGTGCTGCACTTCCCTGAACATCTTCCTGCAGAATGAGGCGCAACCCCCATCATCTTCTTCCCCGTGCACAACAGCTCCCCTGTCCGTTGTTGCCACCCGGTCAGCAACATTGGAGTCGGGACAATCACTCCGGCATGTAACAGAAATGAGGGGGGCTACATCAATATCCACTAGCTCCATGTTGGGGTCAATGTTTCCCACTGACAGCTCTTCCTCTATGGTGGAATCATTGGCCTGGGCAACGACCTTAAAGTTGCACTGTGCCCCTGCTGCTTGAGTGTCGCTGTCGTCGTGCTTATCCCATCCCAAGACTTGAGGGGCTGGATCCTCAATGTTGGGGACAAGATCAGCACCTAGCATCAAGTCTTCAGCCTGCACAGTCGTGCCGTTTGGAGACTTGGGCATATCCTCAGTATCATCGACCAAGCACGGGGAGGATGGGGCGGCCAAGAGTGACTCATGGATCATCGGATCCTCCTCCCATAACCGTGGCCCTCCCACCATGTTCCGATCCTTGCTGACATTAAGGAACGAGTCTGGACTCACCTGTTGCCAAGCAGTCCCTTTTTTCCAGTGCTGCTTATCTAGGGCCGGAGAGCACGAGCGGCGGCGTTCCCAGTCGTCGGAGGCATGGTGGAGGAAGTCCCTGTTGTGCACCGAACGTGAGGGCGAGCGATTCCAGGAACGCCCGCGGTCTATCTGCTCAAAGCCCCTCGCCCCATCCTGCCGATAAGGCGGGGGCGAACGAGTGCGCACTCGCACCCCGCAGTCTGAAGAGTGCCCCTTGGAGAGTTGCCAGACCCTGGAGTTCTTGGCCGGCTGGAGTTGTGGCACCCGTCCAGCACCCTAGGCCTCCAGTTGAATGGACCGGCGTCATGTCCTGCAAGGTGGACGAGGATTGCCTCTGTGCAGTGGGTGGTTCTGGGCTGCCCCTGGTCCATATTCCATCTCGACGGATTGTGCTGGTGGTGGGTTGTTTGGAGGAGGAGGCTCTGTCTTTGTGATGGTGTGGGAATGAGCTTTTGGTGGAAGGGGAGGGGAGGTGATGCGACTGTGGATGCTGCCAGGTGGGAAGATCAGACGGGAGCGGAGTTCGGAGGGGATTGGGCGATGGCGACGAGATGGGCATGAGCGGGAGATGTGTCCTAGCCCCCTGCACTTGAGGCACCGAATGGGGTCTCGACACTGGGCGACACAATGATCGGTGGCGATGCACCGGTAGCAGCGGTCGGCCATCCGATTTAGGAAGGCCGCACGGTGCTTTTGGGCATCCATCTTGGTCTCCATCCACGTCTTTGCCAAGCCCGCATCTTCGTCAGGCTTCTTCCTCTAGCGTCTTGACTTTGCCTTGTGCCACTCTGGTGAAGGTGCAGCTAAATGTTTCTTGAATCTAGATCTAAAATGTTTTTAGGAGAGTGTGGATCTCTATTTTTAAAGTAGAATATGGATCTCTACTAAACAGATATTTACTCATGTACTCACTCTATTCTAAATTATAAGTCGCTTTAACTTTTTAGTTCATCCTTTTTGCTATGCATCTAAACATCTTATCTATATACATGCATAGAAAAAGAGATGTACTAAAAAAGACAAAGCAACTTACAAGTTGGAACGGAGAGAGAGAACCAAAATTTTAAACCATTTTAGTTACGTGACTATATAATAAACATAGTCGATAGCCTAAGGGTTTAAGCCACTGTGGTTAGAGAGATAAGAAAAAGAATCCTAAAGATACAAGGTTTAAATCTAGTACGACTTGTATTGTACATCTGTACTCCAAAACTAGAGTCCTATACTCGATCATCATATAGCAAGGAATCTCGTCTTGGGAATGTGTCAAATTCTTCGTTGGCTATGACATTTATATCAGTAGCTTCTGTGGCTAATAAAGTCAGTAGCCAATAGAAAAATAACATTTTCCAATCATGATCAAATTTCAGACAAATTTTGACTTCTTAAAAGAATATTTTGGTTTATTAACCAGTTGAAACTTGCATTGCCAGTGTTTCTACGTGGCTCCACGCCTCCACCAACCCCTAAAGAAATCTGTTGAGTTCTTCGCTTTGAGTGACAAGCGACCTCGAGCGGAGTTATATCCACAAGTCTGAGGCTCTTATTAGCCCGGCCTTTTAGGCTTTTAGCCTATCTATCTAGGACTCCTAACCCTTTTATCATATCCTTACATGCCAAGGGACTGCGCATGCACAAGCAAACCAAAAGGACTTTGACGTGACCTGGAGCAAGGTAAGGCAACCGATGATCCTTGACAGCGTTGTTGCACCCTTGCATTGTGTATTACTGTATTGGTTTCGATCGGCCTGACACAACCTTATCGAGCTAGATTCTGTGCGAGATAGTAGTAAGCAGTTGCTCATTTCCTGTGCTTGTTATCTTTTCCTCTTCAAGTTTCTTGGTCGCTCGGGTGAGATGATTCTCTTCTCTCACAACCATGCAGTTCCGTTTCAAATCGTTCGACAGAGTGTCAGCAGTAGCTGATCGATGTTGAATATGTTCTAAATTCAATTGCACATTATATTGGCCGGACTTCTGACAGAGCGAAGCGGAGACCCGTGTTAGGGTTCCACTGTGTCTGAGCAATTCATTCATTCTCTTGTAGCTGCCACACGGTGTTTGTAACCCAAACTCTTGATAATAGTGAGGATTGTTTGCTGGCTGGTGCCCGTGGTTTTTTCCCTTCGCATTGGAGGGGTTTTCCATGTTAAATCTTGTGTCTCGCTGTGATTGATCTTTGTGTTCTTCGTCGTTTATCCGCCGTCATTCACAACAAGTGGTATCAGAGCTTTGGTTGCAGATCATGACGACGTCAATGAAGTTTGATCTACCATCGTTGGATTACAAGACTCGGTTCTCTCTATGGCAAGTCAAGATGAGGGCCATCTTGGCACAGAAGGATGATTATGATGAGGCGCTGGAGGGCTTCGAAAAGAAGACGAAGGCCGAGTGGACTCCTAAGGAAGTCAGGAGGGATTGTAAGGCTATGTCTTTAATTCAGCTTCATCTCCATAATGATATTTTGTAAGAGGTGCTGTAGGAAAAGACTACTGCAGAACTCTGGTTGAAACTAGAATCGATCTGAATATCCAAGGATCTGACCAGTAAGATGCATATGAAGATGAAGTTGTTCACTCTCAAGATGAAGGAGGGTGATTCAGTGATGAGCCATTTGTCTGCCTTCAAGGAGATCGTGGCCGATCTAGTGTCGATGGAGGTTAAGTATGATGATGAAAGGCATGGTGCAGTCTGATGGGTCGTCATCCTCCAAGGGCGAAGCGTTGCACGTGAGAGGCAGATCTGAACATAGATCCTCCAATGACAGTCGTGAAAAGAGCTATGATGGTAGAGGCCGATCCAAGTCCAAGCCGCCTAAAAAGTTCTTTAAGTATTGCAAGAAGAGAAACCATCTTATTGAGGATTGTCTGAAACTAAGAATAAAGAGAAGAGAAAATGCAATCATGATGGTAATGCTTTCGTTGTTTCTGGTGCTGAAAATTCTGATTCTGGAGATTGTCTGGTAGTTTTTGCTGGCTGTATTACTAGTCATGATGAATGGATACTTGATTCTGCATGTTCATTTCATATCTACACTAACAGAAATTGGTTTAGTTCATATAAGCCTGTGCAGAAAGGAGATGCGGATGGGAGACGATAACCCGTGTGACATTGTGGGGATCGGCTCTGTTCAGATCAAGGCACATGATGGCATGACACGCACGCTGAAGAATATGAGGTACATACCAGGGATGTCCAGAAATCTCATCTCACTCAGCACGCTTGATGCAGAAGGTTTCCATTATTCTGGTTCAGATGGCGTTCTAAAGGTATCAAAAGGTTCTTTTGTTTGTTTGAAAGGTGATCTGAATTCTGTAAAGTTGTATGTCCTTAGAGGAAGTACTTTACATGGTTCTGTTTCTGCTGCTGCTGTTACTAATGCTAAACCTAGTAAGACTAACCTTTGACATATGCGTTTGGGACATATAAGTCAACTTGGTATGGCAGAATTGATGAAGAGAAACTTGCTGGATGGCTGCACTTCGAGTAACATGGAGTTTTGTGAGCATTGTATTTTCGGGAAGCATAAAAGGGTAAAATTTAACACCTCAGTTCATACCACCAAAACTCTTGATTATATTCATGTTGATTTATGGGGTCCTTTCCGTAAGCCTTCTCTTGGTGGTGCTCGTTACATGCTTATAATTATTGATGATTACTCTAGAAGAGTTTGGCCTTATTTTTTAAAAAATAAAGATGATACCTTTGCTGCATTTAAGAACTAAAAAGTTATGATAGAAAGGCAAACTGAAAGAAAGGTGAAATTGCTTCATACTGATAATGGTGGAGAGTTTTGTTCGGATGCTTTTGATGATTATTGCAGGACTGAAGGCATTGTTGGCATCACACCATACCGCACACTCCGCAGAAGAATGGTGTGGCCGAGCGTATGAACAGAACCATCATTTCAAACGCTCGTTGCGTGCTGTCCAATGCAAGAATGGGCAAGCGTTTTTGGGCTAAAGCAGCTAACACCGCATGTTACTTGATAAACAGGTCGCCTTTTATTCCACTTAATAAGAAAACTTCCATTAAGATATGGTCTGGTACACATGCAGATTATTCACAGTTGAAAGTTTTTAGCTGCACTGCTTATGCTCATGTTGATAATAGAAAATTAGAGCCTAGAGCTATTAAGTGTCTTTTTCTTGGTTATGGTTTGGGAGTTAAAGGATATAAATTATGGAATCCCAAAACATGAAAGACTTTCATGAGTAGAAGTGTTGTTTTCAATAAATCTGTGATGTTTAATGACAGTTTGTCCTCAGATCATGTTTCAGAGAGTCCTGAAAGGGAGCTGCAGTTTACCAGTGTGCAGGTGGAGCATGTGGATGATGAGACAGGTGTGTAGGTGGAGCCAGTTGATACTCATGATGATGAAGTTGCTGATTATGATACTCATAATGATGTTCAGCAGCACTCACCTCCTGGTTTGCAGTCAGAGGAGGAATTACCTATTGCTCATCACAGGTCAAAGAGGGGCTGTGGACCTCCAGCCTGTCTTATTGAAGAATGTAATTTGACTTATTATGCTTTGAGTTGTGCTGAACAGGTGAAGAATACTCATAAGCCAGCAACTTATCATGAAGCCATTGATTGTGGTGATCGTGAGAAGTGGATTTCAGCTATGCATGAGGAGATGCAGTCTCTTGAGAAGAATAGTACATGGGAGGTTGTTCCTTTGCCTAAGAAGAAGAAGATCATCCGCTGCAAATGGATCTTCAAGAGAAAGGAGGGCTTAACTCCAAGTGAGCCTCTAAAGTTTAAGGCAAGGTTGGTAGCAAAAGGCTACAGTCAGATTTCGGGTATTGACTACAATGATGTATTCTCTCCAGTGGTAAAGCACAGTTCCATTCATACTTTTCATAGTATTATTGCTTTACATGATCTTAAGCTTGAGTAGTTAGATGTGAAGACTGCGTTTTGACATGGAGAGCTTGAGGAGGATATTTACATGAACCAGCCGGAAGGGTTCATAGTGCCTGGCAAGGAGAAATTGTTTGCAAGTTGAAGAGATCCTTGTATGAAATAAGAGGTTTGATTCATTTATGTTGTTACACGGTTTTAAGAGGTCTAAATATGATAGTTGTGTTTACATCAAGCATGTTAATGGATCACCTATATACTTGCTGTTGTATGTTAATGATATGTTGATTGCTGTCAAGAGTAAGGTCGAAATCACTAAATTAAAGAAATTATTGAGTAGTGAGTTTGACATGAAAGATCTTGGTGCTGCTAAGAAAATTCTCGGTATAGAAATTACTAGAGACAGGAAATCTGATTTGCTATTTCTTAGTCAGCAAAATTATATTAAGAAAGTTCTTCAGCGTTTCAACATGTAGTAAAATTACATTAAGAAAGTTCTTCAGTGTTTTAACATACATAATACTAAACCTGTTAGTACTCCTATTACACCTCACTTTAAATTGCCAGCTGCACAGTGTCCTAGTACAGATGCAGATATTGAATACATGTCAAGAGTTTCTTATTCTAGTGTTGTTGGGTCTTTGATGTATGCCATGGTTTGCTCTCGTCTAGATTTTTCATATGCTATGAGTTTGGTTAGTAAATATATGTCTAATTCTGATAAAGAACATTGAAGGGCAGTTCAGTGGATTTTCAGGTATCTTAGAGGCACAGCAGATTCTTGTTTGAAGTTTGGCAGAACTCAGAAGGGACTTATTGGTCATGTGGATTTAGATTATGCTGCTGATCTGGACAGGCGCAGGTCTCTCACTGGTTATGTGTTTACAGTTGACAGTTGTGCTGTGAGTTGGAGGGCTACATTGCAGTCTGTTGTTGCTTTGTCTACTACTGAAGCAGAGTACACGGCTGTTTCTGAGGCGTGTAAGGAATTAATTTAGCTGAAAGGTTTGTACGCTAAGCTGTGTGAAGTTGATTCTTGTATTAATTTATTCTGTGATAGTCAAAGTGCCATTTACCTTATCAAAGATCAGATGTTTCATGAGAGGACTAAACATATTGACATCAAGTATCATTTTGTTCGTGATGTGATCGAGGATGGTAAGTTAAAGGTATGCAAGATCAGTACTCATAATAATCCTGCTGATATGATGACTAAACTTGTTCCTGTTGCTAAGTTTGAGCTGTGCTCAAACTTAGTTGGTTTAGTGGATTAGCCCAAGAGGCTATTTGACGCCAGTAGTATTTTCTTTGTTATGTTCAGGATGAAGGTGTTGATTTATACTACAAGATGAATTTATCTAAAGGTAGAGTTTGTTGAATATGTTCCAAATTCAGTTGCACATTATATTGGCCGGACTTCTGACGGAGCGAAGCGGAGGACCGTGTTAGGGTTTCACTGTGTCTGAGCGATTCATTCATTCTCTTGTAGCCGCCGCACGGCGTTTGTAACCCAAACTCTTGATAATAGTGAGGATTGTTTGTTGGCTGGCGTTCGTGGTTTTTTCCCTTCGTATTGGAGGGGTTTTCCACATTAAATCTTGAATCTCGCTGTGATTAATCTTTTTATTTTTCGTCATTTATCCGTCGTCATTCACAACAATCGAAGTTGGCTATGCATGCGACACATTTCAATCTTCTGGAGAACATGTCGTAGGAATGTGGTAGATGATTAGGACACTCTGTCCAACAAAGTAGACCACTCTCGCTCGATCGGTTCCAGATCAAAAGGCTAAGACCTTTTTCATCTGTTTATGTACTGAACATGCATGTTACACAGCAGGCATCATCTGATGAGTAGCAAAGCAAGTAACCCCCAGGTGGATGTCATTCATGAATCAAGAAGAACGTCGGTTTACTTGCAATCAAAGATAAAGTCAACGACTCATTTGACTTAAGGTAGCATGTCAGATTTGAGTTGGACGAGCTTCTCATTTCCTGGGCCCGCAATGGAACAATCCGAACGTTTGGATCAGCCTTTAGTTAGCCCTCCCATGGCACTACCCTTATTGGATCTGAATTGTCCTGAATCTCTCTCTAAACTCTTAATGCAAGCAGCAGTCCTGCAATATGGGCTACTTTCTCATGCTTTTTGTCAGTTTAGGGCCAGTTTGGATGTTGCAATTTTAAAAAACTATAGTATCATAAAACTATAGTTTTATAAACCAAAGAGGCACAAAACCATGATTTTAAAAAAAAAAGTCTAGAGTGGACCCGCCCCTCCGTTTCCTGCACGTGAACCCGCCCCAAACTACGCACCACTCCTCTATGCGAGCAAGTAGCGGGGCGATCGGACGGAAGCGCCATGGTGGAGGCGTGCAAATGCGCCGAAACAGGAAGGGCGCACACACAGGGTGACATCGTGTGGCCTCCTCCATGCAACGCGTGTAGGATGGAGGCAGGACATGTTATCCGCATGGCCTCCGCGCCATTTGCGACAACACACTAGCTATTATATGTGTGTGCATATATACCAGGTGCAAATGACCACCACCCGTGAAGCTGCTATGCAGCACGACATATTTTTTTATAAGTATGCAGCACAACATAGTCGCATAAAACTGGGTTCAACAAGGCATTGACCCTCAACCTAGGAACGTCACAGGAAACACGGGGTCATATTTTCGACCATACACAGTGTAAAAAAACTAGAAAAAAAAAATCTCTTGCAAGCAGTGTCGGTCTACAAACTTTATTACTATGATATGTTGCAGCACCAAGAGCATCGTGACGGTGAACGGGCAATTCCTCAGCCCGTCTCGTTCACAGGGTGGGCGGCCGCCTCGTCGTCAGGGTGGTCAACCATGCCCCCTAGATCCCAACAAGGCTACAACGTTAGCATGTTACATGGACGGCGGACCCTGCCGGCTGCTGTGCCGCGTACATCACTATACGCACGCGATCGAAAGACGAAAGCTAACCGTTCCTGCATGCGACGCCGCGCCTCATCCACGCAGGCACGAGATCCGGCAGCTGCAGAGCGGGTGGCAGACCGGCCGGGCCATCACTCAGTGCCCGATCCAGCCGGCCGGCCGGGGCAGAGAGCTACCGTGCACCGGAGACAGATGAATCTCCCGATCCCGATTCTGACGCCCACGGTGCCACAGCTCAACGACACGAGTACCCACACTGCCACAGCTCAACAACGCGAGCTCCGCTTCCTCGCGCTCGCCGTGTATCCGGCCAACGACGCCGCCGGCGGCTGACCGGCCCAAGTGCTAGATGCTGACCAGCCGATTGTTCGAGCTAATTTGCCCTTCTGCTTGCTTGAGTCCACGGATCCTAATGGTGGGGGCTTTTGTTATCGTTAATTAATAGGAGTACTTTAATTTGTGTATGTGTAGTCGCTACTCAGGATCTCCAAGTTCTAGAAACCATGCATACATACAAGTTCTCAAAAAAATCTGAAACTTTGTGCTGCATAGCCATATTTGATGTTCAAAAGCATTTTGTAAAAAATCATATGAAAACGACAAATTCAAGCGTCTGCCTGCAGAAAGCATTAGCTCGCCTTATGGCTACAAAACTTACTTGGCATGCACTCTTAGAAACACTAACGATATCGGTAAGAGCATCTCCAATAATTTGGCAAAATTTATTTTTCAAATCTCGTTGTTTGCCAACTTTCAGAACAATATGGAGAGGGAAAAAGATCTCATTTCCAATAGTTTGGCAAATTTTGTTTTTCAAAACCCAAAAACCCACAAACAAAAAAAAAACCCGCTAAGTGAACGAAGAGCCCCGCTAAACGAACGAAGAGCCCCGATAAGCAAGAGAAAACTACGATATGTGCGCAATCGATCGAGATTTGTCAACTTGTTAAAAATGCCAAACTCATATGTCAAACTATTAGAGGAGTATTTTTCTCATTTTACCAAAAATTTTAGGATGCCATATGCTTGGAGATACTCTATGTCCGTGGCATTAGCCCGGTTTGGCATCCGCTACTTTGTTTGGAGGGACAAATATGTGTACATCGATGAACCAATTATTTATATCCCCAAGATTTATATTATTTTATAAAAAAAATTACGCATGGCGGCCTCGTTTCATCATTGCTAAGAGAGTAAGAGTAAAAAAAAAGGTTGGACAAAAAACACTCTCCCGGAGGCAACAATGATAGTTGTTTTTGCTTTTCATCATCTGTAAGCTCCTGAAGCTATCTGTAAGCTATGACACCTTCTAATATTGAATTAGTATCTGTGAATGCACATGATGTAACTATCGAAATGCATCCTATATATGTATGAAGAGAGGTATATTAGGGGACAAGACTAAGAGACGCCTTTGTACAATGGCTGGGTGGATCAGTCTCCAGGTGATGCTTCTATTTGTATTTAGGAATATTCGTAAGTTTAGACACGTCAGTTATTCTTGCCCATCTTGTTCCTGCAAGATAGAGAGAAAATTAGGCTGCCAATTGCCAACCTCAGCAACAAGCCTCGTGATCAAGGCGTTTGAAGGACTAAAGCATTTCAAGGATATCGCATATAAAATGTGGACTAAAATCCAGGTATAAATGATAGAATTCCATAAAAGAGAGTTAGATAATACCTGGAGGCTGTAGAGCTAAATCAGATCTAACTTGAATACTTGATTGGATTCCTTGGCCAAAGCTTTCAAGCCAGTCATATTCTCCTTCATTTTCTTTTCTTGCATGCTTGAAACATCATAGTGGGAATTGGTGCATTCGGTATTCCAGGAAATAGACTTCTTCATATTATCAGGAGTATCACTATTGTCCATCCCATCTGATGAAAAATCAAGATGCTTCTTCTCAATAGTTTTCAAGATAGCCAACCTTTTTGACCTTAGTCGATATGGAGGGGAAACATCAAAACTCCCTAAAGCAGCAGATAAACCTTCGTCATCTGCAGGACCCAAGGACAAAAATGTTGCAGTCTTGAACGATTGCGAGCTTTCTGCAGTGCACTTATCCAAGGGAGTATGAAAACCATCACTCTTTAATGTATTGCTCTTCAAATTACTATCTTGAGCATGTGATGGATTCTCCCTTTTTCTTCGCCTTAAAATTGAAGGAGTACCTGTAAAACTTTCAGCTGCACTCTTCAATATTGATTCAACACTTAGCTGGTCTGATATTTCTCCATCCACAGGGGAGGTACTATAGCCAACGGGTGATTGGAATCCATCCCCACAGCCTTCCAATACATGTGTAGACAAAATAGGGGAATGAGAAGGGACAATATCTTCTAGCTTAGATATCTCATAACAAAGAGAACCAAAAGAATTAGACTCATTCAGCAAGGATAATCCACAATTGTTGGCTGTTTTGCCTCCTGCCCTAGCTGATCCTCGATACCCCATTGTATCTGTTACACTATCAAGTATCACTGCATCCACATTTAGCGGATGATCCTTGCAAAAGAAATCTATTTCTGTGCCTTTATCATGAACAGAATCCATTTTCAGCCTTTGTATTGCTAAAGCAACAGCAGAACAATTAGCTTCTAATGCCTCACACGGAATTTCTGGTTGAGTTGTTGGCATAGAAAGAGAAAGGAAATCTGAATAGCTCTTGATATTTTTCAAATTGGAAGAGTGCTGATGAGTTGTATGTTCAGAATGATCAAAAGATTCTGGGGGGTGTTTGAGAAAGATATTGGGCTCCTTGTTCAAGTCAATATGGTTCCCAGAAGTTGGCAGCTTTGCATTTGCGTGCTTCGAAGTATTATGAACCATATGCACAGAAACTGGTGCAGTGCTGCTGGCATTGTAGTCACCTAGCCTTTTTCTTAATGAACTATTCCAATGGTTTTTAATAGAGTTATCTGTCCTGGAGACAAGAACAAACTTACATCATAACAGGCTGAAAGTATAAGAAGTTGCTTAATTCAATGAGATAATTTATGGTTGCAAAAGAATGCAAAGAATAGAAAATTAAAAATACATTTCACTATTTCGTTGATAGTTACAAATCTAGCAGCAAATCACTAGTAGTTCTTGGCAGTCATGTATGGTATACTAGGAGGATGTGACACAAAGTAAATTTACTTTCCAACCATTTCAACTTATAAATATAATGTTTTTGGCACTAATAAGCAGAGGAGCAACGTACCAAACTGCACATCAGATACAAAGACTACAAATGTGTAACTAGATGGCTTCCCATAAACAAGGACTCAAATTCATAATCCTAAAATAAAATATAACTAAATGTTGAAAGTACTGTCCTAAACTTTAAGGTTGGCTATAAAACTAAACTGGTGATAAAAGAGACATCCGGACAATATTCCCATACCTAACATGCACATCAACAGTGGGCCGTGGGTAAATACCAAGTAGTCATGTTGAGTAAAAGGTCCTATTATTTCATTACACAGCTGACCTACATTTCTATGGAGCTAAAACATGAAGTCTTCATTCATGACTAGTACAATTCCTGCATTTCTATAATGAATAACTGGCCTTTTAAATACAACATGCAAATTTTTCAAGTAATATCAAAACCAACATATGGCAAAATCCATAAAGTAAAAAAAAATCTTTCTTGATGAATACGTAGGAAGCCATAAGTAAACAAACAAATGTTAAAGAGGATGATATTGTGAAGTAATACCTTCCAGGAAGAAGTTTCGCAATTTCTGCCCATCTGTTCCCATGCAAACGATGAGCATCAACAACCACACACTCCTCCTCAACAGTCCATGGCTTCTTATTTATTTGAGGATCCAAATGATTATGCCACCTAAATCGTGAGTACCATCAAAAATGAAATGAGATTGACACTTCTTAAGAAACGTGGAAAATACATGGAATCTTACAATGTTTGTAGGTATTCATATTAACTAATATCTCATATTTATTAGTCCCACAGTTGGGGAATATCAACCCGAAAAAGAACTTCAGAAATAAAAGACTGCCAACCATTTTATCATGTTTAATAAGAAACGATATTTCAATTAAAATGGTTAAGAAAGAAATCATACTATGTTCAGTCTTTTCTCCAACCAGAAAAAAAAAAGGTACACATGCTTGGTACATCATTATGTGAATACCTCTCTCGGCATTGTTTGCCAATCCGACCATCTAGTGACCTTGCTATAACAGACCATTTTTGGGGGCCATGCTTCTGTACCATATTGATAATGGTATCATCTTCCTGTAAGGACCCATAAACTATTATAAATAAAAAAATTGCAAGCATTCATTTTGTAGGACAGAGATTATGAACTGGACAAACCTCTTGGGTCCAAGGACCTTTTTTAAGTTCAGGATTAATAACTTTTTGCCATCTATGCAGGCATTGTACAGCTGTTCTATCAGGGAAAGATTGAGCTGCATACAGACAACAAATCTGAAGTTAGCTTAATACATTTGTGATTTCTTTCTGTAAAGTTACAAAGAGAGGATGAAACCTACTAGGTACTCAAAGTCTAAGTAGCTCAATTTCATTGTAATGAAGTACACTTGAATGTTGAATCCCCTTCAACAAAGCTAAGGAGTAAAAGGACTTCACTAGAATTGCAGTCACCAGCCCTATTTCTAATGTCCAAGACAGAACTTAATGACATTATCTCCAGAATCATTCTTATTTAAGGATTCCTACTTATCTAATTTTGTTTCCTTCAGGCTTCAAACCCTTAAAGTTAAAATCTGAGGCTACCTCAAGTACTGCTGCAATACTGAACTCAGTCTATGTATCCAGCATGCACACATATGAGCGGATAGACAACTAACTTCAGAGGAAAAACAAGTTGAGGACTTTCTACCCTGAAACACAAATAATAATGCCAGAACTTTCTGCACCCAATAAGTAGAAAAACTTTGTGACCCAAGATTGTACGCATAAGAAAAAAATTCATGGTTACTAGTTTTCTCAGAATTGACAGTTGTGATGCAGAGCGTAAAGGAGAAAGCAAACCTATCTTCTTCCAATTTTTTCCCTCACAAGCATAGACTGCATTCCGCAATGTTTCATCCTGCAGCCACACAAAAAAGGCTATAAGCAAAAAACTTGAGCATTTGCGCTGAAAACCTAGATTGAAAATCAAGCATCAGTGCAGAATTAGTGGCCTACTGTGATGTGGCAATGGATGCAATTGTGATGCAAAGCAATGTAAAACACAAGTATAAGAAAGGTTGAGTATTTTTTTATATATATATCTTCATATGCAAAAAAAAAGGAAAGAGGATGGTTAATTGTAACTGACAATATAGATACATAAGATGGAATTCTGTTGAACATACACTGAATTAACTCAAAATGACGTAGAAATGAGTTCAGAGAACATCATGTACCTCTTCTGATGTCCAGCCACCCTTGGCTCTCCTTACAGGGCCACTTTTTAGACTGACATGTAGGATTTGGTCAGTAACATTAAAGTAAGATATAAACATTCATGTAATGGGAAACTGACTTGGATCGAGCACAAAAAAGGACAAGTTACAATGGATAGATTGACCGCATATTGTAAAAAGCAACATCTATGACAGCACAGCCAAGAAATCAATTCTAATAACCTGGGTTTCTCAGCCATTATTCAAGTCTCAGCTTCAACTTATCTTTTCTTTCAACAAGTAGCTTACAATCATTAAATGATTTATCAGGATTTGAAACATGAGAAAATCTTTAAAACAACTTAATATTTGTTGACACGATGAACATTTGCTTGTGGGGAGTTAGTGGCTAGTATGATAAACATGTTCTCTTGGGAAAAAAAAGTAGTTTTTGAAAGTTGCGGAGTCTGTGTTATAAAATAAGTGTGAATTACTGTCAGTGTATCTCCCTGATCAACCATTATTTATAACTACAATTACCTCAAAAGTACTCTTTTTTAAACATTTATTCCTACATAGTCATGAGAGCCATTACTAACATCACTACATCAGAGCAAGGGAAACCAAAAGATATAGCACTCCTAGTTTCCTATACGACTAGGGTGCAATTATCAGCTATATGTAACACTTACAGAAACATAAACACTAGTAAAATTAATCAACGACTATTTATTATTTATCTAAAGATGCAGAACTCCATCATAGAAAATTTGTATAAACTACTATTGATGGCAAAAACGAAGAATGAGTCTACATATATTTTTGTAAAGTTTAGCCATAAACATCGTGAACAACATATTAAACATTTCTCCATCACAAATTTTCATAGTGTCAACAAAAAGGAAAAATGTATCTACATACTGAATATGATAGCCTTTGCAAAAGTTATTCAACACAAAAACCAACATAAAATCATCATGCTCTCCGATGTTAAAACCATTGCCTCTGGCAAGAAAAATAACTGCAGTTCCTAGAGTTAAGAAATGTGCAAATCAACGAAATCTTTAAATGAATCAACAAAAGAAATGCACTGTGCATCCTTATTCCTAATAACAGAACAGATATGTCACATAGTCTTACAAATATACTCCGCAACAAATACACTCACATTTGAAACCTGTCATTTTATATCCACTAAAACCTCGATAATATATAGCGTTTAATAAATCAGTTTTCCTACAAAATCGATATCAGTACACCATATAATGACATAAAGTTTCAGTCAAAGAAGACTAAACT
>CM041639.1:33699363-33721483 GCA_023333625.1 Bothriochloa decipiens | reverse complement strand
CAAGACCATGTGTTTCTCGACATTACAAGAGCATGACAAGCTCGAGACAACTTACAGCTTCGAGCTTCAACAACAGTATGCTAACTGCAAAAGCTCACGCCTTTGTTGTCCCAACAGTCAACACAGGGCGTCGGAGTAAAGTTTACTGACTTCCGAAAGGAAACGACAAGTTGAGAATAAAACTACCAGGCAAACCGCACCAGCTAACTTGACAAACTATTAGAAAAACACCACTTTTCCAAGGCAAATGAAAATTGCATCCAATCCACGATCCGATAATATATAGCGTTTAATAAATCAGTTTTTCCTACAAAATCGATATCAGTACACCCAGGGACGAAGCTAGAAAAAATTTTAGGAGGGGCTGATGCAACATAGCTCTAGATGAACATGTGGTCATATACTCATAGATTGGCATGTCAGCCTCAACTCCAGTTCATCTTCAACCTCCAAATCGGCATCTCAGCCCCACCTCCTGTTCAGAAAATGATGAAATTCCAAGGGGTGCTCCATGGATGCAGCAGCGGTAGGGGGGGATTGAGCCCGGCCAGCCCTACCGCTGGCTCCATCACTGAGTACACCATATAATGACATAAAGTTTCAGTCAAAGAAGACTAAACTCAGCAAGACCATGTGTTTCTCGACATTACAAGAGCATGACAAGCTCGAGATAACTTACAGCTTCGAGCTTCAACAACACCATGCTACCTGCAAAGGCTCACGCCTTTGTTGTCCCAACAGTCAACGCAGGGCTCGAGTAAGGTTTACTGACATCCGTAAGGAAACGACATGTTCTGAGAATAAAACTACCAGGCGAACCGCACCAGCTAACTTGACAAACTATAAGAAAAACACCACTTTTCCCATCCAAGGCAAATGAAAATCGCATCCAATCCACGATCCGATAAACTAAGCACACAAGCGTCCGAAGGAAGTAAACAACCACTAGAACACACAGCAGCAGAGTCTCAATTCTATTACGGTTCACACGGCGGCGGAGAGTACTACCTGCGACCGGAGACTGAGTCCGCCGGGCTGAACACCGCCGGCGACATCCCGGCGCCGGCTCCATAGCTTGTTGCGTCTGAAGCTGACGGCAGAGCGCTCGACGCCGCCAGATTGAGCCAGTTCCACGCGCTCCCCTCGTCCTCCTCCACCTTCACCGCCGCCATGGCGACCATCTACCGCCGCAACTACCTCATCACCACCGTAGCCACCTAAAATCACACAGAAATGGGGAACGATCAAAATAACCCAACAAACAACACTTCAGTTAAAATTCCCCCACGGAAACGGTTGTAAAGACCGAATCAAAGGGGCGCCGACGCTTTACCTCCAGATCGGGAAATCAGGGAGGATCGAACCGGAGAAGGAGATGGCGCGAAGGGACGCAAGGCAGGAGGGCGGCCCGAACCCTAGATAGACGGGAGAAAAGCGCGACCGTTTTGCCGGGCACCGCGTCGCGGGCGGCTTCAGTTGCGTTGGGGGAGAGGAGAGGACGAGCCCAGGGGAAGGAAGGGGAAGATAGGAAAGGAGGCGGCTTTCAAAAAACCTCGCCCGTTGAGCAAAAGTGGAGAGGAATCATTTTACTTCTAATGTTTGCACTTAACCCCCTGAATCTTTTATTATTGATCGCTTTTGTGTAACTGAATTTACCAACTTCCATTTCTGTCGACCTTTGACCGTGTCAAGAGAAGCTGTTGAATCATGGCATGCATCGACTTCGTGAGGGCTTGCTTAAAACCATCAGCATTAAAAAAACAGTTAGCTATAGCTGCTAATTTGTAGCAGGAGTATGTGCATGAGATTCCTCCGTCCTTGTTTGATTTTTTTATTTTGATTACTTGTCTTATTCAAATAATTTATACAAATTTAGTCAAATTAAATTATTTTTAAAAAATACTAATAATGCAAGTCACTATAAAAGAAATAATATTTAAATTTTTAAAAAAATAATAAAAAAATCAAACAAATTATAATTTAAGATGGAGGAAGTATTAAACTGTGAAATTATCTATATAACTAAAGAGGTTAGCCCCCTTGTAAGTTGTTAAAGGTTGCCTAAGATGCGGCAGTAGCCAGTAGTACCACTATTCAATGAGAATGTTGTTTGTATGTAGGAGTATAATTGAAGTTAAGCTCAAGTGCTCTAGAAATTCTATTAGATGATATTTCATAGATTAATAATTACTTAAAAAGTACTTATTCTACACAAGTTCATCAATGGAAGTATGCTTCCGATGCAAATGGAAGTATGCTTCTGAAAGTTCCACACTATGCAGTGTGAACCACGTGTTCTATCCAAACATAAGTATAATGCCCGTGCTAACGCCACGGCTTTTTTTTCTCATGGATACATAAAAATAACCAATGTTTTTTTTTCACGCGACCAAGCACAAAGTTACCCATAAGAGTTATCCTATACGCCAATAGCTCATGGAGATGTCATTGCTCCTAACAAACCCATTCCAGCATATGATTCTTTAGTTCTTAATTAACACAAAAAAAAATACACTTCAGAGTCACAACAGCTTGAACGTAAATGATTCAAGGATCTTCCACACGCAACAATTTGGACTTGAGGAACTCTGTGTATGTTGAAACCTACAGGACCCACCTGCGCCACTTCCTATATCTGCAATCAAATCGAAAGAAAAGAATGCCATATGGAATTTTAGTGCATAATACTGGCATCATTCATGAAATGTGCTGATCAATGCATTTAAACTGGATTTAGCTTGGCTTTCAGAATTGTTGATTTCAGCATGATCTTGGAAAGAAAATGCATTGCGGCTGTAACGGTTAGATATCATTGAATTAAAATAAACTAAAATATCCAAATCCTGAATTATGGATTTCCTATGCTCGTGACCAAACTGACCGAGTTCAGGTCAGGGGAACATAACACATGTTTGTGGCCTGTGACTGTTCTCCATTGATAAAAAAATCAATTTCTATGAATACTCAAATGACAATCAACTCATAAAATTTAGATTGCAACCTAATCCTCTAACACATACATTTGAAAAGGAAAGTCTACCTCAAGTTTGTCATTTTCTTTTGGCATCATCTTGCAAGCTCTTCGCCAAGGCCCCATCTCCTGCTCACATATCCAAACAGGAACAAACTGCAGTCAATAAAATATATAATTTTGGCTTCAGAACTTGAGTATATATCCACTTTTATTTAACCAAATCGCAATCACACATTAGCAAAGCAAGATCATGATCTGACCTGTTTAAAGAATAATAATCACTGAAGTGTTGAACTTGAGATGCTATCAAGATTTTCTGTACTGCTAGATTTTTTAAGGAAGATGAGAAGTCATTGAAACATATTCAGAGTTAACTTTTGAACATTTACATAGTCCATGTGTACGAAATGCACTGCTTTTCTACTTTCCTACACAAAAATCCGTAGCAGCAACATCAATTGCAAAGTTTATTCTTCTATTATATCCAGCCCTCTCTATTGCCGCAATAACATTTTCTAGGCCTTAATAGTGGCTACATTCAGAACGGGAAGAAAATAGTGAATGAATCAGAAAGGCTGAGTGCAATATTAGTCTTTTACTGAACACAATCTTATGATGTTTCTTGTACATGCAGATAAAATAGATGTATCTATTCCAGGGAAAAAATTCACACAACAATGGGCAACATTTTATTTAAGGCAATGACCACTAAGGACTGACAAAATGAATATAAGTACTTACTGGCGTTCCAGTAGTTGAACTAATTCCGCGGAACAATGAGAATAATATCTTTGTCTTTTGATCCCAGGTGAGGGATTTCCATGCTCGTTCAAGCTGCATGAAAAATGTGATATGAGCATCAACTATTCTATCAGTTATTCAGATGTACTTTACAGAGTTAGCAATACAAGCTCAGTGCACAAATAGTTCGGCACGTGGGGAACAAGAAAAAGAATTATGAGCAGGCAAGAGGTAACTATGGGGACAGATAAGAAGAGTTAGATGGATTGAACAGGCGGCGAATGAAGGGAACAAGATTTTCTTCCGGAGACGGGGCTCAAACGCACAGTTGCTAGAAGCAAAAGCGGCCAAATCCAATCTCACCTTGTAGGTAGTTTGGTGAGGCCTGTGCACGCCGTCTCGTGGTCGGGTGTCGCCGTCGTCGCCCCACGCACCTCGATCCCGGCGGCCGGGTTCGCGTGCCACGATGCTAGGCGCCGCTGTCGCCGCTCCACGCACCCTGAGCCCTGCCGCCGGCCGCCGCCTTCGCGTTTGGGGTTCGCCGTGGGACGGTTGCAGAGAGGAGAGGAGGTGTCGCACGTCGCCACCGCCGCCTCCGCGTTCGGGGATAGCGCGAACTCCTTCTGCTCCGCGTCTGGGCCCGAGCCGCCGCCGCCGCCGCCGCCTCCACGTTCGGGGATCGCGCCACCGCCTTCTCCTCCGCGTCTGGGTTTCGCCCGCTGGGGAGAGGAGAGGAGGAGTCGCGTGCCGCCGCTGCCACTTCCGGAGCTCGTGCCGCCGTGGACGCAGCCACGACGTCCCTCCTCCTCCGCGTCTGGGCCCCGAGCCGCCGCCGTCGCCATGTTCGTGTGGGAGGAGTGGAGGACTCGTGACCGCTCGTCTGGGACTTGGGAGAGGGGGAGTCGGGGGCATGCTTTTTTCTTTTCTTTTTTTTTTTTTTTTTTGCGAGATCTGGTTTCGAACTGTGGTGCTCTTCCTTCGGCCGTTCGCGTGAGGCAAGGGAGGCGTAAGGTGAGGTCCGTGACTGAGAAGCCTACTTTTAATCTCAGCCGCTGCATCTGAAAGAGCTATACTGTAAATCGTTGATCTTAAAGAAAAAATTTATCTAAAGAAATTTTCAATTATAATAGAGATATCCGTACTCCTACTTATTGATGATTATACACTAATATATAGTACAGTCGAGTAAAAATTTATAAATTAATCATGGTTTGCAAAAATGTTCAAAATTTACAAATTAATCATGGTTTGCAAAATTGTTCTCTCTTTTCGCCAAGACGAGACGGAAAGCTGATGAAACCAGTTTCAACTCCTTAAGCTAGGAGATCGAGGCCTTTCCAAACTAGCGCTACGTATCATGCAAGAAGCAAATGTAGAGCGGTGGGGAGGCTTGTTTCGTGGTTGGTCCAGAATGAAGGACCGTCTTGCGATTAACAATCTTTCAGGGCCTCGGGTGTGTAGAGAAACAGGAATCAGGAGAAGCAGAAACGCGATCCAGGAACTGATCGAAGGCACCGCCACCAAACAAGGAAAGCGACGGCGGAATTTTAGGGGGTGCGCCGTAGGTGCCTCGGTGCAAAAGCGCTACTTTTAGTTGCGATGCGTGGACGCAGTCACGACGCAACGCCCCAAACCGGCAGTTGCCGTAGCGGGCACGAGGTTTTGAACTAAACCCGCAACAACTCCTGGGCCGTCCGACGGCGCTTCCGCTCCCTCGCGCGTCGGCCGCCGCGCGCGTCGCGCCGCCGCCGGGTACCGCTTGCCGCCACGGTGGCCCGGTGCCTCGGTCTGGTCTTGTCTAGTCCACCTCGGTCCTCGCCTCCTCGGTGGTTGCAAGCCAAGGTCAGTCAAACTGCTGTGCGGCTGCGATCAGCCGCCTTTGGTTCTCCACCGCCCTGCTGATTTTGTTTGTTTCTGGACGGACCGCCGGATGCTGACGACGGACGTCGAGCGTGTCGAGGTTTTGTTCGGATCTTAGAAGTCGTTTGACTTTGACAAACCGTAGTGTATGGACACAGTATAGGACGTATTATTATAATCTAAAAAGTTTAGCCAAATGAAAGTTGTCACGTAGTTTGTTCGAATTCTAAAGGACGAATGAACGAGAGTCATGTAGTACTAATCTCAGTGGCGATACTAGTTCAGTGAACCTTGACGTCTTACTAAGGGTCTTACGAGCTCCAACTGCATATATGCATTCAATCACTGGAATTTGCATTGGAATAAAGACTTGTTATTGATAGCAAGTTAGCAACAGATATCGTGAGATAACTCTTGCCTTCGTGTCTAAATGTGCCTCCCTTCGTGTCTGATAAAGTGCCGGTGGCGGCTACGTAGCATGTAACTCCGTCGTGCCGTGTATGAACTTATTATGTTTGAGGTTTTGGCCGGATGATTTCGAAAAGCTAGAAAGTTAAAAAAAAAAACAATGCATGCATTTCTTATGTGTTACTTGACACGTACAAGGTACAAGGAACCAGTTCAAGAGGATGAAACAACTCATCATGCATTCACTTGTTACGAGCACGAAGCATTGTGACGATAATTACTCTTGAAAATAAAATAGACATTTTCTCCTGTGCCACCATGAATCCTTCAACTATGTATTTTACTATGTTTGTGTTGATACAAACTCTCTACGTTTCAAATTATAGATGCCTTAATCTTTGTCTTTTAAGTCTATTTACAAAATGTTTAATAAAAATAATATTTGTATCCACAAATTCTAATGAGTGCACAAGGCATGTGTCTAATGAAGAGTTTAATGAAAACTAATCGAAATGTTGTACGTGACGAGAATTTTTATAAACCCAGTTAAGATTGAAGAAGTTTAACTTAACATAAAACTAAGTAATCTACAATATAGAATCGAGGAAGTACGATTGCTAAAATTTGGTTGGCAAAATTTTGGTACCATTTAGTTTGGTATCAAAATTTGTCAATATACCTCACAATTGGCATGTCAAACCCATAGAAAACATGTTTACTCAAATTTTGACAACTTTTACTTGACAAATCTTCGATAGGGTAAATTTTAGTAGCCAATAAATCCGGCCCTACATTTTGGGCGCTAACATTACGATTTATGGGCTTCGCAACGGAAGGCATGACTTTGTATATGAGAGTAATGTATTATGCAGATTAAACAAGAACTCCACAACAATGTCATTCTTCAATTACATGCAGATAACTCTTCTGTGTGGAATACCCCCTGATTTTCTGAATGACAAAATATTTATCAACATATGAAGAGTCATGTTACTGTCAACCCCCTGCCTTCAAAAATTTCTGATTTATGGATTGATAACTCTAATATTTGGAATCTTGATCTCCTTAATGATATATTTGATTTTGAGGCTGTACAGGCTATAACTTCTACCATCACTGTGCCCTCTCAATCTCAGGACACCCTAAGATGGATGGCCTCAGCCAAAGGAGTTCATTCCACTAAAGAAATTTATAAAACCCTGCCTACTAATAATGTCATTCAGCTTCCATCACAGGGACTAGGAGTATTTTGCCGCAGGCAAACCAGGTTCTATGCCGCACTTGGAAAAATAAAACTCTACCCCCTCTCATTAAAACCTTCATTTGGAGACTTATCAGACGGGCACTAGAGAGGGCATCAAGATTTACCACCCATATAGACAAGCATTGCTCAGCCTGTGGACATGTAGAGACAGATTTTTACCTTTTCTTTTAATGTAATTTGCCTACTTAGGTATGAAACACTCTGTACCCTCTTGTTAACTTAGATATTCTTGATCCTGAACAAGATGGAGTACAACTTGGTTTATCTAATATTATCTCTAACAATGCTTCTGAAAATACCATGGAAAAAATTCTTTTCACTCTGGTATATCTGGAAGGCAAGAAATGATCACAGACTCAACAACAAACAGTGGACTGCTGCACAAGTGCATTATGCAGCTAAAGCTCATATGACCATATATAATCTAGCTAACTCCATTCAGGTGGATGCTCCATTTTTGCATAATCAGGTTTTGTAGGCTGACAATAATCAGACACCAACTACAACTATACAAGAACAGGAGCTCCACTCCACAGGTCTTCAGGAAATGCAGAACAACAGACACCCAAGGAATCTGCCAATGAATGAAAGGGAGGAACACAGGCGGCATCAGAATATACTAATCAAAGTCAAGTTTTGCAGGAATCTTCACAACAAGTGACTTCCAGTCATCAATATAGTAACAATCAGAGTTATTCAATTCAGGACACAGTAAATCTTCAGGGATTCACTTGCTTTGTGGATACATCCACTGCACCAAACCAGGCTCAAGCAACCGCAAGAGTAGCAGCTATAGGTATCAGGTTCTCTAAATTGTAGGATCATCAAGATCAGGAGCTCCACATCAAGGCTATTTTGAAGGATTGTTCTTCAGTCTTAATGGCTGAAGCGGCTGGGATAGCTTTAGCATCTCAAATTGCTACACTCTTAGGCCTCAGGGATGGAAACTTCTTGTCAAATAATGAACGGTTAATTCAATTTCTGAACAAGAATGATCCCTCCAATCCACCACAAAGGAGAATCAAACCATTTACTCAAGAATTCATCAACAATGCTGCTCTGCTAGGTTTCAGATTATATAAAATTCATAGAAATATGAATGTTGCTGCTCACACTTTAGCCAGGGATGCCTACCAAAAATATCAGAGCAATACTCAGCTACAAATAAATCAATTCTCATGTGTTTATGAGGATTATATGCACCCTTACTATTGTTTACAAGCTCTACAATAAGTAGGTTTGAACAATGTAACTATTCTAGCAGCAATTTGTTGCTAACTAATATATTGTTGCAAGTTTTTTTTAAAAAATATTTATAGCGGTGAGTATGGGTATGTGCGTCTCTACCTGTGTAATTGGAAAAAAGAAAACATAACAACCGAGAAAAGTTATGCAAGCCAATCGTCGTGACATCAATGTGCTAAACCGAAACGTTCAATCAGTTTTTTTTTTCTGTTATACGAACGGGCTTGTCCACGCACGGTCCTTCCGGGCCGGCCTGTGATGGTGCAGTGGCTGGTCAGGGCCGAAAGGGTCTTTCCTTCCACTCTTGGTCTGTTGGAGCGCGCCTCCCAGGCTCGCATGGTCTCCCCCTGTATTCTCGCTCGGTCGCTCATGAGTCTGACGTCTGACCTGTCCTGCTGCACGGCGATGGCGCCAGCAACGCAATGCTGCGTCGGCTCGTCTCACACCGGGATCAGTCAGCCAACCAGACCGGGGCCCGTACTCCGGTCAGGATGGGAGCTCCATTCTTTTCTCGATCTCATTTTCCCCTCCGGCCCTCCATGAGCAAATTGACATTTGCTCCCGAGGCAAGCAGGGTGGCAATTTCGTTCTCGTTCATGTTGGATAATAAGGTTTCGCTTTAGGATGCACCCCAGGCGTTCGATGGTATTCTCCTGAGAAGAGGCCTGCGTTCGGTCCGGTCTTCAGTCTTTTGCCTGGAGGTATGATTGTAGGATCGTATGAGCTGCTAAAGTCATCGTAGAGATGCTCCCTTCTAAATCCGATACAACAGCTGTAGAATCGGAGTGTTTTTGCTTGCCCGTAGTTGATTCCTTATCATGCTCATCGGTTGACTTGTATCTGCCTGCTTCTGTGGTGCCACATTGCAGTGCTATCGGTTTGCTACGATCGCCCCTTTGCTTTTAAGAACCAATTCTGGTCATTGGTTTGTTTTGTCCACTATCCTTTGGTCGACCAGTATTTCTGCTGTGAAAGTAACGAGCTTTTAGCCTGATATTTTGTCCAATTAAATTCATGGTTTTCATTTACATACAGGAAAGACAGTTCCAAGCCAAAATTGGGCTCTGTTATTATCTGCTGAGACAGAGTAAAATGCAATTCTGTAGTGTTTTACTTTTCCTCATTAAAAAAATGCTCATTGCTCAAAAATGGACTGCGAAGGAACCATAGCAATATGTCGTGTGAAGCACTGGTCACCTGATTGTGCACGTGATAACTCCAGATTTTGAACAAATTTACTAATACTCATTGGTGACAGCGATCTGCATTGAGTAACCTGCTTCTTGCACTTCTTTTTAATTTGGCTCTGTGTATATTACATGCTCACCTAAGTGGTTGTCCTTTATATCATTTAGAACACTGGATTTCTCATTTCATTCCAAAACAATTGGAAGTTCTTTTGGTTCAGGTGACATAATGAGCTTCCTTTACAGAAGTATTGCATCTCGATTCGATGTATTAGTGTACTTGCTGATGACCCCTCATTTTTTTGGTATTCTTAGCTTAAAAGGCACATATGAACTGTATTGGTACATATTTTTTACTTTACATTTGATGCATTTATGTACATGCTCCTGATTATTTTTTCCTTTTATGGCAGCCTCTTTCAGGGGATGTTCATCATCCTTTCTTCGGTAATACCTCAGTTCAGGGGCTCTCTTTAGTTGGTGAGCCAACTCTCTCGAGCTTCATTCACAGCTTTCTTCCATTCTACTAGTAGACACTTAGTTCTGAATTCTGATTTCGACATCATGACATCTGTTCTGGTATCCATATTGAGAATAGACAGTACGCTTTCTGATCATCAGCTTTCTGTTAAATTGATTCATTAACGTACACATCAATGCATTTCAATTTAGAGCTTTAGACTAGGGCATTTATATGTTAAGGTTGGTTGGTTGGTTGGTACACTGGAGAAATCATTATCCAGCTGTACCTTTGCGATGTAGTACTTAGCTTAATATCAACCACCAGATGGCCGCTAGGTACTTGTGTCTGCTCACTCTTGTGCTGTACTCTCCACTGTGATCCAAACTGACAGCAAAAGGGAGCACATCTGAAACAGTAAGCTTCAAAATGGAGCTGGCAGTAAATTGATGCTTTTATGTCGGCAATTTTGACCCATGTTCTATGGATTTTATTATTTATATTATTTTGGAATTGATTTCGACATGTAAGAGCAACTCCAGCAATAGCCCTTAAAACATGGTCCCTACTTTTTGTTTGAGGGTTTTCTCTATTTCTGAGAGCTCTGTTTTCTGGAGTGAACTCCAGCAATGGCCCTCAAAATAGAACCCCTACTTCTTAATTTTCTCTATTTTGTCACACATAATATGTATATATGTACTTGAGAATATCATAGTATATAATAATTTATTTAAACTCTAACGATAAAAACACAACACAAAAATTATAAATAAAAATATACTTTTTTAATTTAAATTTAAACACAAATTTGGTCCAAGTTTAATTATAGTCAATCACTATATAATCCATAACATGTTTGCAAATCAAGTAACATAATCATTAAATGTAAAGTCAAACAAAATAATTAACTTAAGCTATATCATACCCACAAATAAACGCAAATGAGATTTAAGGGCTGTGTCCAGAGCCCCTCAAACTGAGGGCTGAATGAGTGATTTGAGAGGCCTCTCGAATTTGATAGCTTTAGTAGGGGCCCTGCTAGAGTGGATTTTTTTTACTGTCAGCCCTCCAAAGTAGGATGAGGGCTTAAGTAGAGGCCCTGCTGGAGTTGCTCTAAGCCCTTTACCAGGTCCATAAATCTGAATCTGTCCACATATACTAGCAAATACTGTAGGATAATTCTCTTATGTAAAGAAGCCTTAGATACATAATGTGTCAAGAGCAGACATTAAATACAAAATGAAAGGATTGGTTGTAGATTTGGGAGAGCTTGCTGTACAGTTTCATATTCACCAAGATCTAATTGTGTTGGGCTAGCCCTAAGTTGTTGCGCTGTCGCTGTTGAAGTAATTCCTCAATGAATTCTCTTTTAAGAATAGCAGTCTTCCAAGTGTGGGAACATCCATCTGTGGTGATAGCCTTACATGTCAAGATATTTACCTATTGAGCCTCCGACAGATCAGTGATATCACTCGCTTTCATAACTGTTGTGACATGAGAAGTGGAGAGGACAACAAAAGCTAAAGCAATGGCTCACCTGATCTACGGAGACTTGTTGCTTCTGCTTGTGTAAGCCGCCGACAGGAGCACTTGTTTTTTTCCTTACAAGAACAATTGCAACTGTGTGGACAGGTACGTTTCAAAACCTATCTTGTATAGCTTTTTATTTTTGGATTCTCTCATTGGCACCTCTAGATCAACCTTCTTTGTTTCTTCGTACTTCCTTTGTATTGCTTCGAGAAATTGTTTCATCATCTTGAACCTAGTCCAAGAACATCAGGAAAGAAATTTTGGAATTAGGCTTACTGGTGTGCACGCCGCGCCAATGGGGTCTCATTATTTCCTTAGCAGAACCTAGAATCATGTGCTACCTTTTGAGCAGGCACAGAGAAGCATCATCTTAGTTGGGTCGCAGAGCTACACTACACGAAAAGGAACATCCGAAACTATACACATACACATAACATAAGCGCAGAAGTAGACACGCATGCGTGCGTGTACAAAGATTCTGAAATAAACAAGTGTTAGATCTTTTTATATGCATATATAAGAATATGTCAAAGATGGGGGCGTTGTCAAATGCCAATAACTCTCCTCCCATTGCCTGACCCACCAACCGGATTACATTACAAAAATGGTAAAGCTAAACTCTTCCTTGATGCCCAAGCGGATGGCCCTTCACTCTGACAACACCTTTGTGATATGGTACCAGCAGCCACAGCACAACGAAGAGGGAAGGCGGGGAGGGGGTCTGTGGGACTCGTCATTACAGCCTTTTCCCCGGGCACCACCCCAGCCGCACAGCTCACTCCAGCCGAAAGCACAACGCCATGGCAGAGGAGAAGAAGAGGCACAAGCACAAACACAAGGACAAGGAGAAGGAGAAGGAGAAGGAGCAGGCGGCGCACTTCAAGCCGTGCGCCGACGTGAAGGGCATCCGGTTCGGGGGCCAGTTCATCGTGAAGTCGTTCACGGTGCGGCGGGCGTCGCCTCTGGAGCTGCTGCGGCTGCTGGACATCCCGCCGTCGTACCTGAGCGAGTGCCAGAGCCTGCCGTTCCCGTCCACCACCACCTACATGCCCACCAGCTTCACCATCCTGGCGCACCAGGCGTGGCACACGCTGACGCTGGGCCTGGGCACCAAGAAGTCCAAGGTGGTGCTCTTCGTGTTCGAGTCCGAGAGCATGAAGGCGGCCGTGGACCAGCTGTGGCCCGCCATGATCCCGCTCGGGGACGTGAACAAGAAGCTCATCCGCGGGCTCACCGGCAGCGAGATGGCGCGGTTCAAGTTCCGCAAGGGCTGCCTCACCATCTACGTCTACGCCGTGCGGCGGCTCGGCGCCGCCGGGTTCATGCGCACCGATGACCTCAGGCGGATACTGCAGTCGGTCGTGGACCTCAAGGATTTCCTGGACCACACCGCCATGCTCGCCATCCCGAGCCAGAAGAGCATCACTCTGCAGTCCCGGACAGCGGTGGCTCACTGAGATGAGATCACAGCACATGTCGTCTCCTTCCTCTGATCTGATGACGCCACAAGAACCTGGCTCGATCGGCTCAGCATCGCAGAACAGGTACGGTCGGCTTGTAGCTGTTGTAATCTTCAGAGGGCCTCATTTTTTCCCCCTCTCGGTTGGATTCGTTTGTTCAGTGTCGGTGCAATTGTTCACCTCCTCTGCTGGGAGCAGAGCAGCTGTTTAGATCTGTTGAGCAAAGAGTGTTTCAGCAAATCAAGCATAGGTTTTTCTTATTTCTTTTGTCCCAAAGGCAATTTTCCCTGAATTGGATCTTACTAACATGTTGGTATACTGGTGTAGTCTTGTCCCCTGAAACAATCCATCAATGAAGCCATCTGTTCTAGTGGCACTTTCTGGCCGTACTGACTGCTGTAGGTAGCTACGGTACAGTACAGTGTTTGGAATTTTTTCTTTTTTGTCCTCATTCCTACCGTGCCTTTCCTCACTGCATTCCCTGTTCCACAGCATTGCGAACAACTTTTATTTTTGGTACTAGAGTCTAGAACTGCACCCAGTCGCGTTCTCTATTGCACAGCTGTTTCTCAGGGTTACTGTTTCTTGTTAGGATTGCCAAATGGAGCTGTCAGTGTTCACTTCGAAAAAGAAAATGGAGCTGCCAGAGGAGGAAGGTGAATGCTACAGGATTTCACTATCTCAAAGAAAGTGAATGCTATTATGCTCTCTCTTTTGTTTGGAGCTCTTATCTTCTTATTATGTGGAAGTAGACATCATGTAATGTAACTCGTAGAAAGAGATGCATATATGGTAGGTATCTTTTGACCTGGTTGGAGGGGGTGACACCAATCTTTTCGAGCATTTTTTGCTCCACACATGCTCCCCTGCAGCTGAAAATTTTGACCGACAGAGGAGAGCCCCGATAGAAATAGGCCCGGCGGGACAGACAGATGCTGCGGGCGCTGTCGCCGTGATCATGGGGGCGGTAAAGTTAGTTGGGCAGGGACACTCGATTCAGTGACGTGCATGATGAGTGGTTGAGCGGCATGGCATGGCATGGCATGGCCGCATGGGCCACCCACTACGCCCGTCCCCCCTGCCCTAAATCATGAGCAACAAAGCCGTCTCCGGGTCGCCCGGTGCGAAAGGACGGTGCAGTCCCTACTGCAACCTGTTTCTTCGGATCATCGCTGTCCTTGACTCCTTTGGATCCCCTTTGGTGTTAATGAAGCACCAAGATTGTACTGCTAAATCATTGCTTAATGCAGCTTTGCAGCCAAGCTTATCGAAGCTGAAGTGTAGCCAAATTAACAGGATTCCGCATCAGTGCATTAGTAGTAGTATAATCAAATAAACAGAGGTCGAGCTGCCTCTGCCTAACAGCGGAAGGGTTGTTTAATTTGGTTGCCTGCTTCTTCGGATCATCGCTTGCTAGTAGTCCTTGACTGCTTTGGATCCCCTTTTAATTTGGTGTTAATGAAGCACCAAGATTGTACTGCTAAAATCATTGCTGACCGCATGGAGCTTGCAACCAAGCTTATTGAAGCTAAAGTGTAATAACCAAACAACAGGATTCCGCATCAGTGTATTAGTAGTAGTAAGCAAATAAACCGAGGTCGAGCAGCCTCTGTTTTTTTTTTTTTTTTGTCTTGAAAAACCGGCTGAGTCGGTTCATCCTTCAGCTTACTGACGTTGCACGACCTGGAAGCGTCCGTGTACATGCTGAAGTTGTACCAGGCTTTAATTGGGTACCAAGAGATGATACGATTGAATGTGTCCTTGTCTAAACATGTGACATGGATCGAGATCACGATCCTCCAGCGAGCCACGCAGCGAAACATCTCAGCATGAGCATGACCAGCATCACAATTTGGCAGCTCGTGTGTAATTGTAGCCGAGCGGTAGCTAGCAGAGCTGGCTTCTGGGGTCCTCGACGCCACGCATTGGCAGCGTCGGGAGGTTCGGTATCTGCCGAGCCATCTCTCCCTCCCCGGCATGCCCAGCTAATTTCTGGCGCACCAGCACCGGATTTACGCCGAAAAAGCCGAGCCGAGCGAGGGGGGAGGTCCGGAGGGGACACAGTGACACACCAACCTGGTTGACTCGCGGTCCCGGGCTCCCGGCCGCGTGCGCTCGATCATCGTCGTCGTCCAAACCGTTGCGATGGGAGGGCCAGAGCTTCGATCAATTCATTCAGGGGGTGTTTGGTAACGTGCATCTGGCTGGCCTGGCTGCCCGGCCTGGCTATGGCCAGCCAAAGGCAAGTTCAAATGGTACAAGCGAGTTTGTTTGGTTGCAAGTCCTGAGAGCCGAGCCGAGCAGAGAACGTGGTTGGTTTGCCTGTACAAAAGAGTTCGGGTGACCCTGGACCTAAACATGGTAACATTGCCTCCTCCAACATTCTGTTCGGCATTTCATCGAACAATTGTGGGGCGTCGGCGGAGCTCGAGGCCATGGTGAGCGGCGCACGGGTTGGCGGCAGAGCTCGCGGCCATGGCGAGCTGCGCGCACCCTGTAGGCGGAGCTAGCGTCCAAGATGAGCTGTGCGCGACGCGGAGGCGGAGCTCGTGGCCAAGGCGAGCTGCGCGTGCGGGAGGCGGTGCTCGCGGCCATGGCGAGCGGCACGACGCGACCCGGAGGTGGAGCTCGCGGCCATGGCGTGTTGTGCGCGCACCGGAGGTGGAGCTCGTGGCCATGGCGTGCTGTGCGCGTCCGACGCGCTCACGGCCATAGCGAGTTGCGCGCGCCGGAGGCGGAGCTCACGGCAATGGCGAGCGGCGTGTCCCGGAGGTGGAGCTCGTGGCCACGGTGAGCTGCGCGCGCGTCGGCGGCAGAGCTCGCGGCCAAGGCGAGCTGCGCGCACAGGAGGCGGACCTCGCGGCCATGGCAAGGTGCGGAGTAGATGCCGCAGGGTACCTCGCTGCGTCCTAGAGGTGGAGCTCGCGGCGGCAGAGGCGTGACCGCTGGTGGGGCGCGCATGGGAGCCCAGCGTGCCGGCGGCCGACGGGGACGGTGCCAAGTTCGGGTGGCGCAGTGGACTGGACGAGGGAGAAGAAGGTTGGTGACGGGAAAGCGGCAGCGACTTCGTGTGTGAGCGCTCGTGAGCGTTGAAGCCAGCTTGGATGCCAAAAGAAGCTGGGGGGTAGCTTCGCCCGGGAGCCTGGCTCAACATGCTTTAGATTTCGTGCGCACGAACTCCAAAGCTGAGCCACAGAAACCAAACACGAGCTGCTCCTCCCCGGGAGCGCGAGCCACCCTCCCGGCCCTCTACCAAACAACCCCTCAATCATGCCGGCGGGGTCGGGGTCCCGCCGACCGGCCGGGCAGGGAAAGCAGATTGAGACGGAGACGTTATGTGCTCATGTGGCGGTGCATGGGCAACCGCCTGCCTGTGCCTGATTGCTGGCTGGCTGGCTGGCGCGTCGCAAGCGAGCCAGCGAACCCAGCCCATGGCTGGTGGTGGTGGCAACTGTTAGTGTAAGATATAAATATAATTGAAACTAGGGACTAAAATGTAAAAATAGACTGAGATAATATAGAGTGCCTGAGAAGGATCGAGAGGATCGATCTAGTCAGTTCTTCCCCAACTGTATTGTTTCCCTTCCTTTCTCAAATACAAATTTCTCTCAAATTCACCCATTAATCTTCATCAAGGTATCAAGAACGGGTTAATCCTGATGGATCCATCCAGTTTTCATTGATTGATTTGGGTCAGAGCTGGTGGAGATGCCATAGTCGTCGCCATCGTTGTGCAGTTGCCTTTGAAGGTGCTGAAATCATCATCGGTTGTACAAGGTATGGTTGTACAAGATACTTGCTTGCTAGCTTGCCGGCGGCAGAGAGAAGTTCTGTACTTGCTGCTATACGGGCGCTTGCTTGCTAGCTTGGGTGGCGGAGAGAAGGTTGTTGCTTGCTGCCATGACTGCTTGTTTCCTGTACGGGTGCTTGCTTGCTAGCTTGCCGGCCGCGGAGACAAGTTTGTATACTTGCTACTGTTTGCTGCTGTGACTTGCTTGTTTCCTGTATCAAGGAGGAGCTAGTTCTTGCTTGCTTTTTCTGCTGCTACTGAATACTCATGGATTCAACTAGTGGAGATAAATCAGTAGATCTTGTGGAAAAACTTTATGAAATATTTACCAAATTGATAGAGCATACTAAGGTTGTGACTTCTGATCTTGTCAAATACACATTTGAGCCTAATCTACTAAAATTATCTAGATCAGAGAACTATGTCAGTTGGGTCCGTCATTGCAAATTAATTCTAAGCTCTCGTGGATATAAGAGCTTACTTGTGGTTTCTGATGACAAAAAAGAGGAGGTTGATACAGCAAGCAAGCAAATAAATGACAGAGTACTAGTGTGGATGTTAAGCAGTATGGAGCCAATTATCGGAGAACAAGTTGAAACCTTAACTACGCCTGTAGAGGTGTGGTCAGAATTAGAGAGACAATTTGCTGAAAAATCAAACAAAATGCAAGCTACTCGAATCATGCATGAGTTGACTCATTTAAAGCAAGACTCAAGGTCTGTAGTAGAATATGCTGGTGAGGTAAAAAAGTATAGAGACCTGCACTATTATCATCCATTTGAGGCAGTTGACAAGAAGGATTTGGCTGTTCATCATACTTGGTTCCAATCTTTTGTGAGCAAGCTATTTCTTGATGGTTTGAATCAAGAATTTGATCTTCGACGGCAGCTTATCTTCTCCAAGTCTGAGTGGCCTACTCTAGATGAGATAATTTTCAGCATTATTGAAGAGCAAACTAGACTATCACATCCCAAAGTGGATGATTATAGGGCAGCTGATGCTAGTGCTGCCTGAGGGGCCATAATTCTATTTCTCGAGGAGACCAAGAAAAAAATAAAGAGATTTGTGATCATTGTGGTGATAAGGGGCACACCATAGAGAAGTGCTTTAAACTGCATGGTTTTTCATCTAGCAAGGTGATTTGTGATCATTATGGAGATAAGGGGCATTCCATAGAGAAGTGTTTCAAGCTGCATGGTTTTTCACCTGGGTGGAAAAAAGGGGGAGAAATCACAACCAGGGGGAGCTTGAGGTACTGACTAGAATCGAGCTAATCATATAGCATCTGAAAAGGAGTTTCCAGTGGTAGATGCTCAAGCTCTTAAGAAATATAACTCCAAGCTCAAGCTCTCTGAAGGCTCATCTTCCACTAAAGATTCCTCTACTAATTTCAGTTACCATGCTACTTCCCAAGGTATAAAGCAAATCTAAACCTTTACAAATAAACCTTGGATTATTGATTCTGGAGCAACTAACCATATGGCAGGAGCATCCAATCTTTTCACTTCCTATATTCCTTGTTCAGGTAAGGATAAGGTGCGTGTAGCAGATAGATCAGTGGTTCCTATAACAGGATGTGGATCTATACGATGCACCAAAACCCTATCCTTATCACCAGTTTTGCACGTTCCTGATTTCTCTATTAACTTATTGTCTGTTAGTTCTATCACAAAATCCCTCAATTGTAGAGGTTGGTTTGATCCTTCTCATTGTGCTTTTCAGGAGCTAGGGACAGGGAGAATTCTTGGGACTGGAACCGTGCATAATGGACTCTATTTTCTTGATGAAGGAAGTGATGAAGTCGCTTTTGCATCCAAGATGTCTCCATGTCAAGAAGTGTTATTACTTCACCGCAGGCTTGGACATCCCTCTTTTGGTGCTATGTCTCGTAGTTATCCTTCGCTTTTTAATGCATGTCCTAGGGAATCTCTTGTATGTGATGCATGTGAGTTTGCTAAACATACAAGAGTTCCTTATCCTAGTTTGGGTTTAAGAAGTAATAAACCATTTGATGTGATTCATTCTGATATTTGAGGACCATGTGAAGTGCACTCTATTTCTGGATATAGATGGTTTGTGACTTTTATTGATGGCTTTAGTAGATACACTTGGCTTTATCTATTAAAACATAAAAGTGATGTTTTTGTTGTTTTTAAAGATATGCATGCTCTTATTAAAAATAAGTTTGGCAACACCATTAAGGTCTTACGTTCAGACAATGGCACGGAGTATGTTAACCAGGAGTTTGAACAGTTTCTTGTTTCTAATGGTATTGAACATTAAACAACCTGTGTTAACACTCCAGAGCAAAATGTTGTTGCTGAATGGAAAAATAGGCATTTACTTGAGGTTGTTCGTTCTCTTATGTTTACTATGAATGTTTCTAAATTTCTTTGGGGGGAAGTAGTAAATACTGCAACATATTTAATTAATCACATGCCTCTTTGAGTTCTTGACAATAAATCTCCTGCTGAGTTACTTTTAAATTCAAATAAATTTGTTGTGTCTCCGAAGGTCTGTGGATGTGTTTGCTTTGTTCATGACTACAGAAATAATATTAGTAAACTTAACCCTCGTGTTGTTAAATGCATATTTGTTGGTTACTCTCCTACTTAAAAAAGGTTATCGTTGTTGGTGTCCGTCTGAACGTCGCTTCTTTATAAGTATGGATGTGATATTTCGGGATTGTGAACCTTATTATGAGCCAACCATTGATACTAGAATTACTCTCTCTCCACCTAAACGACAACAAGAGGGGGAGAGTAGCAGTGGAGGTATTCACATGAGATCTATTCTTGTTCCTCTTTGAGTTGGCTCCTATGAGAATGATTCGGTTCATAATCAGGAGGAGGAAATTAATAATAATAATAATGGGAGTGGGGATAATAATTCTTGCCATGGAGATATGCAGAGTACCTTGCATTCTCAAAACAAAGAGTCCCTTATGCACGAGGACCCAGTACCAACTCACACTCTCTTAGTCCTAATACTCCATTTAGCACTTTAGAGCAAGGAGATAATCAACTATCTACTCAACCTCCTCCTGAAAATGATCTACCTATAGCCCTAAGAAAGTCAACTAGATCTCCTAAAATTTTGACACACTTTAAAGATTATGTTGATTATAAACATGATATTTTTAATTTTATCTCTTATAAATGTTGTAGTCCATCCTTCCAAAGTTTCGTTGCATAATGCGAGTGGGCCCTTGATGCTATACTGCGACAACAAAGCGGCTATTGATATAGCTAACAATCCTGTTCATCATGATAGAACCAAGCATATTGAGATCGATCGTCACTTTATTAAGGAGAAGTTGGATAGTGAAATTATCTGCCTACCTTATGTAAAATCAGCTAGCCGGATAGCTGATATTTTAACTAAAGGGTTACCTGAAAAGACTTTCTCTTCATTTAGTAGTAAGATGGATCTATATAATGTCTTTGATCCATCTTGAGAGGGAGTGTTGGTGTAAGATATAAATATAATTAAAACTAGAAACTAAAATATAAAAATAGACTGAGATAATATAAAGTGCTTGACAAGAATCGAGGGGATCGATCCAGTTAGTTCTTCCCTAACCGTACTGTTCTCTTTCTTTCTCAAATACAAATTCCTCTCAAATCCACCCATTAATCTTCATCAGCAACACTGGCTGACACTGGCGCGCGCATGTTCTGGTGCTGGGGCTGGTCCTCCATCGGCTTTCGCAGGCGCCACTTCCAACCGCGGAAAACTTTTCCCGCCTGCCTCCTTGTTCTCGTTCTGTTTCCGGGGGTTGACATTGGCAACGAGCTCTACTACGGTTCGTCTCATGGCCTAGACTCCTGGACAGTGGAGAAATGGAGACCCTGCACAAGGTGATCATGAGGATTGAGGGCTTCTTTACTTTGGTCGAAATAACTCTGACCATAACATTTTGGCACTTTGCCCTTAAACTTGTTTATATCATTTCCTTGTTATATAAGGGGAATCTATTGAGTCGCGGATGGATATTTCTCAGTATTTAAGTACCGACACTATCGTTTGTACATTGTTAATTGTTAATGATTTATTATAGACAACCAACTTTAGGACTCCCTCCTTCGCTTTCACCTTTCGGTTTTCATTTACACGATATGATGAGAACTTTGATTGAAGTTCCTGGCGCAAAGCTGATTGGCCCTACCATATACTAGTGAAATGGATGGAAGATTAAAGTTGGCGCGTACCAACATATAAAGCGCCTGGCTTGGCTTACATTATTCACATTAATTAAACTCTCTGAAGCCAGTGCAAAATGGGCTGCAAGCCCATAACTGAAACAGGCCATATTGGGCGCCGTTGGCCCAACCTGTGAACCGAGCTTAGCTACCTTCAAGGGGGCGGTGGCCCAGGATGAATGCAGCGACGATTGGACAAAGCACCTCGCCACCGCCTAACCGCCTGCCCTGTTCAAAATTCGAACTTCCTCCTCCGCCCCAACGGTCCATCTTCCCCACGGCCCCGCTCTCCTCCTCTTGTTGCCTTGCCACCACCGAGCCCAGAATCCGAATCCCCTGTCGAATCCGCCCCACCTCCTCCGATCCCCCGGCGGCCGGCGCTCACCCCGTGATCTCGCTCCGATGGCGAGCACCTCCACACCGGCCCGTTCCTCCGCGCATCCGACGGCCTCCACACCGGCCCGTTCCTCCGTGCATCCGATGGCGGGAGCCTCCACGCCCGCCCGTTCCTCCGCGCATCCGATGGCGGGCGCCTACACACCCGCCCGTTCCTGCGCGCGTCCGACGGCGGGCGCCTCCACGCCGGCCCGTTCCTCCTCCGCGCGCCCTTCGCTGCCGGTGCGCGTCGTGCTGCGCGTGCGCCCGTTCCTCCCGTCTGAGGCCGCCACGGCGACAGCGCCCTGCGTCTCCCTCCTCGGCGGCCACCCCGACGGCGAGGTCACCGTCCAGCTCAAGGACCAGCTCTCCAGGTGCGCCCAAACGCCTCCTCAGCGTACGATCTGGAGCCCTCGGATTTGTCCCTGCGCTATGCAAATCATTACGATTGGTAACCCCGTTTAACCTACCAGGAATTGGTTTTGTGCTTGCATCGAAAATTATTGCAGATCATTACGATTGGTAGCCCCGTTTAACCTACCAGGAATTGTTATGTGATTGCATCGAAAATTATTGCAGATCATCACGATTGGTAGCCCCGTTTAACCTACCAGGAATTGGTTA
>CM041639.1:33672230-33699353 GCA_023333625.1 Bothriochloa decipiens | reverse complement strand
AGATCATCACGATTGGTAGCCCCGTTTAACCTACCAGGAATTGGTTATGTGCTTGCATCGAAAATTGATACTCCTAGCTAATACAGTGGGCCTGTTAGTTTGATCCCAGAACCAAGGGGATTGGGAGGGATTGGGGGATTAAATCCTCTATAAGTCAGAATCACCCTCCAATTCCTTTCAATCACATTGGCTTTGATAAAGTCTTCTCCTGTGTTTGATTGTGTTACCTTATTTGCTTTGGTGTACTGATCCATTTATGCAGCCGGAGTGAACTCTACAAAGTGGATGCGTTCTTCGGTCAAGAGGACAGCATCACCCAGATTTTTGACCTGGAGGTTCGCGCACTGATCCCAGGCATCTTCGAGGGGATCAACGCGACGGTCTTTGCCTATGGGGCAACCGGCAGCGGCAAGACCTACACAATGCAGGTGCCCACTATTATCCTGACTCCAATGTGTTTGATTAAATGCCACTTTTGGCAAAACTTCCTTTTACTGAAACATATCTGAGTGGCTGCTGAACAGGGCACGGAGGATCTTCCGGGGCTAATCCCATTGGCTGCTTCAACCATCCTGGCACAGTGTACTGGCACATGGTGCTCCGTTGAGATATCATACTATGAGGCGTACATGGAACGGTGCTATGACCTGTTGGAGCCTAAAGCCAAAGAAATCATGGCCTTGGATGACAAAGATGGTAACATGCAGCTGAAGGGCTTGAGCTGGGTAATGTGTTGCTGCTTGGTGATTTCTGAGTGTGTTTGTTGGAATTCAATTGGTTGTTTACTGTTACCCTTTGATGTTTGAAGGTCCCTGTGCAATCTATGGAGGAATTCGAGGAGCTCTATTCCATAGGTTTGCAAAGGAGAAAAGTCGCCCACACTGGACTGAATGATGTTTCCAGTCGCAGCCATGCTGTTCTCTCACTTAGAGTCAGTACTGATGTTGTTAAAGGAAAGATTAACCTCATTGATTTGGCTGGTATGTCTCTTTGGAAGTCTGGATTGAGCCACACATGCTTAAGCTGTATGCCTCTACTTGAACTCATTGTGCTTGATTGTTGTTTCTAGGCAGTGAAGACAACAGAAGGACTTTGAATGAAGGTATTCGCCTTCAAGAAAGTTCTAAGATCAACCGATCATTGCTTGCATTGTCCAATGTTTGTTCAGCTCTAAAGAAGAACGAGCAGCGAATTCCCTACAGAGAGAGTAAACTCACCTGCATACTTCGAGATTCTTTAGGAGGCAGTAGCCGTGCTGTGATGATAGCTTGCCTGGTGACATTTCTCAATCTTTTTTTCTTATGATTATGAATGTCTCATATTGTAGAAGGCTAATTTTTTTAATTTCAGAATCCTGCAGAATACCAGGAGTCAGCCAACACAGTAAGTCTGGTTGCTCGTGAATGTCACATTGAGACCTGCACCAGTACAAGCAAAGTAGAAACTCCCAAGGTTGATATGGAAGCTAAATTAAGAGCATGGTTGGAATCGAAGGGGAAAACAAAGAGTATCCAAAGAATGGATGGTCTTTTGTCCCCAATTTCCAGCAAGACTTCATTGTCTATGAGCCATATGAAGCAACCAACATCTTCCAGAATCTCATGTAGAGCTACTAAAGCAATGGATCAGGATGGTGCTAAAATCAAGAAGTTAGTATTTATTATCATTTCCTCTTTATATATTACACGGAACCATACATAGTTCTTATTTCTTTGTCTTCTCCTGCACAGGATACTTTTTGATCCAAAAGTCCATGTTCCCACTGAAAGTATACCACGAGTTGGCAGGCAGACAGAAGTAAAAATACCAAAGAAAGGTACGTTAGAAAACTTTAGGAGTATTATATCTGTAAAAAAAAGGGCGTACCCAGTGCCGTAGGCTCCCGCACTGCGGGGTCTGGGGAAGGAAAAAGCCCCAGCCTCGAGATTTTTCACCTGTGTTTTCAAGTTTGAATCTGATGTCTGAAGTCTTATGCAGCGGTGCTTCCTTCAGTTACCCAATGCCATGAAAAACATGAAGCTTCACTCAGGAAAGCCCTTTCTCCAATCTCTTCAAACATGGTGCCTGTGATGCAGCAAATATCTGATAATTTATTGGAGCCCCAAAATCCAATAGAAACACGTAACATAGTCGAGGAGACTCCTAGTGCAACAGCACTCGAGAGATTTAATGCGCTACAGTGTAACCTGAAGGTTTGTATAGTTCCCCCTTCTCATTCTATAAAATATTTGCTACTTGAAGATTTACCAATTGACATTATGAACTTTTTAGGAAGCTCTTGTTCAGCAGTACCTTGAAGTTTTAAATGTTGCAAACAAGTAAGTCACCTTTTTTGTTGGCACCCTAGTTTTAGATTTTGAAGAGCTTGTTTGGATACCCCAGTTTCCTAGTTTTTGTTCAAGTAATTTGCTACCTAAGGTGTCAGTTCAAATGAGAGGACAAGCTATATTTCTTCACATTATGAAACTTCAGCAGGAATCCTGTCATTCTTCATTGTATTATGTTTATAGTCTGTAATACTCTTGACTACTGGCCTATCAGTATAGCAGAATACATGAACTTCCTATAGCAGAATACATGAACTTTTTGTTCTTAGGTTGACCTTATGTCAAAAGAAATATCCAGTTTTTTCCAGTCTTTCGTTCTAATCTTTCTCTCCCTTTACATATGACTGCAGGGAAGAGCTACAGCTGCTAAAAGTATGATCCTTTCATCTTAATAGCATTTAGATCACTGTTGTTCGAGCCTTTTGTTCTGAGTAAATTTCCCTCTTGTTTGCTAGGGAATTGGTGCAAGGAGAGCAGAATATATCCTGGAATTACGGGAGGACTCACCAAGACCATTCAAAACTGTAAGTTTTTGTAGAATCTGAAATGATCCAGATCTTTTTCCAAAAGAAAAAAAAAAGGAGCCAAATGGCCTTCTAATACAATTTGCTTGTCCAGCTTGAAGATTTGGAAAACATCGGCCTCTCGTCAAAGCAGGTAATTTTCGTGTCATCTATTAAGGCGAATGGCATGCATCTCTGGCCAAAGTTATATATCACTTTTAATGCCTTTGGCTTTGTTGTTCGTTTTGCTTGTAGATCCAAGACATCCTAAAGAAGATGGCGGCCACTGGGATCTTCAAATGAGGACCTAAATGGATGCTCGTGCTGCTAACGGAGAAGTTACTTCAATCTTTCTGTTGATGACTTCAGGCAGTGCCCTGCTGCTGCTTTCAACTAGATTCCCTTTTAGGGGTGTGTGTAGAATTGCAGTTGAAGTGTTGAACAACTAAACTGTCAGAGTTGTGCTTCTACTTTACGTCCAGCAGAGTATTTATGAAACGTGCTATTCGAACTCGAACATTTTATATATGATGAAGTCGAGCATCACTTTTGTTCATTTGATAATGATAACATGTTTCGCAGGAAGAGTTTTTATCATTTGATAATGGTATAACATATTCCGCAGGCACAATTTTTATGCACGAGCTATTCGAACATTTTATATGTTTTGTGAGACGGTTTTATAACTCACAGTACGGGGCATATTCCAATTGTGGCTTCGGTCGGTTTTCGTGCTCAGCTACCGTGAAAGCCTAGAGTCTCCAGCTAGTCCATGCCCATATGACAGCAAGGGAAAGCAGGAATTAAACTGATTCAGAAAGAAAAGCCAAAAAAAAAGGGACGTACATAGCGAAGTGAGGCCTGCTGAGCACCGTCACTCCTCTTGAGCAGCGGCAAAGCGTTGGGAGTACCAGTTGGAGGTATGTCCAAGATCAACGTTGATGGATCATGTATAGAACAGATGGGAGGCTGGGACCGGTGTTATTGCCTGGGATAGCGGTGGTGGAGCGGTCTTATTTTCGGCATGGAATTCTTTAAAAATGTGGTAGCGCACCAGAGGCAGAAGCTCTTGTCTGTGCAGAAGGATTGACCTGTTACCATTGGGGACTCTCACAGATGATCGTTGAATCTGACTGTGCAAGAATTATTTCGTCCTAAGAAGCCAAGTGTTGGATTGATCGGAGATTGGCCCAATCATAGAGGAGGCAAAAGACTTCGCTAGGCTGTTAGAATGGCTGGAAGTGTTCTTTAGTAAAGAGGGACGGCAATCAAGTAGCTATGCCATAGCTTTATTACTTAACGTTGTAAACATTCAACGACATAGGACAAGCGTCGGTTTGCACTTGGGACTTCCTAAATGCTAATTGTAATTTTCCTATGACTAACTAAAAAATCTCTTTTTGCTCGTAAAAATATTTATAATATATAATAATACAAAAATGGAAAGAACAAAAAGAAAAATCTCTTTTTGCTCGTAAAAATATTTATAATATATAATAATACAAAAATGGAAAGAACAAAAATAAGGTTATACAAAAATGGAAAGAACAAAAAGAATAGAAAACAAAAATAAGATCGCCCACCGTGGGGATCGAACCCAGGACCACAAGGTTAAGAGCCTCGCGCTCTACCGACTGAGCTAGAAGGGCCTCTGTTTTTTTTCTCAGTTTTGTTCTTTGTTATCATCGTTATGTAATTGTCATTCTCACACAACTAACGGCCGCCATCGAGAGAAACGTAGAAAAGGGGGGGCAGACATGTTGCATTGTAGTACACGATCGTTTAGCACACGACCCAGCGACCAGACGTTGCCGTTTATGCAAGGAGACAACTTGAGACATGGAGAAAACATCAATCCTTTTCTTCGGCATACTGCCAAATGCCAACAGTCCCTTGGGTGTGACGCCATTTAAGCAAGATTTGCATCCTTGATCTAGATACTAAACTTCTATAGTAGCCAAGGCACATGGAGTTATACTAAATAAACAGGTCCCATAATGTTCATTTGAACCTTCTTCAGTGTCTTGAAGCGCAAAAATTCCGTTAAACCAATGTGCAATGTTCCCCATCATGATATTGACATGCCTTTGTTACTTGAGAGAATTGCTTCATTGCCACCAAAACTTATAACAATTTCTTGGTTGCCATAAACAATCACTAGCTTGCTACTACGGTCTGGTTGGTGAAGAGTACAAGAGACGCTTAGATGTCAGCGCATAGCACGCCGTAATTCACGTACCTCTTGCTGCTTCGTTGTCCACCTTCTCCTAATTCACGCAGTAAGTTCGTTTGACTCCAGTGGCCAACGATCGTTGTATCTGTTCCCAAAGAAACACGATGGTTGTATCTCAGTCAAGATCTATGTCTTTTTTTCGATTTTTTTTTGAGGGGGAGATTCTTTTTCTTTTTTGAGATTTGAGAATTTCTTTCTTTTTTTTTAGGGGACTTTCTTTTTTTTGTTGAGATTGTCGAGATCAATGATGTCCTAGTCATCGTCCGCGTCAAAACTTAAAACGGCAGAAACCCAAGCAGTTTTCGAAAGCCCAAAACCAGAGGATCCCGACTCGACTGGTAGTGCCCGACCGCGACGCCGCGCTCGGTCGGTCACGCGCCGCGCACTCACCCCGCTCGTTCGCCCGCACACGCGCCCGCCACCTCGTCCTCCTCGCCCCGCCCTGCGCCCCACTCGTCTCTCCCCCATTGCGCGGCGCGGGCGGCAGCGATCGCGCGCGGGGGAGGCCCCCTAGACCTAGCCCGCCGAGGGGCACCGACCCAATGCAGGGGCATGCGTACAGCCGCCTGAGTAGCTTCGGCTCCGCGGCGAGCGCAGCGCCGTCCCCGTCCCCGCCGCCACCGCCGTCACCTTCGTCTCCGGTGCCGGCTGGGGCCGGCGCCGTGACGCCCGCGAAGGCGGCGGGTTCGGCGAGGGGCATCCCGGGGGCCGCGGCCTCGGCAACGGCGGCGGCGCGGGCGGGGCTCGCCCACCGTGGCGGCGGCGGCGGCGCGGCACGGAGGGTGGCCCGGGCGGTGCTCGCGACACTGCTGCGGAGGCAGGCGGTGTTCCTCTTCGCGCCGCTGCTGTACGTCGCCGCGATGCTGCTGTACATGGGCTCGCTCCCGCTCGACGCCGTGCCGCGGATAATCAAGCGCCAGCCGCCCGGGTCGGTGTACCGCAGCCCGCAACTGTACGCGCGGCTCCGCGCCGACATGGACGCCGACAACTCCACCGGCGCGGTTAGTGCCTCCCTCCTCCTTACACGTTTGTTGCAGTTGCAGCATTTTGATTTTGTTTGTGGGGCTTGCAATGTGGGACAAATGTTTGGCTGTACTGATCACAGAATGGTTGAAGCATGTTTGGCTGTACTGATCACAGAACTGGCACGTGGTCGTCTTCTAATAGCGAGGAAAAGGGTGACAGTGGACATGTGCTTGAACCTTGGGTTTTTAGTGTTATTTACTTGTTCATCAGTTCATGTGATTGCTTTGTGTCATGGGATGACATGAACGGCCATTTTGTCCCATCTTCTTAATCTTGGTTCAGGTTGGCTGGCATGTTAGAATGTTGTTGACTTGTTGGTCATTGTTACATTGCAAGGTCACTGGTTGGTTTAGTCAAATTGTCTCAACCAAATTAGTATGTGCTATCCTGCCCTTTGCTCTTAATAAATGCAAAAAGTGTGGTTTCTTAATAAATGCAAAAAGTCTTTGTCTGAAACCTTAGTTTCTCGAATGAGAGAGAAATGTGTTGAAAGTGGTGGAAAATATATCTCAGTGCATCTTCGTTTTGAGGAGGTTGGATCTCTTTCATGAAACTCAATTCTTATAATGTTTGGGAACCAGGGATCCACCATTATGTATTTGACTCTTGTGCGTAGTATGCTGCCAGTGTTCTGAAGTGTGGCATCTGCTAATTGCTATCTTGCAGGATATGATTGCCTTCTCATGTTGTGTATATGATGGTGGTGATGAGGAGAAAAAGGAAATGGATGCAGCCAGAGAAATAGGTTGGAGAGGGAAATTTACTAAGACAGGGTGGGTAATAAGGCCAGGAGTGATCAGAATGAATGGAAAATGTCCTCTTACACCTTTGGAGGTATGTCGGTTTCTAATATCGTCAGGTAGAACAACTGTTTTTTGGCATTTCAGAAATTTGCTCTCAAGCGCATTTTGCTGGTCCATGCTTTGTTCATTTTCTTTTATTCAGTTTAAAATAAATTAATTTAGGATCAGGCAGAAATTGTCTTGAGATGCTTATCTTGTGATCTTTAGGTTGGGTTAATGCTTCGTGGAATGGGTTTCAGCAATAAGACTGCAATCTTTTTGGCATCTGGAAAGATTTACAGAGCAGAAAAGAACATGGCTTCTCTTCTTGAAATGTTTCCTCTCCTACAGACAAAAGAGACACTGGCATCAGAGGAGGAACTTGCTCCATTCAAGGTAAGAACTGCAGGGTTAGCTACATTTTTTTGTTCTGTACTTCCATATGTTGATTGTTCTGAAACGACTCATTATTGCCAGAATTTCTCCTCAAGGATGGCTGCTGTTGACTATAGTGTTTGTGCCCAAAGTGAAGTTTTTGTGACCACACAAGGTGGAAATTTCCCGCATTTCCTTATGGGTCACAGGAGATACTTGTATGGTGGGCATTCAAAAACAATTAAACCAGACAAAAGAAGGCTTGCCGTACTCTTTGATAATCCACGTATAGGGTAATAATAAGACTATTTGCCCATAGTGTTGTTTTCATTTATCTTGAGTTCTAAACACTTGACCATCTTGTTTGTTAAAATCATAATTTTCATTTATGTGCAGGTGGAAGACATTGAAGCGGCACTTGCTTAATATGAGAGCACACAGTGATGCCAAGGGGATTGAAATGAAAAGACCAAACGAATCCATATATACCTTCCCATGTCCTAACTGCATGTGCCGCTTGAACAGAACAGAACACTCGAAATCCAAACACAGTAGATAGTATCTCATAGTTGCATTTCCAGACTAACCCTATTCTTTCTGACAACCAGTTTAGTTTGTTCATTCTTCATTTGCTGTGCGGCTTTTCATTACTCCATCTGCAAGGATACTTGCCAGTTGCCACAGCATTGAAAGCAATGTATAGCGGTTTTTCCTTGTATAGCATATGCCAGCATGGAAACCCCAGATTCCTCCGTGGAGTATTAGATCAATTGTGATGCTAACTATACCTCAACTGACTATAATCCTCAACAACAGATCTGACTCCAGTAGGATACTATCAATTGTCAATAAAGGGCGTACCCAGTGCCATATGCTCTCGTACTGTGGGGTCTGGGGAAGGAAAAATAGACAGCAGCCATCCCTGCATAAATACGCAGAGGCTGGCTGGGGCTTGAACCCTGGACCTCTTGGTCACAGGCGGTAAAGCTCTACCGCTTGTACCAGGGCCGCCCTTCGTACTATCAATTGTCAATGAAGTATCAAATTGTTTTGGATAGTATTGCTGTTGTACATGGTTTATTAGCAGTCTGTCATGTACAAATTTTGAATGGAAGACAGGCATTGTAAAAAATTCTCATCTTGCCCAAAAATTTGGCATTGTTGCAATAGTCTCCCTGTATTGTTCTAGCTAGGTCTTCGCTGTTGTAACTGTCTCTGACACTAATATTCACAATTCTAACAATGGAAACTGCCCAGTGGAACTTTGATTCTTGCTTCATCAGTATAGAAGGCAAGGTATCTGCTTATGTGCAATAATGTGTTCAGAAGCTGCTTTGGTGAGTTTAATTTTCATTTTCCGATGGTCGGGCATCTGAGAGTGAGCTTAAGTTCCTCGTGACTAAGGATGGCAATCCTACTTGCCGAGATGTGTGTACCCGCAGGAGTGGGTGTTGGCACAAAATTTCACTCGTGGGTGTAGTTTTGGATATAAGGTTCTATATACACATTCGCCCCATTCGTCTATGTGCGGATTTTGTTTCACATGTTAGTATATAGGCCGGTACAAATAGGGGTGTAGTTAAGAAAAAATAATTATCTGTTACATAGTTCGCCACGGGTAGGTTTTACTACATCCACATCTTACTTGAAATAGCCTATACGAGTATGCAACATCATTTTCATTGGTGGGGTTGGGGAGCTGGAATCTGTGACGGAGGCAATACCTTTCACTTGGTTTAAGGAAGAGGAGTTCAGGTCACATAAATAAAAACGGTGACGAAGAGTTTATGTAAGATAAATAAAAACCATGAGTGACATGTTCGCTTAAACTTATCAGCCCTCCTTACCAGTAATGGTTCCATATTTTCTTTCATAACAAAAAAAACATTATATTAACCGACATATAAAAATAACATCAAGTGCCTTATCATCTGTAGAAACCAACAACCAAAAGGCTGAAATTTGGCATATGAATGCATTTGCGTGCTACGTCTTTCTATTTAGTTTGGCCAAGTTGCATGGTTGGTAGATTTCTTGGGCAGATCTAGCACGGAGGTTTTTATTAATTTATTTAGCTTCATCAATTTTGACAACCTTGTTTTATAAATCTGATCAACTTTTTTAAAAAAAATTGACTTCACACAACTCTAATTGATTTATCCAGGGACCAAAGGAGCATGTATCTATATAGATGTATGTGATATCATAAAAAAAAATTCTATATAGATATATATGATGCGATGAAAATATAGAGTTTATATGATCCTTTAACTTTGTCTAATCAATACATGTAAAATAAAAAGAGTCGAGATACATACATCCTGTGATATTTTTTCTCAATACATAAGAATTATATTATTTTCAGAACAAAGATTATGCATGACCGCCTCGATTCACCACATTGTTGGTTCTACATGATGCCCGCCAAGAAATATATCTTGCATATCTTTGTGAGTTGCCTTTGCGTTTCACGTGGTTTCGGTCGTGGGGGTTGGCAATGGCCAACCCCTCTCCTCCCCCACTAGCCTTGGCTGGCGCGCACACCTTCATCAACAAGGTTGAGCTAAGGAACGCAATAATCCTCTTCATGCTTTAGATCATCCCGAAGAGCTGCAACTAAATAATCATGTTTCACAATGAACATGTCAACCTCACTAGTCCACACCATGATCCAAGCCCATATTAAGTTGTGGATCTACTAAGCCTTGACCTCCCTCGACCACTGGCGTCCACTTGACCTAGTTTCATGATGCTCCTCTTGTAAATTAGTCTAGCTATAGCATTCATATTTGCAGGCGTCATGCTTTTTATGTATTATGAACTCTGGTCATTTAATGAATATATCAAAATTCAAGTGCGCTTCTTGTGCATCGTTGGTTCGTCTAAAAATCAATGTGCTAGCTGAGTGTTTAGAACTGATGAAATTTCTTATGATTGGCCTTATCTAGTTGAATTGAAGGGATGCCTGGGTGCTTGTATTTTTGCTTGATTAATCATTTAGACAAATGTCAATGGATACTTTCGTTTTCTTGTCTACAAGTATGCCACATAGTTTTATTTCTTGTGTCTATATATGCATTGTTGTGGATAATAGTTGAGATGAGTTTATAAAAAATAATCCGACGTCCCGCCGAGCTGAGCATCGTGGGGCTATAGAGCTGGTGGCCAGCCTTGCTAGTGCCCAGCTGCTGCTGGTACAGACTACTACAGTCCAATCTAAGCTACCCACCAGACCCTCTCACGCCATAAATTTCATGAAAACACAAATCACATCGCGCTGGCGGTATAGCGCCCTACTGTACTGTATGTAAAAAAAATAGGCGATAGATTTACTTAACTAAAGAAAAGTCGGATGAAATAGATTTCAACTATTTATATTTTTATCACATGTTATATGATGTGCTAAAGAATCATGATATCTATTTCGCAAAAAAAAAAAGAATCATGATATCTTAAAGGCAGTTTGAATATATAAAATTTACCGACACAAGTTTTATATCCAAACTTAAAAGGTTGAAATAATTAGTACTAGTGAAAATATACGAAATTTAACTTCTCAAAAACATTTTTTTATCATTTGTACGCGAAGGGATTAAAACTTTGTCGAAGAGCTCAAATATCCATTCCGGATATAAAATAATTGTACCACCCAGTATTTTTTTCGTTAGAAAAAAGGCGCTGTCCTGACAAAAGCGAAATAAATAAAATATTGAATCCCTTCCGCTCACCACCCCCGCATCTGGAGCTTCACCACCTCGCTCTCGCTCACTCCAGTAGTGGCGGCGAGATGCGGAGACAGATCCCTCCCGTCTCCTGCCTCGTACTCCTCGCGCTGCTCGCCGCGGCGTCTGCAGCATCGCCGGCACCGGCGGCCGTCGCGGTCAACGTCACGGGCGTGCTGTCGGCGTTCCCGGACCTCAGCGACTTCACGCGGCTGCTGGCGTCCAGCCCGCTGCTGGCGGAGCTCGCGGGGCGGTCGTCGCTGACGCTGCTGGCCGTGCCGAACGGCAACCTCCCGCAGTCGCCGTCGGCGTTCGCGGCCGCGTCGGGCGCCGACCTCGCCGACGTCCTCCGCTACCACGTCCTCCTCGAGTACCTCGCCCCCGCCGACCTCCGCCGCCTTCCCGCCTCCGGGAAGCTTGTGACCACGCTGTTCCAGACCACGGGCCGCGCCCCCGCGGACCTGGGCACCGTCAACGTCACCGCCGCGGGCGCCTCCCTCCCCGTCGTCCGCTCGCCGGCGCCCTCCCCGGGCTCGAACGCCACCGTCCTCGGCGCCATCACCGCGGTGCCGTACAACCTGAGCGTGCTGGCGGTGAGCGGCCTCATCGTGCCCACCGGGTTCGACCTCGCGGCGTCCGAGTCCCGCCCACCCGCGGCCGTCAACATCACCCGCGTCCTCGCCGACGCGCGCGCCTTCAACGTGGCGGCGTCGATGCTGAAGGCCTCGGGCGTGGCGGCCGAGTTCGAGGACGACGAGCGCGGGGCCGGGATCACGGTGTTCGCCCCCACCGACGACGCCTTCGCGGGCCTCCCCGCGGGCGACCGCCTGCAGTCGCTCCCCGCCGACCGCAAGGCCGTGGTGCTCCGCTTCCACGTGCTCCACTCCTACTACCCGCTGGGTTCCCTGGAGTCGATCGTGAACCCCGTCCAGCCGACGCTGGCCACCGAGTTCAGCAACGCCGGCCGCTTCACCCTCAACATCACCCGCGCCAACGGCTCCGTGGCCATCGACACGGGCGTCGTGCAGGCCACCATCACGCGGACCGTCTTCGACCAGAACCCCGTCGCCGTCTTCGCCGTCTCCAAGGTGCTCCTCCCCAAGGAGATGTTCACCCGCACAGCAGGCAGCGTCGGCGGCGGCGACGACTCGTCCGTCGTGGCCGCCACCGCCGCGGCGTCCTCGCCCCCGCCAGCCGCGACGGCCCCTGAGGCCTCCGAGAGCGCGCGGACGCCGCCGACAAAGCTCTCCTCCCCGCCCGCGCTCCGCGGCGGCGGGCAGGACTACGACGCGGCGTCGGCCCCGGCGCACGGGATCGGGATCGGAATCGGAATCGGGTGGTGGTGTATAGCATTGGTGTATCTACTTCCACATCTGGTATGAGATCCGGGACGACTCTGTCTCGTCAGTCCATTGCCATTCCTCTTGTGCTCAATTTTTGCCTTTTCTTTTTGTTTTCTCTTGTCTTTTCTTTTCTTATTTGGGTTTTGGTAGAATCTGTACACTGGGAGGTGAGGGAGAGGAAGATTGAGCTGCGAAAAGAAAGAAAATGCAGCAGCCTTTCTAAGTAAGTAAGAAGAAACAGAATTGGTTATTGGCCATCATCATCAAAAGGGGAATAACAGTACCGCTCTGTAAAAATCCAATCAAAGTCCATTGCATTCCTTTTGCTCCAATTGTTCCATAGCGCAGCCGACATTGCTTTTACCATCGAATCGAAACTATACCCGTGTCTGATTTGCTCTGATGAATTGGAAGCGTGGAGCTGGGGCTGGAAGTACCAACAGGAGGAAGAAGCTGCAGTGCATTGCAGCCAATGCTCACCGGGCGGTGAGGGGAGTGGTGGTGGGGGTGGGTGGCTGGCAGTGAGCTGGCGGGCGGAGGTGTGGGGCCGCGTCCGTCAGGCGCAGGGCGTCGTCAGCCCGTCAGCCGTCAGCGAGCCCGGCGGCTAGATTCGATCGCATCATCGCCAGACGTACTACACCCGCGCGTCTGCTTCTTGTCGTCCCGCCGTCGCCACGTCACGGCACGGACCCGGCAGGAATTCCGGCTCCAGGCGACCGACCGTGTGCGTGCGTGCGGCTGGAGGAGAGAGGGGGAAGTGAAGGCAGGCACGGTGAAAAGTGAAAGCCCCTGCCAATTGCCCATCGTTCTGCTCCATCATGAGCCGCCGACTACACTTGACATTACTTGGGGTGCTCTCACATCTTTCATGGCGAGGACGAGGGCCTTGGGACCCGGCTGGAACGCCGCCGGAAGGGAACGGTATGCAGGACTAGCTAGCTAGTGTCCTCATAACTGTCGCTCTACTTACTCTCTGTTGTATTGTGGTAATTGATGATTGGTAAGCATTCACGGCCATTGGAGTGAGATCGATTATCGACGGCTGTATCTGTACGATTGGACGGAGTGTGATTTCATGCCGAGGAAGAGGAACGAGCTGCGTGTGTGTGTGTGTGATTGCGGGAAGAATCATTCGGTGCGCAGCAAAAAACAAGCGTCGCTCTCAGTCTCAGCTGCTGCAAGCTGGACCTCTGTCTACTGCATTGGCATGTGGAACCCTCCATAGTCCGATCGCTACCCTCCCCGGCGGCGGCGGGGACATCCATCCATCCATCCACGGCAGGACCTCCGCCACCCTACCACGAGTCCACGAGGAGAGCCCCCTCGTCGATCTTTCACACGCCGATCCATCCATCATCCATGCATGCTAACGTCAGGCGGTGAGGGACACGTGGAACTATTGAAGCATGAGTTTCCCTGCAGCCGGCGTTACCTACAGCTGCGGCTACAAGTGGCAAACCGGATAATCCAGTTGGAGTTGGAGGGCCCCTGGCGGCGCCTCTACGTGGAAGAAGAGAGTAGAGGCAGCAGGCGGCTACCGGTTCAGAATGTGAAAGCCTGGCACGCCGTGTCCGTTCCCAAATTCCCAAACGCAGCGCGCCGCACCGGCACGTGGCTGAGGCTGAATTATTTGCGTCGATCGGGCCCTCGGCTCGCAATTGCAGACTACTACTACTACTACACTCCCCGTGACGCCTACTGTAGTCAGTAATCCGCGAGAGGCGGCGGTGTTTGCTGGCGGCTCGTCATCAGATCGACCGTCGGCGCGCGCGAGTGAGCTGGGCCTGGGGTCCATGCCGCGCGGCGCAGCGCTGGAAATTCCTTGGCTGATAGTGTTGGTGTATATTGTAGTTATAGACTTTACTAGGGACTAAACTGTAAAAAGAATAGAAATAAATGGAGAAGGTCAGGAAGGGGATCTGAAGACCTCCAGAAATTTTCCCATCTCCATGGGTGCATCTCCTCTCAACCCAAAACCTCGAGTCTCACTTAAATCCATCCTTTAACCATCAATATGTTATCAGAGCGGGTCAATCCGGAGTGATATCTACTCGGATTGTTGATTCTGTATGTTGCCGTGGTGCTGTGTCGCCAAGATTCGCCAAGCTCATTGTGTGCCCCAACAGATCGGAAGTGTGTGCTGCGTCACTGGGTTGATTCGTGTTGGAGGTTGGTAATCACTTGCTGCTGCTTTACATCAAAATCTGGTAATTTATTACCTTTGCAATCCGATGTGTGGCGTGCTGGTTGGAGACGCCTGAAGCGAGCTGCTCGTGTACGGCTGCCGCATATTGCTACAGTGTGTCTGGTTCTACTTTGCACCGGTCTGCTTTCTAGCACTATTGATTCATCAGAGTAGTTGCTTTTTTTTTTTCTGGGCTATAGAATCATGGATAACAGTGAAAAAAAAACAGGGGATTCTAGCCTTGATAAAATGTATGAGATTTTTAGTAAATTGCTTGAACAGCAGCAACAACAACCAAAGACAGTCATTGAGACAATCAAGCAGAAATTAGAACCAAATCCTGTCAGGTTATCAGGACCAAGTGATTACATTAGCTGGGCACGCCATGCTGAATTGATATTGAGTGCCAATGACTACAGTTACTTGCTGGTTGCCAGTGAAGAAAATTTGGAGAAAGGTGGTGCTAGCAAGAAACAAATCAATGATAAAGTACTAGTCTGGTTGTTGGGAAGTATGGAACCACAAATCAGAGGGCAAATGGAAACTTTTGACACAGTTCATGAGGTTTGGTCAACCTTGCAGAAACAGTTTGCAGGTAAAACAAACAAGATGCAAGCGACACGTATCATGCATGAGCTGACTAACTTGAAACAAGGCTCAAGGTCTGTGACCGAGTATGCGGGAGAAGTAAAGAAGTTGTATAGAGATTTACACTTCTATCATCCTTTTGAACCTGTTGATAAAAAGGATTTAGCAATTCATCATGTCTGGTTTGAGTCATTTGTGAGCAAGCTCTTCCTTGATGGTCTGAATCAGGAATTGGATCTCCGTCGTCAGCTAATATTTTCTAAGCCCGAGTGGCCTAGTCTTGATGAGATTATTTCTAGTGTGATTGAGGAGGAGACTCGTTTAGCTCAGCCCAAGGAAGATGATCTAAAGAGTACAGATGCACGTGCAGCATTGTCCATGCAATCACGTCGTGTCCAAAATTCCTTTAGCAAGGAGGATAAAAACAAAATGTTCTGTACCCATTGTAAGAAGAAAAGGCATACAGAGGACATGTGTTTTGAGCTGCATGGCTATCCACCATGGTGGGAGAAAGGGAAATCTCAGCCAGGGGGAGCTCGAGGTTCAACTAGAAGGCAAGCTAATCACACTGCAACTACAAGGGAGCTATCTGTGGTAGATATGCAAGCTCTTGAGGAGTTTAAATCTAAGCTCAAGCTCTCAGAAGACTCGTCTTCCTCCCACACTTCCTCAAAAGTTGATTCCAGTCATAATGTTATCGCCCAAGGTATGAAATCACACCAAACCCAATCTAAGTTATGGATAATTGATACTGGAGCAACAAACCATATGACAGGAGCCTCCAACTTGTTTACTTCTTACACACCCTCCTCAGGTAAGGACAAAGTTCGTGTAGCTGATGGTTCCATGGCGCCTATTACAGGACGTGGAACTATTCAGTGTACTAAGACATTGTCCTTGTCTCCGGTTCTACATGTTCCTAAATTTCCTGTTAATCTTTTATCCGTTAGCTCCATCACTAAAAGCCTAAATTGTAAATGTTGGTTTGATCCTACCTGTTGTGTTTTTCAGGAACTTGGGACAGGGAGACTGCTTGGGACTGGGACCATGCATGATGGACTCTACTACCTTGATGAAGGGGGTGATGAAATTGCTCTTGCAACTTGCATGTCTCCTAGCCAAGAATTGTTACTCTACCATCAAAGGCTTGGTCATCTCTCTTTTGCTGCTCTATCTCGTATTTATCCCTCTCTTTTTAAGTTATGTCCTAGAGATTCCCTTGTATGTAATGCATGTGAATTAGCAAAACATACAAGGGGAACCTATCCTAGTAGGGGTTTGCGAAGTCAAAAACCATTTGAAATGGTACATTCTGATGTGTGGGGGCCCTGTGAGGTTCATTCTATTTCTGGCCATAGGTGGTTTGTCACTTTCATTGATGATTTTAGTCGTTACACTTGGCTTTATCTATTGAAGCGCAAAAGTGATGTGTTCTCTGTTTTCAAAGATTTTTGTGCTCTCATTCATAATCAGTTTGGGGCAACTATAAAAATCTTACGTTCTGACAATGGCACTGAATATATTAACACTGAGTTTGCACAATTCCTTGCTTCACATGGCATTGAACACCAAACTACATGTGTTAATACCCCAGAGCAAAATGGCGTTGCAGAACGTAAGAACAGACATTTACTTGAAGTTGCTCGTTGTCTTATGTTTACCATGAATGTTCCTAAGTTCCTTTGGGGAGAGGCAATAAAAACTGCAACATATTTGATAAATCGTATGCCTCTTCGTACTTTGGAATTTAAAACCCCTGCTCAGCTTCTCTTGAACTCAAATGATTTTGTTGTTCCTCCAAAGGTGTTTGGTTGTGTTTGTTTTGTGCATGATTATCGAAATTCAGTAGTGAAATTGGATCCTCGTGCTATCAAATGTGTCTTTATGGGCTACTCTCCAACTCAGAAGGGTTATCGTTGTTGGTGTCCCTCTGAACATCGGTTTTTTGTTAGTATGGATGTTACATTTCGTGAGCATGAACCTTATTATCTTGCATCCACAATAGACACTAGAGTTTCCCTAACACCACCTGTAGTAGGACAAGAGGGGGAGAGTGCAGTTCGAGATATTCACACAGGATCAATTCTTGTTCCTACTCCAGGCTCAATTCTTGTTCCCACTCCAAATGTTCCTACTCCAGGCTCAATTCTTGTTCCCACTCCAAATGTTCCTTTACATGAAAACAATATTTCTAGTCACAGGGACATGCAAGATGCAACAGGAAATACATCATTACCTTCAGAGGATGTGGAGCTTCATCTGCATGGGAACCCAAGTACTGACCACTCTCCTAGTCCTATTGCTCCTACTAGTGCTGCAGGTCAGAGTGATGACCAACTTTCTACATATGTTCCTCAAGATGAACTACCCATTGCTTTGAGAAAACCAACGAGAAATCTAAATGTTCCTTCACACCTAAAAGACTATGTTGGTTACAAACATAACATAGCCAACTTTATCTCCTACAAAAATTGTAGCCCATCCTTTCATAGCTTTATCACCTCTCTAGACACCACATCTGTACCGAAAAATTGGAAGGCAGCTTTAGAGGATTCAAAGTGGAGGGAAGCAATGCTTGAAGAGATGAGAGCTTTGGAAAAGAACAAAACTTGGGAGCTCGTGGATCTACCACAAGGTAAGCAACCTGTAGGTTGTAAGTGGGTCTTTACCATTAAGCATACCCCAGAAGGTAAAGTGGACAGGTACAAAGCTCGCTTGGTGGCAAAAGGATATACCCAAACATATGGAATTGACTATGATGAGACATTTGCACCAGTAGCAAAAATGAATTCAGTTAGAACACTCATCTCATGTGCAGCAAACTTAAATTGGGAAATTTATCAGATGGATGTTAAAAATGCATTTCTTCATGGTGATCTTCATGAAGAAGTCTATATGCAGATCCCACCTGGCTTTGAGACAAGTTATACTGATAAGAAGGTACTTCGTTTGTGCCGTTCCTTGTATGGTCTAAAGCAATCACCCAGAGCTTGGTTCGATAGGTTTCGACAGGCTATGATCAAATTTGGCTACAAGCAAAGCAATGCAGATCACACCATGTTCTACAAGCGCATCATGGGTAAGCTTACTGTCCTAATTGTTTATGTTGATGACATAGTGATTACTGGAGATGATGTTAATGAAATTAGACACTTGAAAAGTCACCTTGCGCAAGAATTTGAAGTTAAGGACCTAGGGCATTTGCGATATTTCCTTGGGATCGAAGTATCTAGAGGAACCAAAGGTATTTTCCTTTCCCAACGAAAATATGTTTTGGACCTTCTGCAAGAGGCAGGTATGACTGGATGTCGTCCAGCCATGACTCCAATTGAGCAAAACCATCGTCTCATAAGTGATTCTGGAAAACCTGTGGACCGTGAATGCTATCAAAGATTAGTTGGTAAGCTCATCTACCTGTCTCATACTCGACCAGACATCGCATTTGCTGTAAGTGCAGTGAGCCAATTCATGCATGATCCAAGATCCTCCCATATGGATGCTGTTACTAGGATCCTTCGCTATCTAAAGGGCTGTCCTGGAAAAGGTTTATTATATAGTTCCCAAGGAAGTCTTCAAGTTGAATGTTATACTGATGCTGATTGGGCAGGCTCACTGGATGATAGAAGATCAACTTCTGGGTATTGCACGTTTGTTGGTGGAAATCTAGTCTCATGGCGTAGCAAAAAACAAACGGTTGTGGCTAGATCCACTGCAGAAGCTGAATTTCGATCTATGGCACATGGGGTGTGTGAAGTGTTATGGTTACAGATTCTTCTCACTGAATTGGGTCTCTTCAAAGACTCGCCTTTGATGCTATATTGTGATAATAAAGCTGCCATAGATATTGCAAACAACCCAGTGCAACATGATAGGACAAAGCACGTGGAGATTGATCGACATTTTATCAAAGAGAAATTGGATAGAGGGATAATATGTATGCCATATGTAAGTTCATCTAGTCAAGTAGCAGATATACTTACAAAAGGTCTACCTGATAAAACCTTTTCTATATTTTGTATCAAGATGGGTCTTTATGATGTATTTGCCCCATCTTGAGGGGGAGTGTTGGTGTATATTGTAGTTATAGACTTTACTAGGGACTAAACTGTAAAAAGAATAGAAATAAATGGAGAAGGTCAGGAAGGGGATCTGAAGACCTCCAAAAATTTTCCCATCTCCATGGGTGCATCTCCTCTCAACCCAAAACCTCGAGTCTCACTTAAATCCATCCTTTAACCATCAATAGATAGAGAGAGGCCTGTGAATCAAGGCTGTGCGTTGGACCCGTGTTTCGTCGGTTGCGGCGTGCGACGGGCCGGCCGGCCGCTCCTCCAGCGCGTGCTTCGCTTCGCCTGCCCTCCAGCGTCCGGCGATGAGCAGAGAGCTAGCTCTTCATTTGGGCACGGTGCCTTTGTTTGTACGTATGTACTATGCACTTTGTAGAGTGGTTGTAGTACAAGGGAACTGATCCGTCGCGCTGTGTATGCTCGTTCCTTGTCACACGGTCACGTGCAATGCTGGCCTGTTAATTACTGTGGCCACTGGCCAGGGTGCCGGTGCTGCTGCAGTACGTAGCGGCGGCGATGAGATCGAGACTTCAATTAACTGCTGCTTGGATTATTTGGAACTGCATTATACGGTGCCGCGGCCTGTGCTATAGCAATTACCCCCCTGTCCCTGTAGCGTTGAAACCTGCAGACACCGGAGAAGAAGTGCATAGTCTGTTACTCCAAGTTGACAGCAGCAGCAGTGTGTCGTGCACGTACTAAAACATAATGGGGCAACTTACACATGAGTTGGTACGCACAGACGAAGAGCGAACATGCCACGTGCCAGAGAACCGTTGTTGTAGGCTCAAAGCCTCATCAAACGTAGACATGAAAACTCGCAGCGAGCTCGATATGTACCGTACAAGAGTCGATCCATGCATAGAGTTGTCCGGGGCCCGTCTTAATGAGATTGCGGTTAGTAGTAGTACGTCCGTGTAGCTGCTCTGTTGCTGTACCGTACTGTATAATCGTGAAAAATCTCTTCGAATAGGTACTTAAGCGTCACCCCCACCCCCCCCCCCCCCCCACACACACACAGAATTTGTGCAAAAAAAATTGCATCTGTTGATGACATTGCCACAAAATTTGAGGGGTTGTTCAGCTGGTCATACTTTGGCTGAAGCTGTGCTGAACTTGATAATTTGGGCACTGCACAATCAGCCAAAATCAGCTAAAAATATACTAGCCCAACACAGCCTGAGATCAAACATGTATTGTTAAAAAATTTATACAAAAATAACAAAATTCAGATGCATAAGCATCACTCCATGTATGTGCTACAAAATCCTAAGAATTTTGTTATGAAGTATCAGCACATACATACTCTTAAGAATTTGTCTTAACTACACTAAAAAAATAGTTTACAATAAAGATTTATTTTGCCTCCATGTCTAAAATTGTTTCCGTTCATCAACGAGAAAGGCCTTGTGCTCAAGTGGGACTCATCGAATTGATAAGCCATATTTGAAGGGTTTCATATATGGGACACGTGGAAACTATGCACAGACAACAGATTCAATTAGAAGAATTTTTGAAGCGATAATTTCACCTCTCTTATCAATAGGTTTAGTGAGAGCATTTATAAAATGATCCAAGTAATAAACCTTGCCCATGGATATCTGAGCAATTCTTCCTAGTGGTTTTACAAAATTCCATCTTGTATCATCAAACCATCGCATGTTAATACAATCCCGACAATATTAGATTTCAAATTTAGAGCAATACCTCTATAGTACCTTGTAGAAATTCGACTAATTCACCATTGTTTCACCAAACCTATACTGAAAAGAAGGGGGAAAAAAAAAACTATACGAGTCGATCGCATACCAGCTCAGCTCAGCCCAATTCTGAACTCCAAAAATTCCAACAAACGAACCCTATACCCACAAGAGCCCAACGTACTAATCACTACCCTCTTATGGTAACTTGGGACCAGGTAACAGAATAGGCCCGGAAAGGAGAATGAAACAATCTCAGCCCAGCCCAGTATCCTCCGGCCGCGAAGCCACCTCCGCATCGCTATATAAAGGGGTCCATTCCGCTAGGGTTTCTCCTTGGTAGCAGCCGGCTCACTTCTACAGGTAAGGTAAGCCTCCCCTCTCCGCGCCGCCGCCGCCGCCGCCGCCGCCGATCTGTAACCTAGCCCCTCGCTTCTTGCGTACGCGCTCATCTCCGCTTGTTTGTTTGTGCGCACAGGAAAGGGTTCGTCCTCATGGCGCCGCCGCAGCCGAAGTCCGGCCTCTTCGTGGGCATCAACAAGGGCCATGTCGTCACCAAGCGCGAGCTGCCTCCGCGCCCGTCCCACCGCAAGGGGGTAAGCCAACTTCCAGCTTTTTTTAGGGTCATCGTGTTGATTTCGCGGGTGGTAGTGGTGGTGTGATTAGGCGTTAGATGTTGTGGGTTTAGGATGTAGAGAAGTTGATGATTTGTATGGTGTCAGATTCGCTTTATAGGGTTGTCTAGGATTTGTGTTTGTGACTAGGTTCATTCTTGCTACTTGTATGGAGGAATCGGAGGATTCGTTTTCACCATCATATGCCATGTGGTTTTGATCTTGTCCTTGTTCATTTGTCCAGTTCGACACAACCCAGCTTGATGGATCTGCAATACTAGTTTAGGAGTTCCGGTTTACTTTTATCTATATGGAAGGTTTGGCTGCTGATGATAGTGTTAAGACATGTTTTAGTAGAATTTTTCCTCAAGTCTTGAGAGAATGTGTAGTTTACTTCTTGTTTCTCATATATTGAATTTGCTGTGATGTTCCCTTGCAAATACCGAGATATTTGCTTTCGTTTATTTATATCTTATATAAAAGCCTATAATTTGGCGTCTGCTATTGTAAATGACTAGTACAACTACTGGGTGTTCCTATGTGGTAGATTTAGTTTGTCCTTAATTCTAAGTTCTTGTGGTATGCAGAAAGCAACAAAGAGGGTGTCCATGGTCAGGGGCCTAATCAGAGAGGTCGCTGGGTTTGCTCCTTATGAGAAGCGTATCACTGAGCTTCTGAAGGTTGGCAAGGACAAGCGTGCTCTGAAGGTTGCCAAGAGAAAGCTTGGAACTCACAAGAGGGCAAAGAAGAAGAGAGAGGAGATGGCTGGTGTCCTCAGGAAGATGAGGTGTGTAAATTGAAACTTTGTTGTGATAAAACTATACTGCTTGGTAGCCTGTCTTTTTTTCCTACAGATGCTTTTGCATGTGTCCAATGATTGTTATTTCATTAATGCACATCAATTTAAGTTGTGCATATTGATCCTGTCATTCACATTACCTGGGAAAGAGTTTGTGTATTAATGACTAGTGCTTATTAATTGTGCCTATTGTGGTATACTATCCCAACCTTGTCTGATCTTACTTATACATGTCTTGTTTGTGATCTAATGATATGTACATGTCATTTTCTACTATCTCGTCAGTTGTATATTTTTGTCAGTTGACACTATCATTAGACCATATGTTATACATCTGATAGAAATGGTCTGTAATATGGTTGAATTGTTTTATAACATTAGACCATATGTCCTCAGTGACACTAACTCAACCTTCTGTTGGGTTCTGCAGGTCGGCTGGTACGCACACTGATAAGAAGAAATAGAGCATTTCAATTTCATGAAGCTGGCGGCCAGAGAAAGTTCCAGTGTCTGTTTTTCCTACCTGTAGAATCTAATAGACATGTCAATCTTTCTGTCAGTGAAATATTGTGTTGTTAGTTATGTATTGAACCACCTCATGGGATTTTGCTCCAACTTCCAATGCATCCATGGTTTGTTAATCTTTTGATTATGGTAATCTTTATTCCATTACCGGTTAGACGCTATGGTACCAATGCATGCTATATTTTGTTTCAAGAGAGTTGCCTTTTCATTGTTCCGGAACTTACGTGATTTTGTTTTTCGATCGAGTTAAACGAACGATGGAGCATCGAAAGGTCTATTATTACTTAGCTAGTACTAGTGCCTCCCAACTAAATTAACATGTTCTTCTCGAATATAAACAATACATAGGAATTTAATTCCAGCTATCAGAAATACGGAATCCTGCAATGCACAAGTCAATCCCGCAATCCTATCCATGCTCCAATTCCTCCCCCACTGTTGCCCAGGTTCATTGCGGTGTATGAACAACCCGGCTGCTATATTGCCATCAATGGTGCAGGAACCGTGTCGACGGTGGTGTGAACAAGCCTGGAGATGGAGCCACGCTTGAGCACCACCTCTTCCCCCTGTGACTTCCATTCCCAGATGTAGCTTGCCCACCATGTGCTCCACGGCGAAGCACAGCCAAGGCACAATGTGTTCGGCCAGGATTAGCGCACCAGCATCAGGTCACTTATTTGTTGTAATCTCAAGATTTGATGTAAATGATCTAAGTCTAAGAAGAAAAACAACAATAAGCCTTTTGGTGTAGAGTTAATTGATCGAGGTTCAGATTTGAACTGAAGAGTGAAAATGAATCCTAAAAAAGCCAGAAACATACAATACTAAACACATTGTGCACAATCTAGTAACACTAAAGACCACAGTATTACATTTACCGCACGCCGCAAATTAGTCAACCACTATCTGCCTCCCACAAAGAATTCAACTTTAACATTTGGATGACACATGCTACGAACTTTCTCATGGACTGCTTTCTTGGGCCTACGACAATACTTCTCATTGATTAGCAACCTTTTCAAGACTCCTGCATTGCTGAATAGGAACTCCACAAATTCTATTTGTTCATGAGAACCTGAAAAACCTCTGATTTCTACCACTTCAAGTGAACTGAGATCGATGCCATCAATCTTGTGACTCTCTTCCATACGACAAGGGCAAGACAGCATGCAAGAGTGCGTCTGAAAATAAAAAGGGAATGCAGCAACATTTTAGTAGTGAAGAATATTGATAATATTCATAAATCAACGAAGGTTGCTTTTGTTGGTGCGAGGTTCAGCTAGCTGTAATAAATCAAACATATCTATAGAAAATTGCAGCACTACATAGTGACGAGCCCCACACCAGCCTATTCTGCTACGTAAACAGTCACCTCCTTCACAGCTAGGTCAAGATAACACAAATTCAAATAAGCAAAGAAACCACAAAAGAAATGTTCACTAGCTAAAGCACAAATCTTCAATTTGGTCCAGTAATGATTTATACTAGAAACTGGGGCGCAGTGTTGCCGCGCCTGCCCTCAAACATCTTTCCTAGATTTAAAGCCAGTATTGGGAATTTGCAATGGATAGCAGTCCCTTCCATTTGTTTCGATGCCATCTGTTTCGATCCATCAGATTACCAATGGTGTGCATGTTCAATATGTCTAGATAATCAAGAAATGTCTCTGCATCCGCTAAATTATACAAAAGGATTTCTTTACTACTTTCAGATGCTCTAAGATAAGGGTTTGGCCACTTTTTTCAATGATCCTATTATCATCATATCAAGAAATTGCTTGAAGATTTTGTCCTTGCAGAAGATATGGAGCAGATTATTACAATAAAAGAAGGCATAGGGCATATGTTATACATCCAGTAATTGCAAGGATCCCTCAAACACACTGCATGAATAAACATATCAGACATATTCTAGCTACTTGATCCAATAACAATGCTATTTTTTTTTGTATCTTCATCACTCGTAGCATGTGTTCGTTCATGGTAGAAGCACTTATTTAGGGTGCGCAGCTGCCTACCTATATGGAAAGAACTTATTTGCCTTAAGAGGAGGAGTCTTAGAGTACTCATACATGAAAATCTTTGATGAGCAAGGGAACATGGTACTATTAATTAGTCAATGTTTTTTTTTTCTTTTTGGAAATCAGTCTCTCCTATGACATCATACAAAAGGGTTAACTCACACATTGCATAACACATTTTAGAACTAAACCAAACTAAAGTGACATGTATATTGACCGTAATTTTTGTTTTGTTTAATTCAAATCGAGGCCATGCTTATTAGTTCTAATTTGTATATATTCATGATTCAAGAAAGTTTCTTGTCCATGATATATTCAGTATTATGATAATACTTGTAGTCAAATGTAAAAGAGGGCAGGTAGCATCTTTTGTAATTACCATCATCCATCATAGCTTGTGGAAATTGTATTTTGCCTTACTACAACAGTATAGGAGTATGCTTTCACTTCCTGCATCGCCCAATCAGTCTAGAGAGATGTCTATGCTGGATCCTGGATTCTATAGATGTCTAGGCCATTTCAATCTCCCACAGTCATTTGAGCAAACAGGTGGAGCACATGCTATTGGATACCTTGTGGCATGGGAGCAGCACCACTAACAGCCGCCGACATAGCCTAGCGAACGCGGCAACAGCAGAGGCGGGGCACGAAGCACTACTTGGCGTCGTCCGCAGTGACACGAACCGCTGCCGGCACGGCCTAGCAAGCACGGGAACAGCAGGGGCAGAGCACGAAGCACTACCCGGAGTCGTCCGCAGTGCCGTCGGACGCATCCTCTCCCTGCTCGGCCTTGCCCCTTGCCTGCGCTGTCGTCGTCTGCTGCAGTTGCGTGTGTTCCCAATGAGACTAAGGTTGCACACTGACGGTGGAGTGGGCGCTGTGTGAGGAGGGGACATCGGAGCCCGGCTCGCCGGCTGTGACATGGTCTGTGCTCTGTGGAGGGCGCCAGAGAGGAAGGCTCTAGAATTGCTAGTCGCTGCTTTGGGTGTGGATGGTCCGATCAAAATCCAACAGGGGATAAAAACGGGCGACGTGGACCAATGAGAGGCCAGAGCTTGGCCCTGATTTCGTTATGTATAGATAGATACCATATCAACATTTATAAAACGCTAAATATTTAAAGAAACATGTCCCGAACCTCAACTACCCCCACGTAAAAACATGAGCAACTCTCAATTATCAAATAGCAAGTAAACATTTGCAATCAAACAATTTTATGCCATATTATAACAGCTAGGTCAAGATAACACAAATTCAAACAAGCAAAGCAACCGCAAAAGAAATGTTCACTAGCTAAAGCATAAATCTTCAATTTGGTCCAATAATGCTTTATAAAGAATATCAACAATCAAAAAATGATAAATAAACATATCCAGAACCTCAACCACTCCACCTAAAAACATATTGCAAAACTCTCTATTATCAAATAACAAGGCAAAATTCTCAATTGAAAGCTCGCAATCAACAATTTTATGGCATATTATAAAGCTAAAGGTATTAGAAGTTACCTCCCATCGGGACAAAGGACCACACAAATGTACCCGAAGCTTTTTTTGTACCATTGCAACTCCTCAAGAGACGCAACATGATAGGCACCAAGGTATGGTGTTGCCACGACAAGGATACACAAAAGCTCTTAGACTTGGGCAGCTTATTTGTTTCATTCAAGAACCTTTCATATGTTACATCTGTCATTACTCATGAGTAGACAAAATAATCAGTTAGACTGTCCCGAAATTAAAAACAACTTCTGATGCAATTTGTTAATGCCAACACATCTGGGAAATTCAGATTGATGCCCAGACTCAAATCATCAACTTCATCGAACCACTTAGTCAGGGAGAACGACACTTCTGAAGTTCGCAGTAGCTGGAGGCTACGGCCAAGATCAACAAACCGATGGACATGAGGGTCATAGTCATATTCCCAGTCTACCTTGACAAGCTTCGGAGCAGAGATATGAGCCTCCATTGGCTGAATAATTATAGTGAGCTCTTCAAGTCTTGGGGCCAAAATCTCTAGCCGCCTTGTCTCTACGACGCGGAGCACCAGCGTGTGCAAAGAGTTGGAGTGAATGAAGACATCAAAGATGACAATCAGATGAATGGCAAGATTCAGGTCCATCAAGCACGGGCACTGCGTGCTCACAAGGGTTGTGACATCGCTGCCTTCCATGTCCACATAGCCATCTATCTTCAGGTACGTCAGCGCTTTGAACAGGCCTTGGGGCGGAGCCACGTAGTAAATGCATAGTGAAGATCGAGCTCAATCCGTTTCGCTCGTTCACACACCGGAAGCTCGAGCACCGCCTGCT
>CM041639.1:33651189-33663356 GCA_023333625.1 Bothriochloa decipiens | reverse complement strand
GTATACATTTTAATGGTATCCTCCAGCCAATTTTCTCCTAATAATAATGGTATAATGCCACGTGATATGCATCGCCTTCCAACTAGTCACCAACAAATGCCTCCCCGCCACTTTACACTGCAAAGCCATACACGCACGCCATTATCGGTGCAGCGACTCAAGAAACACAATCGCCTTAGATGCAGCGACATACACGCATGCCCTTGGATGCAACGGAAATACGCATAGGAGCAGCAGAATCGCCTTCAGCTTTACTTGCAAGACTTTTAACGAGTTGGTCGCGATACAGACCATCCTATATAATATGTTATCAAAGAGAGAACCCGGTGCCGCTATGTTACGAAAATCATTCTGGCAACATGTCAAATTCTCAAACTTGCTGTGGTACTGATGCAATTGTGCTTGAGCTTCTCCGTCTCCGAAGCATCCTGCTGTGCACCGATGCGATACTCTCCGCTCAGCGGAGACCCTGCAGCTTAACCATCTCTTAAGCGACCAAAGATACAATAAAAAAAGCGACCAAAATATGCAAACGCGACCAAAATATGCAAACGAGCAAACAGATATCAAATTACGGAAGCATCATCATCACATATTCGAAGGCCGAGTAAAGCTCAGCATGAGTTTTTAACCACAACCTCAAAGTTTCCTGCTTCCAAAGTTCCAGACAACTAACTTCTACCACGAGAACGACGACACGAGTAGACTAGCAAGTGACACGATCTGCAAAAGAGCCAGGTGGAAGCACGCACGACGATCCCATCTCGGACACCTCTCCATGCGCAGGGCCAGCTTAGTCCACCTCCTCGATCTTGGGGCCGGGGCCGCTGCTGCCGCCGGCCGGTGCGTCCTCGTCCATGCCCGCTGCGCCGCCCATGTCCGCGCCAGCGCCCTGGTACATCTTGGCGATGATGGGGTTGCAGATGCTCTCCAGCTCCTTCATCTTGTCCTCGAACTCGTCCGCCTCCGCGAGCTGGTTGCTGTCGAGCCAGCTGATGGCGCCGTCGATGGCGTCCTCGATGCGCTTCTTGTCGTCCGCGCCCAGCTTGGAGGCGATCTTGTCGTCCTTGATGGTGTTGCGCATGTTGTACGCGTAGTTCTCCAGCGCGTTCTTGGCGTCCACCTTCTTCTTGTGCTCCTCGTCCTCCGCCTTGTACTTCTCTGCCTCCTGCACCATCTTCTCGATCTCCTCCTTGCTCAGCCGCCCCTTGTCGTTGGTGATGGTGATCTTGTTCTTCTGCCCCGTCGTCTTGTCCTCCGCCGACACGTTCAGGATGCCGTTGGCGTCGATGTCGAAGCACACCGTGATCTGGGGCACGCCGCGGGGCGCCGGCGGGATGCCGGACAGCTCGAACTTGCCGAGGAGGTTGTTGTCCTTGGTCCTGGCGCGCTCTCCCTCGTACACCTGGATCAGCACCCCGGGCTGGTTGTCGGAGTAGGTGGAGAACACCTGCTCCTTCTTCGTCGGTATGGTGGTGTTGCGCGGGATCAGCACGGTCATCACGCCGCCGGCCGTCTCCAGACCCAGGGACAGCGGGGTGACGTCAAGCAGGAGCAGGTCCTGCACCTTCTCGTTGCCCTCGCCGCTCAGGATGGCGGCCTGGACGGCCGCGCCGTACGCCACGGCCTCGTCGGGGTTGATGCTCTTGCACAGCTCCTTGCCGTTGAAGAAGTCCTGGAGCAGCTGCTGCACCTTGGGGATGCGGGTGGAGCCGCCCACGAGCACGACGTCGTGCACGCTGCTCTTGTCCATCTTGGCGTCGCGGAGGCACTTCTCCACGGGCTCCATGCACTTGCGGAAGAGGTCCATGTTGAGCTCCTCGAACCGGGCGCGGGTGATGGTGGTGTAGAAGTCGATGCCCTCGTACAGCGAGTCGATCTCGATGGTGGTCTGCGCCGTGGACGACAGCGTGCGCTTGGCCCGTTCACAGGCCGTCCGCAGGCGCCGCAGCGCGCGCGGGTTGCCGCTGATGTCCTTCTTGTGCTTGCGCTTGAACTCCTGCACGAAGTGGTTGACCATGCGGTTGTCGAAGTCCTCCCCGCCCAGATGGGTGTCGCCGGCGGTGGCCTTCACCTCGAAGATGCCCTCCTCAATGGTCAGGAGCGACACATCGAAGGTGCCACCACCGAGGTCGAAGATGAGCACGTTCTTCTCGCCGCTGCTGGTGGCCTTCTTATCGAGCCCGTAGGCAATGGCCGCGGCGGTGGGCTCGTTGATGATGCGCATCACGTTGAGCCCGGAGATGACGCCGGCGTCCTTGGTGGCCTGCCTCTGGGAGTCGTTGAAGTAGGCAGGCACCGTGACGACGGCGTTCTTGATGGTGGAGCCGAGGTAGGCTTCAGCGATCTCCTTCATTTTGTTGAGTACCATGGAGGAGATCTCCTCGGCGGAGAACTGCTTCTCCTCGCCCTTGTAGTTGACCACGATCATCGGCTTGTCGGCAGGGCCAGCCACGACCTTGAACGGCCATAGCTTCATGTCACTCTGCACGGACGGGTCCGAGAACCTCCTGCCAATCAACCGCTTCGCGTCTGCATTCAGAAAGACGAGCGACATCAGTCAGCAGGGCCGTCAAACGACAGCAGAAAAACACGCTCAATACGGTATAAATTAGATGAATTTTAAAATAAAACAGGAGGAAATCGAATGAAGGCAGAAAAACACATTCAAATCAATGATCAGGTAAGGCACATTTTGATCATGGTCAGGTGAGGCACATTTTCGATTACTGCAGTCTGAAATTAGGTGACAGTGACAAATTTCTACAGGTATAGCGTCCCAGTACAAATTCAGTAACAAACGGATCTATAGAGTACTATGGTATCTAGTGTACTACACCAGAGGCAACAATGGCGACTACTCATTGAAAATCTGATCGAAACAACTTGCTGCAGTTATTGTTATTACTAGGAAGTTCGAAACAACAGAGCATTGCAACAAGACGGCACCATCTAATTTTGAGTGACAAATTCCACAGATCAACTCGCATCCCCTAATTAAACCATTCTACTCATATAGCGAACATAAACAAAGTAGCTACTGCTTACTCTGAACAAATCAGATGTCTAAGGTTACTGCTGCTCATGTTGCCAACTGAAACAGAGTAGAAATTGCACACTAAAACAAACTCCAGTAGATCTACAAGCATCTGAAGCGTCAAGATTAATGTAAAACCCCGCAGCATCAATGATTAATGGCGAAAATCAAGCAACTCTAGTGCTAGTTGGCGACTTGGCGTTCTAACTTCAAAGTAGTAATACAGAGTACAAGGCAGAGGAAGAGGATGGCATCTGATACGTACCGAAGACGGTGTTGGTGGGGTTCATGGCGACCTGGTTCTTGGCGGCATCGCCGATGAGCCGCTCGGTGTCGGTGAAGGCGACGTACGACGGCGTGGTGCGGTTCCCCTGGTCGTTGGCGATGATCTCGACGCGGTCGTGCTGCCACACGCCGACGCACGAGTACGTCGTGCCCAGGTCGATCCCGATCGCCGGCCCCTCCCCCTTCGCCATCTCTTCCTCTTCACTACGAACTTCTACAAACGAAAAACTCCTTCGATTCGAACCCTCGCGGGTCGTGCTGCTGATTGCAGTTGCAGAGAGATTTGTTCGTGGGAACTTTTTTTTCCTCAAAAACGAGAGACGAGAGACACGGGAGGAGGCGAGGAGGTTTTATTGAGGAGGCGGCGGGTCTAGAAGGTTCGGGCGCGGGCGATCTTGGCCGTTGGATTGGGGTTCTGGAATGCTCTCGAGGGTGCCGGTTCTGGGCTTGTGACGGGAGGCCGACACGCCGGGTGGCGCGCGTCTACGGAACCGGACAGCCTGTTAAGGTGGGCCCGCCCCTATACGCGCCGGAGCGGCCGTTTCTCCCCTCTCGTAGCTTCTACACTGTGCACGAAGATGGGGCCAATGCTAGGGGCAGGGCCGGTGCTGGAATTACTTTCGTATGGGTCCCGCAGTTTCTTTTTACTTCCGGACCCACGGGTGAATTGTTTTTTCCTCTATATATATACTTTCATAAATTCTTTTTTCTAAAACATATCAGTCTACAGTAAAAATTTGCAAGTATTATGGGCCTACTTGGTTGACTACTAATTTTTGACAACTAAAATCATGGCAACCAAAATTTTAACTAGCCAATCAAGACTTGCCAAAGTTAAAGAAAAAACATGAGTGTAATGTGTGCATTTTGGTTGCTTGATAAAACAAATCCTTGCCAAAATCCTCTTTTATATGTAGTCTAAGGGCCTGCTCGGTGAACATCTAATTTTTGTCAAACTAAAATTATGGCATGCCAAATTTGTAGCCCTTAATTGGTTCATTGTTAAAGAATTGGTACCACCAACTTTTATACTAAAGTTTTAGCAAATCAAATGTTCTTAAACTATATATAAAAAAATTGACAAGCCTTTATTTTAGCAACCAACCAAGTGCTACACAAAATTTTTGCTAAAGTTTTAAAAAACATAATATGACATGCTCTAGTTTTGGCTTGCACTAGTTTTGGCTTACCTTAATTTTGACTTGGATCTCAACCAGGCAAGTGTTAAGAATAATTTAGAGACTTTCAAAACTTTGGCATAAAATTAATATTGCCAATTCTTTGATAATAAACCAATTGATGATTATAATTTTAACATGTCATAATTTTAATTTGACAAGAATTGAATGCCAACCAAATATATACTCACCGGTGATTGGCCCCATCATGAAATTTTGTATATGCTACCAGATCGTGACAAGCACCAGTAATAATAACCAAGTAGTTCTTGTGATTGTCGCAGCTTTCAACAGGCTGATTTGTGGCACGTATAGGAATCAAAACGGATGAAAAACTTTTGTTTTGTTTTTGTTTCCTTTTTGTTATGAAAACATGAAAGAGTGGACTATCTCGACGTGAGATAATATGATTATCCATAGTGGCTTATACTTGACGGCCATTTGCGGCGACATGATTGCCCTAGGTCGAGATGGTCCACCTAGGCATCACGCCTCAAGTGAGGATGGCGAGTAGGGGCGTTTTACAAGTAGCGGCATTTGAGTATTTTTGCATGCCTTGCCGAGGCTCGTGGCTGCTTTTCACGCTAATCGTCCAACTTGTTATGCCACATTAGTGAAAATGGCAAGAATTTAGTATATCCTCTCTCTAGTGGCAAGAATGCAAATTTGTGTAACAATGACAATCGAAAAAGTTATTATCGTAAGTGCAGCAAATAGTCAAGGGCTTACTCGGAGACATTTTTTGTGAAAATATTATTCATCAAAGCAAAAAAAACAAGCAGCAGCCCACAACCGTTAAAAAATAAGTACAGATCATAAATCTCTCTTAAGCTTGTGTTGTCTCCCAGTTTTGGGAAAAAATGTTCTCTTAGTCTATGGACATGCTACTAAGCCCCCCTTTGGAACGAGGGGAAACACGGGAAAAGTGAAGGATAGGAATTTCATAGGATTTTTTCCTATCCTGTCCTTTGGTTCACACGAAGAGCAAATTAAAACTTCCGGAGGATGGCATTCCTATGCTCGATGCCGGAGGAAAACGAGCATGAGCTCAGAGCTCATTGAAAGAATCCTGGCGCGAAAAGAAAATGATTCGCGCGCACCTGCGGAGCTGCCATGCTATCTAGCGCCATGCACAGGCGAGCGCCATCGCCGCGCGCGGGCCTCGCAGCTGCCATAGGCGGCCTGTGCAACGACGGAGGACGACGACCGGAGTCCGTAGCGGCGAGGAGGCGGAGGCTGGAGCGGCGACCGACGGAGGATGGGAGGGCTCGCATCGCCAACCACGTGGCCGCCTGTGGCGGATCCGCCATGGCCGGCGCGGGCGCGGTGGCAGCGGTGGGGCGCGGGCGAGGCAGTGGGGCGTGAGGGAGGGATAAGAGAGCTGCATCCGGCCACCGAGCTGCCTAGACCTGACGCGGTGAAGAGGCGGTGCGGAGGCCCTCGATGTGGGCGAGGCCGGCGAGGCGCGAGGCGCCGAGGCAACGGCTGAGGCTCGGAGCCCCGACGCGGCCATGCCGCCCTTCGCTTCCGCGCGCGAGGAGAAGGTGGCCGCTGTGGCGTCAGCGGCCACCGAGGCACGGAGCAGGCAGCGCACGACGTCGGCTGCCGCCGCTCGTCGTGTCCTTCCGTCGCCCCATCACGCAGCCGTCGCTCCATCGCCTCCAAGGCCACCGGCGCCAAGGTCCACTGCGCCTAGATCCGGTCGCTGGATCCACCGCCGCGGCGAGATCCGGCCACCGACGCCGAGATCCACCACCACCGACATGCCGCCTGGTGAAGACAGAGCTGCGGGGGGAGAGGGGGGAGCGCCGCCATCTGCCCTCGATGCGCGCGTGGGGGAGGGAGAGGAGCATACTGGTTGTCGTCCGTGCGTCGCCGGCCACGTCGCCTGAGAGAGAGGTTGCGTCGCTCCTAGAGAGAGGCCGCGCCGCCTATTTATTTGCACATTTTTTAATGTCGCCGATTGTGAAAACAAGAGTTGGTTCCTCTCCCAAGGTCCAATCAAAGGCCATCGATCACTTTCCTGTACCGGTAGAATTCGAGTAGTATGCCATATTCCTTTCCTTTGTCTACAGTATCATCCAAAGGGGGCCTAAGGGAGAATTGCTTATTTGGCCCTGAAAAAATTTTTGGTTGCTTATTTGATCCTCTTTTGTTCGAAGTTGTCTATTTGACCCAAAAATAAAATTTTGTTACTTATATGTCCCTGTTAGCTTCCGTCTTGCCTCACCGTTAGTGTAACACCTCTGGTGTTATGGTAACTAAAACCTGTCATGTCATCATATGCACCGCAAATCATTCATGTTTAGGTCAACCTTGATATGCATCAACTAAAACAAGCTTATATTTCATAGGTTGATTGTGCTTCTAAAATGTTTTGTCACATGAAATAATAAAACCCTACTTTCGAATGTCATCCCAAATTACTTGGTTTATATTCTATGTACTCGAGGTGTAAACCGTGTTTACACTAGTGCCAAGCATAGTGTATAAATCTAAGTCCAACCCTTAAAAGTGATTTCCATATTTGAAGTTGAATTTGGATTTCAAAGCTTATTCCCAAATTTTACAATTCAAATTTAAATTCAAATTGAAAAGTTATAAAATATTTTTCAAAAGTCAACTTGGTCAACCAAGGGTAGCATTGGGTCATTGACCTAAAAATGTCCTTGGATGATGTTTGTGATCAATAATGACCAACCAATTAAATTAGAAACCAAATCGAGTTGAGTTCGGTTTCAAAAACCCTTTATTTCAAAACCTGGTTTTATCCCCTTTTCTATAATTTAAAATATATAAATAATTTGGGTATACTCTAAAAATATGATTTGTAGATCTTGAAAAGATCTACAATAAAGGTATATAGAGTTTTTCAAGTTTCCAAAAATAATTTCAAATAACATTGAAAATACAGTTTTCTAGCATTTGTCCCCTTTTGATTTTAAAATCATAATTCAAAATTTATGCATAATTTGAGAAAACTTTATATATGAAACATGTTTGGTTTGCAAATTTAAACATTTCATAGTTTTGAAGATTTTCAATTTTTATTGAAAAATCAAAAGTAATTTTAAATGTTTATTTCTAGGGTTTTATTCCCCTTTTGAATTTGATTTCATATTTCAAAAACTATGTAGAATTTCAAAATGTTTGTTAAATGAAAAGTGTAGCTCTTAAAAAGTTATGCAAATGATATTTTTGGGGATTTTCAAGTTCCTATATAAATTTTGGAGTAATTTGTTATTTTAAATGAGTGGCATTTCTGTAATTAGCTTGAACAGCATCGAAACCTATGGGTGGCTGCCATGGCCGGCTTCTCAAGCCGCGCCGCCGTCCACCGCCGCACCTGCCACAACCGCCAGCTCGCCCCGATGCGCGAAACTTCACCATCATCGTGTCAATCATCCATGCACCGTCGTTGGCCTATAAATACGGCCGGCCACTGTCGTTTTCCTTCTTCTTCTCCCTCTGCCGCCGCCGACGACGACCTCGCTCCGCCGCTCAAATTGGCCACCGTCGCTCCATCTCTGCCTTCTTTTCTTGCCAGAAGCTCCGCCTCGACCTTGCGCTTCTTCTGAGCCAGTTAGTGCCTGCCTTCGTTGCCCGTAGCACCGGCACATCTTCATCTACCTCGCGGCCGATCACCGAGCCGCCGTGAGCTTTCTCGCCGTTCACCGCCGCCCAGGTTGAAAACATATTTCCATTTACCTCTCTATCCTGTCCTCTGTCTTCTCCTGCTCCTCATGCGCACTGTGGTTTGCTCTCTGGTGCAAAGGACACGCCGTGACGCCGATCTTGCCGTCGGAACGCCGCCGCCGCCATTAGCGTCGCCGATCGCAGCTCGATTCAGCCACTCCGAGCCTTCATCTTCAAGTGCACCAGAACAGCGGTGAGCTCCTGCATCCCTCCATGCCCTCAATTAAACCCCTCCTACGCCGTAGGGTCCGGCCGATGAGCGTCGCCGCCGGCGTGACCTTGCCAGCGCCGCTGCTCGCGTAGCCGTTGCGGCTGGAGGTCAAATTGGGCCTCATCTTGTTGTCCGTTAGACTCGTGTGGATGTATAGATCGTAACCATGCGCTCGCCATCGCCGGAGAAGCTCCGGTAAGCCCTTGCCGCCGTGTCCGAGCTCCGCTACGCCGCCATGGCCGCCGGCCAGTGCGCCGCCGTCGCCCCGCCACTCCATTAGCCAGCCCAAGTTGCTCCCCGTGCCGAGATGAACCTGTACGGCCAAGTCCCATCGCCAGAAATCTCACCGTCGGCGAGGTTTGGTGGGTCAAAGTCGCCGCCGCTGCGGTCAACGTCGGAAGCCGATTTTCCTTTTTCTTTTTCTATTTCTAGAAAATGATTTAAATGCTATTTTCTTTGAAAAATCATAGTAATTCATGTATAGCTCCAATAATTCTGAAAATTTTTGTGTATGTTCTCTATATGTCCTTTACTTAGAAAATGTCAAATTTGAGTAATTTTTGCATAAGTTAAAATTAGTCCTTTTAATTGAAAATTGCATCTTCTATGATTTTTAATAAATAAAATAATTGGCTTTTAATTCTAAAATTTATTTTGCCATCTAATTAGGCCAAGTGCTTTTCAAAATAAAATTTTGAGCTCAATTAGACAACTTTAATTTTTATGCCTTTATTTTATGCTTTTAAGTAATTAATTAATCCCTTTAATCATGTTTAATCATTATAGGATTTGTTTGACTTTGGGATTGATTGATGACCTTGGGTCATTAACCTTAATGACCCTTGGCACTTTAATTAATTGTTTGCGCTTACCTGGATAATGTCATTAAGGTTTAATTAACGTCATTTTATGTGTTTAATGAACTTCTTTAATGACGTAGTTAACCCTAATAAACTTAGTAAGTAAGTTTGGTTGGCTTGCAACTTTATCGTGAAGGAAAGTTATACTCAAGCCCTTAATCTGGTCATGCATCCATCGAGCATCATGTTTACTATTCCATCATGTCGAAGCATATCATTTCATCGTATAGTTTTCGTTGACGGAGAGTTTAACATTGTTGCACCAGATCCCAAGGAAGAGTAGATTCAGGAATCGGGAGTTGATCCAGAGCTCGAGACCGTCTACCCCGAATACCAAGGCAAGCCCCGGATGCATTCAAACCCTATTCTATTTTATAAAGGTTTTATCACTTCAGCTATGAGATGTTGCATTAAGTAATAGGAGTTGAGTGAAAACCTACCAACTGCATTACCTGTCTTACTTCCATATTCCTTGTTACCTGTTAAATGGGAAAATGCGTAGTAATGCTTAGCCATGCTTAATTAGTAGGTTTTCAAAAAGAAAAAAGAATGAAAAAGATGAGGATGGCTTTTCTTGTCGGAATCATGATAATAGTTAATAAATCGAGTCCGGATGGGTAATTTGCATTGGGAATGGAGTCCCTCTGTAGTGTTTTCGTCTGTTGATGCCCTAGGTCCTGTGTCGATGGTGATCTGGTGATATCGAGAACTAGAAATCCACGTGCATGAAGTGACATACTAAGGGTTGGAGCCCAGGTATGTCATGGAGTGATATATTGTGGGGGCCAGAGTCCCCACATATGTCATAGTGTGGTATACTATGGGTTTAAGTTCCCATGTATATCGGTACCCTGGGCCTGAGTGCTCACGTGTATCATGTGGTGATATATGGCTGCGGTTGTTATCCCGGTATATCTTCGGTCTGGTATGCATTTTGGTTGGAGCCTCATGCATACCAAGATCTAGGTCCCAGCTAGGTATAAAAATGGTTTCGAATCGCCGTTGCTTCTCGAAGAAGAAGACTCGATCATTGTTCATCATCGTAGTAACAACTTGAATAATACTTAAGGTTTAAGAATGAAGTTGGTTGGTAATCTTGATCTAGAGCAAGATAACTTTACTTTCTGTCGAGCTTTTCTGTAAAAATTCTTAGCTTTTGCAAGCCTTACCTTGTCCCTCTAGCCTGCATTTCTGAGTCTTCACCCCTCTTTATCGTCGGGTTAGTCTTGTTGAGTACTTTTGTACTCAGGGTTTGTTGAACCCTTGTTGCAGGTGAGTTTCATGGGCAAGAGTGCTTCTTATCCTGCTGCATGTCAGTCGTTGCGGAAAGTGACGACGAGTAGGATGTTTGGCTCTTGGGCAGAGCTTATCGCCTGGTATTGTAATAAAGTTATCTATCGCTACTCCACTACTACTAGGGCTTGTAATAATCAAACTTATGGTTTATAAGTTTTGAAATAAATGGTTTGTAAATTTATGTTATTGTAATCCTTTCGCTATTTTACTCCAAAATATCTTATTTGTATAAAACTGTTGTAATACTGCAATGTCTCTTTGTAATGATTGATCCTGCTCGGAGAATCGTGGATGATTCGGGATTTACCCGACAGACCTTTTAAGTCTGATGGCACACATTCATAGTTATTAGGAGTCTGTTTAGACAATAATGATGCATGTGGGTCATATGATTTAGGAGGTTCTGCCACAGTTAGTAACCCACTACATCACATGCGAAAAGTCAACTTTACCCCTCGTCCCTATAATAGAACCGCCCAATTAATATAAACCCAAGGTACTAAGTAAACCGCCGTGGCAATTTAGTTAGCACATTGTGCTCATATTAACTCGGTAGTCTGTGAAATCTCAAAGGATTTCAAACTTTTCCAACGTCACACCAAGAATTGCAAAGTTCAGCAGTTACCATTCACCTATTTTTACATTTCAGAATATTAGAATTACAAATAATTAGCGAAAGTAGATATATTTTCAGAATATACTCACACCTATGATTTAAATACAGTGTCAGCTCAGGGTCGACATCCAACAACAGCAAGTAGACGAGATATAAGAGATGACCTTGCCCAAGGTCTAATCTTTCCGTAGTGGGATACACGTCCATCTTGTCACCACAGCAAAAGTCTTATGATCTGCAACAAGTGGGAATAAAACCCTGAGTACAGAATATACTCAGCTAGACTTATCCGTCATAAACCAAAAATAAAGTGACTCCAAGGAGTATGCAAGGCTGTATAAGTAGGCTAGCTCACTCATTTCTTTGCATAAAAGCTTAAGTTTATTATGAACAATTATTATGACCTTCTAGCTTTACATTTTAAAGTCATTAACCTGATCATGCTAGATTAGCACCTGATCTAAACAGTCATGGTGTAATTATCAAGCAAGATTAATAACCATTTCTGGTTGAGCATCTTTCAATATCAACATCATAATCAGCTCATCTCTTTGTTCAAGTTGTTACTACGATGTCGGTGCTCAAGTCAAGTACTCACTATCCAGGAGTGATGGCGATTCAAATCGATTCCTAACCAGCTGGTGAAATATTCCCACACAAACCCAGACATGCCTGCGCGAAGGCACCTTAGGTCACCGTTTGCACTGTTCGGGTAAAAGATAGTCGCGGGATCAACAGGAACCATCGTACCCAGGGGTCGCCCGACTGCATACTAGTCGGACGCCGACCTCAGGCTTACTCTCCGTGCCCCTGTAATCACCCGCGCCATCTCCAATACGATGCCTTCAGCAGGTCAAAACCCAGCCCAAACATGTTGCTAGGCTTCGCGATTTCCATAATGCCAACTAAGTGTGGGACGGCGTTCAATATGACAAGAGGGCTGAGACATCGAACGGGTCCTAGGTCGACACAGATGGGATAAAAACAA
>CM041639.1:33609155-33623476 GCA_023333625.1 Bothriochloa decipiens | reverse complement strand
ATGTCAGCCATCCTGGACAAACTTTTAAGGTAGTCAGAGCATATTGAGAGTGAAGGGCGGCCCTGGTGCAAGCGGTAGAGCTTTACCGCCTATGACCAAGAGGTCCAGGGTTCAAGCCCCAGCCTCTGCACATTTGTGCAGGGATGACTGTTGGCTATTTTCCCTTTCCCAGACCCCGCAGTGCGGGAGCCTATGGCACTGGGTACGCCCTTTTTTTATATATACAAATTATACCCATTCTTTCACTCATTATATCTAGTTCTAAGATATTCAACAGTCATGCATAACTTACTGTATAAAATTCCTGATGGCACAAAAAATGTCCCCTTTATCTCTTCTTATGTCACGTCTTTCCCATGTTGTCTATGTTTCTGGACAGATAATGGAGAATGGGAAAGCCTATGCTATGGAAGGAGATGTGTACTTTTCAGTCGATAGCTTTCCTGAATATCTCAGTTTATCTGGAAGGAAATTTGATCAAAATCAGGCAGGTGCACGGGTTGCTTTTGATACGAGAAAACATAATCCTGCAGACTTTGCACTCTGGAAGGTAAGTTTGAAGTACTGATGTTGCTAGGGTTGATTTCACAAAACTACAGCAACTGGGTTTAACTGTGAGGAAACTACAACTTCTGGGATCACTTTCACAGAACTACAACTACTCGTCCACATCCAAGTCCACATGCGAGTCCAAACATAACTTGTGTGGCTACACATTTGGGTCCATGCAAAATGCTGTAGATTTGTTAATTGAGGCTGCAGTAGTTATAGTTTTGCGAAACAAATCCTAAAACCTGCATGTCCTTGATTAGGCACAAATAGCTGTAGTTTTGTGAAATAAACTCATATCTAATTTAGTGTTGCCACTTTCTTCTAATTCTTCAATAATTGTTTCAGGCTGCAAAAGAGGGTGAGCCTTTTTGGGATAGCCCTTGGGGCCGTGGGAGACCAGGATGGCATATTGAATGCAGCGCAATGAGTGCTCACTATTTAGGACATGTATTTGATATTCATGGTGGGGGGAAAGATTTGATTTTTCCTCATCATGAGAATGAGCTTGCCCAAAGCCGAGCGGCTTATCCTGATAGCGAGGTCAAGTGCTGGATGCACAACGGCTTCGTTAACAAAGATGATAAAAAAATGGCAAAATCAGATAATAACTTTTTCACGATTAGAGATGTAAGTGGTGAACACATGGCTCCTTTTAGTTAAGTCATTGTGATTAGTTTTAACTTTTGGGTTTCCCTTCAGATCTACTGTTGCTTTCTTTAGTTCTTTGCATGAGTTTGAACTTTAAGGTTCCTGTTGAGATCAATAACAGATGTTTTTATTCAGATCATTGCTCTTTACCATCCAATGGCTTTAAGATTTTTCTTGATGCGCACACATTATAGATCAGATGTGAACCACTCTGATCAAGCACTTGAGATTGCATCTGACCGTGTCTACTACATTTATCAGGTACGTGATTTTAGCTTCAAATTTTAGTCATTCTGTGACTTATTGGATTTGTGTATGAGCATTGATTATCCTTGTGTCCTAATTCACCCCATTTTTTTTCTTTGTAGACTCTATATGACTGTGAGGAAGTACTATCTACATATCGTGAAGCAGCTCTTGCTGTCCCAGTGCCATCTGAGGAGCAAAATCTGATTGATAAGCACCATTCAGAATTCTTGAAATATATGTCGAATGATCTTAAAACCACAGATGTTCTGGATCGTTGCTTCATGGAGCTGCTGAAGACAATAAACAGCAATCTGAATGATTTGAAGGTATTCTGGTCTCTTGTGCTTCCAAGTTCCAAGGTTATAGTGTTTTGAAATTGTCTGTGGCGCTATTATTTTTTTCTTGCCCATAACACCATTTCTACTTTCAGAAACTGCAGCAAAAAATAGAACAGCAAAAGAAGAAACAGCAACAGCAGAAGAAGCAGCAACAGAAGCAACAGCAGTTGCAAAAGCTGCCAGAAGATTATATTCAAGCGCTGATTGCATTGGAAACAGAACTTAAAAATAAACTGTCTATACTTGGTCTGGTGCCATCATCATCTTTGTCAGAGGTACTGAAGCCGAGTAAACTGTTGGTCCATAAATAAAATAATTACAGTGTCTAGAAATGTATTTCTGTTTATGATGACCACCTACATATTTAACGAGTAAACTGTTGGTCCAATAGGTACTGAAGCAATTGAAGGACAAAGCATTAAAGCGAGCGGGGCTGACTGAAGAAAAATTGCAAGAGCAGATTGAGCAGAGAAATGTCGCAAGGAAGAATAAGCAGTTTGAGGTATCCGATGGAATTAGGAAAAACCTTGCTACCAAGGGCATCGCCCTAATGGACGAACCTTCTGGTACAGTTTGGAGACCATGCGAACCAGAGAGGTCTGAATAATCATGCTTATATGCTCATTGGCTCAACAAAGTGATGGTGTAAAATGAGATTTTTGCCTCAAAGCAGTTATCACATTTTGAAGACTAACAGAAATCACCATCTTTGGGTGTGGTATTCTGCAGGGTAGGGGTTCCAGGTTGATTCACCAGTTGAATTTTGTATTTCTGGGTTGTGTAAGAAGCAATGGACCCCATATATACCTGACCCCATATATATACTTGACTCCTTAGGAGGATTGAGTTTCTAGTTTTGGATATGAAACTTGGCAATTCCAACTCAATGAACAGATGAAGTTTTACTTGGTACTCTTTTTGCTGTGTTGTTGGTTGTGCACCGGTGCTGTGTTTCAGATGATGAAGTCAGTGCTTTATAAGGTAATGAAAACTGATCTAGCAGAATTTGGTTAGCCCCCTCGGGTCTTGAAAATGCCATCTTTTGGATGTTGAAACAAACTTGCATAAACATGTAGTTAGACACTAAACATGATCACAAATTACACAATGTAGAAACTAAAGTAAATTGGTTTGACTAAAGCTATTAGACATTGATGTGCCTTTGATGCTGACATCATTCAACCAGATATTTGATTATGAGAAGAAAAAAACGTGGTGTATCAATAGGCAAAACATCATAGGCTCAAAATCATATCACAATAGAGCATAAGTAGATACGCCACCGGGGTCGTCAGTATTTTTGTTTTTTTTTTGAACCTATCCTCAGTAGTGATGTAGTGGAGATATGGATGGTATGTTATGGGGATCACTGAGGTTGATTTGCTCGATTTAGGTAAATAACACGGTGAATTCCTACAAGGTGTGTCAACCCCGAGCCGCCTGTTACCCCAGACTTAGCGGGATGAAGGACCAGGCTGATTTCATAATAGTGCTATCCTGCATAAGGCCATATGTAGATATCCGAACATGCTCATTTACGTTACCCTTGTGCTAGGGAGAGTTATGTCAAGTAGTTTCTACCAAATTTACTTAGTGTCCCGGGGAGTTTGGTATAGTTTATTTTGCCAAACTAATAGATCTAACCAACTAGTTCACCGCTTTCATCTAGAACCCTTTATTTTTCTTAGTTTACTTATGCATCCAATTTACTTCGATCGGCGCATCGTGGTGCGTCTTCTGGCTTTTTGGCTCGAGGATATTGAGGCAGCTATGGGTTGTGCGGTTGTTTGGAGAGTGGACAAGGCACGGTTTCCTGCGGCGACCTCTGTCGTCGTCGGCGAGTCCCTGTTCATGGTCGACGGAGCTCGGGGTGCGTCCCCGACCGATGCTTTTTCAGCGTTTGCTTCATCTCGTTCTTCGGTGCGAGTGTCTTCTGCGGCTACATCCAAAGCCTCATGGCGATAGGGCTCCCTCCGACCTGGGGATGGTGGCGATGGACCTCCGGCGATGGCCGGCGGCAGCGAAGACTGGAGAGTTTGACCGACAGAGGTTGTAGGGCTTCATTTGTAATTTTAGAGTTCGACCGGCGGAGGTTGTAGGGCTTCATTTGTAATTTCTTTGTTTATCAGGGACCTCTGTGTAAAATGGTCGTCACGGTTGTCGTCTATATCTTCCTCAAATGTACCTGTATGTATACATGTACTTGTACCGTATCCTTAACTCTTAATATAGGTATGTTTGTTAAAAAAAAAGAAAAATATCGAACCGGGAGTGGATACTAAGTTCCTTGAGTTGGAAAAGACATCAACTACTTTTTATTTTTAAGGAGCTCTTCTACTAAACTGTTGGAGAGCACTTTCTTCTTTTGCTAAAAGAATAAAAGTAAAAAACAATGTAATTTTACAAACTTCCCGAGATGTTCTTACTGTTTATATTACTCCCATTATCCCAAATTATTAGTTGATTTAGCTTTTCTAACTGCTATATATCTAGACATATATAGCTAACAAAAACTAAAAATCAATATGAGTTTTTCTTTTACAACAAAAATCGATATGAGTTATAATTCAGAAACAGAGATTGTAAGATATTTCGATTTGCTAGTATGAAAGGAAACGTCCAAATACATCAGAAATTTATTATTTGCTGTGTCGCTCCTAAATTAATAATGGCAAGTAATTGTCTTTGCGAGGAAATTACTAATGACAACTAAAAATACATGATGTTTTAGCCGCAGAAACTAATCCGGCTGTCATCATTAACTAACCCGGAACCCTCTGTCATCAAGCTTCTTATAAATCCTCCAGGTTGTTGCCTTCTACCCTCTTCCTCTCGATTCCGAAGCTGCTCTCGCCCCCAGAAATAAAGCAGCAGCTCTCCTCCGGGGGGCGGCGAACCACTTCCCATCGCCAAAACCCTAGCCCCGATCCGGTCGAGGAGCGCTGCTTCCTTACCCATGGCGGGCACCACTAGCCAGGCGAGCCTCCTGCTCCAGAAGCAGCTCAAGGGTACGGATCCGAACCGCCTCCTGTTCTCCCCTTTCGTTTTCGCTCCGATTTGACGCGATCGGCTCCTGATCTCTCTGACGATCTTTGTTGCTTGTCACAGATCTTACCAAGAACCCCGTGGATGGGTTCTCCGCGGGTCTTGTAGACGATAGCAACGTCTTCGAGTGGCAGGTCACCATCATCGGCCCGCCTGACACCCTATAGTGAGTTCGAATTTTGCCTGCCCTAATCACTGCACGATTGCTCCTGGGATATAGATTGCATGCTTGATGGGTGCGCATAGTCGTTTCAGGTTCAGATTGTTTGGTTTGCCTGGTGCGTACTGTAGGAATTCTGTGCTGTGATGTCGATCTGCAACCCGTATTGATCAATTGTGGTGTCATGGAGCTGATTCTGCATTTTGATGCCGATTCTATATAATTTGTGTTGTCTGCTTCCAGTCCCAATTGCTTGGTCTCTATGGTGTACATCAGAATTCTGTGTTGCGATGTTGATCTGTTTGATGAACTATGGTGTAACCAAGCAGGTTCTGTGCCTTGATGGTGATCTGCATCACTTGCGTGTATTCACACCGCTTTTGAGTTCGGTTTCCATGGTGTATGCTATGGGCATCCTGTGTTGCAAGCTTGTGATACCGATTAGCAGCCTGCATTGATGAATTGTAGTGTAACCTCATGGATTCCGTGTTTTGATTCTGATCCGTATCACTTACTGATGAATCAAACTGCTGCTTGCATGTTCTGTTGGCACAGCTAGCAGGGTTTGCAGATTTATGTTTGTATTGATCTGTTTTACTACTTCCCACCTGCAGTTGTAGTTTATTTTCTTGCAAATGTCTGCAAATGTTCCACCCACCTGCAGTAATAGTTTACTTGCAGTAGCCTTTTGTGATCTTGTCATCCAATATAATAGCACCTTGGAAAGGATTAAGGAACTACATATATGTTTTGGAAAAAAAATAGTGTAAGCATTTTTTGGGGAAAAGAAATGAATAGTCCTTGCAGATTTTGAAGTTACTGAATTTACTAGATCACTTCATTTTTTTTCTTGGGTTTTCATGGAATTAAGAGGATCGGCATTTTACTTTTGCAGTGATGGAGGCTACTTCAATGCAATAATGACCTTCCCCCAGAACTATCCCAACAGCCCACCATCAGTAAGATTTACTTCTGAGATGTGGCATCCTAATGGTAAGCTTTGCTAGACTGATGTTTGTGTCTACTATTTGTTCATTTCAAAGTTCTGACAATTCTTATTATTTTGAATTCTCAGTTTATCCTGATGGACGTGTTTGCATTTCTATTCTTCATCCACCTGGCGAAGATCCCAATGGTTATGAGCTTGCAAGCGAACGGTGGACACCAGTGCACACGGTGGGGTTTCTTGTTCAGGGCACATAACTGTTTACTTGGCACTCTCTCCACACACACACACACACACACTAGCCAAAAAATATATGACTGAAATTTGTGTTGATAAGTACCCTAGCCTATTATTACTTTATGTTTACATCAGTAGAAGCTAGCCAAATGTGCTTGTTTTATTTATTCTGCTTTCATTAATGCAGGTTGAAAGTATAGTTCTGAGCATCATTTCAATGCTCTCTAGTCCAAACGACGAGTCTCCAGCGAATATTGAAGCTGCTGTAAGTGCATACGGCATTACTTTTTTTTTTGTTGCATAGAAAAACAAACTACAGAAGTTCTTTTGTGCTGCTTTCAGTGCAACATTAAAAGTGATCAGTTGTTAGCTCTGCAATTGCATTAATTAGTGTTGCTGTTGGATAAATAGTTAGTATTGGGTCCTTTGAAATACACTATTAATTATTTGCACCTGTTAAATATTTATTGTGATGTGATCATTTTCTCCTTGATTAGCACATAGCACTTCTAGTATTGCACTTCTGAAGGTTTTTAATCATTTAGTTTAAGCTACTACACCATCTCGAAAAACTGTAGGTTTTTGTTCTATATCAGATACCTTTGGTTTCTGAAGTTGTAGACGAATTTGTCTCGCAGAAGGATTGGAGAGAAAAGCGGGATGAGTTCAAGAAAAAGGTAAGGCAATGTGTCCGCAGATCTCAGGAAATGCTCTGAAGGAGGAACATATGGGGAACGAGTGCTGCAATTCACAACCAATTACCTCATGCCAGCATTCTTTTGCTTTTTCCCTGTATATTTTCCATTCAGCGTCATTCGTATGGTGGTGTTGGGTCTCTTTTAGACAAACTCGGGACTGTTGGTTATCCTAAAAATTCGATTGTATTGTGTGGCATGAAATGGTCGATGTCGAAGAATATTTTGAACATGCTGCCACCGAATTATAATTTCATATGAACATCATAAGAAGTGATGTCTGCGGTCTGCTAAATGTGTCCTGGTCATTCCCTCGCTGGGGGACGTATTTAGATTTCCTCCCTTTTGCGTACCTAAGCAGCTCAGAATTTTAATATTTTTATAGTTAGTTCCGGGTGCGCTCTATACACTGTCGTGGAGCGGGCATGTTCCTGTTCTATATTTGGTTAGAGTGACAGGATACAATACAACAGATCCGTCACCGTGCAGGATCGCTAGGTCTCTGTCACATGGGACCCGCTTGTCATCAATGGTAGCATCTTCTTCCGACGCATTCTATGCCCAGCATCGTCCAATAGCCAATACTGTATTTTACTATGTATGTATACTGTATTATACTATGTATTTATATATTATAAGTGCTTTGATTTTTGGTTTATCTATATATTCTAAATCATAAGTCATTCTAAGAATATTGAAAAATTAAAACATTTTAAGTTTGATTAAATTTATATAATACGATAATAACATTTATGATTTCAACTGAGTAATATTAGATTTCTATTAATTATATCTTTATAATATATCTATTTGAGTATTAAAAGAGTCAAAGTGACTTATAATTAGAATATGTTGAAATATAGGGACCCTTTTGACCTTGTTGGCAAGTAGTAACAGCTCTTCCTTTGTTAGGCAAAGGGTCTTTTTTTTTTTGGGTAATCGGTGATGACGTAGGGTTTCCGAACAATGAACTTGATGAATGCTAGTGCTATGTTTGGTATCTGAATGTATTGTCACTAATCTGGCAATCGATGATACTCTGCAATAATCATTCATTCTCAGTCTCAACTTAGTTTGGCATGAGCAACACCGAAATGAAATGAGAATTTGTGATTGTGGTTATATTGGTATCTTTCCTCAAAAAAGAATGATAAATTTTTATCAGTTTTGGCTATCGTCGTCTTGTTCCGTGGGGGTGTCTTGTGGATTGGCGAACTCCGGTAGGCTGCCCGGGAGGTCGGAGCCGTAGACGTGCCCCATTTTGGTGCGCTTGGTCTCGAGGTACTTCTGGTTCTCCTCGGTGATGGGAGAGATCACCGGCACCCTCCCCACCACGGCGAGCCCGTAGCCCTTGAGCCCGATGAACTTGGCCGGGTTGTTGGTCATCAGCCGCATCGTGCGAACGCCCATGTCACGGAGTATCTGGAACACATGTTTTGATCGAAAAACACATCAATCTCCCCCTAACTTAATTTGAAGAAACGAGGCAAGAATTGCCGTGGATTCTGCTGGCTGCTACCTGGGCGCCGATGCCGTACTCGCGGGCGTCCACGGCGAGGCCGAGCTCGACGTTGGCCTCGACGGTGTCGTGGCCCTGGTCCTGGAGGTTGTAGGCGCGGAGCTTCTGGCCCAGGCCAATGCCGCGGCCCTCGTGGCCGCGGAGGTAGACGAGCACGCCACGGCCGGCCTTCTCGATCAGCTGCATCGCCAGCTCCAGCTGGTTGCCGCAGTCGCAGCGGGCTGACCCGAGGATGTCCCCCGTCAGGCACTCTGAGTGCACTCTCACCAGGACGTCTTTACCGTCGTCGATATCGCCCTGCGTCGCAAACATATATTGGATGGTGAGAATCACACGAGAGACCAACTGGAAATCAAGGCAAAACTTGCATATTCTGTTTCTGTCCAGTATCAATGTCCCTAGAACGGCTAGAAGATGGAGACAAGTGGTTGCATTACCTTCACAACAGCAATGTGCTCAGTTCCATCGAGCTTGGATTGGTAGCAGTAAGCTCGGAAGAGGCCCCATTTTGTAGGCAGGCGAGAGACAGCAATCAGCTCCACCAGCTTCTCTCGCTTTCTTCTATACCTGAACCAAACCAAACCAAACCAAACCAAACCAAACCAAACATTTTTTTGAAACCTTCATATCGTAAAGGATATTGGCAACCTGGAAATACCCCAACACCAAACCAATACATTTCAGTTTTCAGGTATATTAATTAATGTTTGATATTGAAGAGTTATGCAAGCAGTATAGTATAATCCAAAGATAAAAACAATGGAAGCTTTTAGGTTCACAAAGGCTTCACCTTAAGATATACTAACCGGATGAGATCAGCAATCGAAATGATGGGTATGTCATGCTCCATAGCCATCTGCTGCAGAACTGTTATGCCTGCCATTGAACCATCCCTGGGGTCCATGACAGTGGAGAGAATGGATACAGGACGGAGACCTGCCAATGCAACAAGATCCACTGACGCTTCTGTGTGGCCAGCTCTTTTCAGCACACCCCCGTTTCGGTACTTGAGGGGGAATATATGGCCTGGTCTCCTCAGATCACTGGGCTTGGAATCAGGGGAGGCTAGAGTAAGGATGGTCTTTGCCCTGTCTGCAGCTGAGACGCCGGTAGATATGCCAACCCTGGCATCCTGAAGAGATTGAAAAATATCTTTTCAAGTTTGGTACATCTGAGAATTTGCAAAGGCTATGAGATGATATATCTTTACCACTGTCACCGTGGAAGCAGCAGCCGTCATATCTTCGATTCCTGTAATTGGGGACATCATAGGAATTATCAGTCTTGTTAGGTCCTCTTCTCTCATGCCTACCGAGATAATCCCAGAACCATTTCTGATCATGAATGCAACTGATTCTTGGTTCACTACAGTGGCCGCCATCAGAAGATCACCTTCATTATCGCCATTTTCATCATCTACAGCAATAACAAACTGGAGAAGAATGAATAGTTAACTCTATAGTTAAAATTCAACTGTACTACAGAAACAATGCTAATTTTTTTTGAAAGATCTGAAACAATGCTAATGTAGGTATCTCATTCTGCATTCAAGGTCCTGTCCTGAGTTTTGAAGCAAAGGACTTTGCTTCATGTAGATGTTAGTGTCACATTGTTTCACTTGAGTATTATAATTTTAAAGAAAAGTAAATAGAATTGAATTGAGCAATATAAAGGTGCACGCAAATTGGTACAATGTTTAAGGATAAGAGCACAATTTGCTACTGTTGGACTGGACTCAGCAAAATACCGCATTATTGTGTTTACAACCAAAAAAATACTGGGCAAGGGCATCCATCTAGATAAGCTGCTGAATTCAGTAAATGCTTGATTAGGAGCTACTACTATGTTTGTAAGAATTCATGTATTGCACAGTACACATGGAATATGGTCTCAAAGTAGGATAATCCAATCTAGCCTGATCATGCATGTTCCACGTCCACGAATGGAACAAACTGCAGGGATGAAAAGTACAGGCTGAATATGATGAATTATGATAAAGAATTCTGGGTCCATGCCCAAGTTTAAACCTGAACTATGTGATACAAAATATAGTAAAGAGTAAAGACACAAATTATAGTGATGAAAAGCGTTAAGGTGTGAAATATTCTTAATGTAGTCATTCACCTACCTTTCCTTCACGCAAAGCACTTATGGCCTGGTCGATTGAGGCGAATCCATCGGTAGGTTTGTCTGGATCACCCTCTGCATCACTGACAAAGAAATCTCCTGTATCCTGAGTGATTTCAGCACCAACAGTTCTAAAAGAAGCACCAGATGCATCGAGTCCTTGGAAAACAGGTCCATTACTGTTTTTGTTAAAAGGCTTATTAAAGCGCCCTGGACCATTAAGTTCATTGCCAATCGCATAACATCTAAACTTTAAGCATCCCTTTCTGATGACTGCAAATCCTATACTGTTGAGACCACCATGACCTTGCTGCAACCTGAAAGATTGGAAAAATAACTGGCAGGTTACAGACAAGTCCTTCGAAGATTTTCCACAGACAAAAGAGTTGGGAGAAGCAATACCTTGTGTTTGCTAAGGCGTGAGATGGCAAGTGGGAGCTCAGAAGAACACGGTCCATTTGGTGATCCCAGGCTTCCCAGTTTATCAATTTCGGGATCTCAGAGCCGAAAGCGTTTATTGAGTTTATATACCTTTATCACCTGCAGTGTCACAACACCTCTCAGCCTATCATTTGGAGTTATCTGCTCATGCAGATAACGGGGGGAAAATACAACAAAGTGGAGGAAACCTGACCACATATATCTGAGCTGCAAGATAGAAGCCGCCATATCGACACATCGCACACTTCAGGTGATGCCAAGGCCAAGATATCACGCTTTGAATGCCTTCTGTTGTGGGTCAATGAAATAAGTACCTAAGTTGGACAAGACAATGACAACTGAAAGATATTTTTGCAGATAGCATCTTTTGGATAGTTTCACAAGATAATGTGGAACTTTTTTCAGGTCAATTTCCATCGAAAGTGGTTAGAAGGTCCGGGGCCTCTTTTTTTTTTTCATTCAGTCAAGAAATGGTCACCACATTGCAAAAACAATAGCCATTTCATCAGTTACGATGTGTAGTAACGGTGACCATATCATTTGAACAAACTAAATGCTTAAGCAACATTTGAGACCAGAGTTTCCTGAATTTGGAAGTGTTGGCACTTTGCACTGAAAAGTAGCAAAACGATCCTACAAAAAATCAGGCACCAAGCCAGTTGCCAACCTGAAAATCAACCACCTTTGGCTCCTTTCTCTCGCCGTCTTTTTTCTTTTGATGAACAAATAATTCCACAGCTTGCGTTGGGGACAGAACAACCAAACCTGTAGGGGAAGTGGCTGCACCAGCACCATTTGAGGAACGAAAACATGGTCGCGGCCGCAACCAGCAGGGGCACTAGGGAAAGGTATGCGGATCCGACTGAAGGGTGGAACGGTGGCTGCCGCGGCGGGCGCGTGGAGGGTCTTGGCCAGCGTCCGCGAGGTTGGCATTTGGGAGGTGATGGTCGCTGCCGTCCGGTGGCGGAATCAGTTCCCCCGGCCGCTTGGCTAGGCATTTTTCGTGATTGCAACTTGGAAACGCCTGGCTAGACCTAGACATATCAGACCGTAGATGCTAATGCACTACTGCTTCCATCCAGTGAGCAACATAAATACATGTGGTAATTCTTCATCAAGGTAGGTGACGAAAAGGCTCCAAGAAGTTATTAAAGAAACAATCAACCACATCATATCCAGCTGCTGCCCGATCCAGCAAAGCCTTCACTAATGCATCAGTTAAACTCACAATGATTTTCGTCAAAAAAAAAATGACCCTTCAGCGTTTCACATGACGGCGACAAATGGCACCTGAGCTGAGCCAGGCTATTTCTCAGGCTCGTTTCTTCCTGCTCCTCTTTCCCAGCTTGGACTTGCGTTGCTTGAACACATGCAGGTACAGCTTCAGCCACAGGAATGGATAGATCACCAGCACACCCTGTGTCACGGCCAGGCACATACCAGAGTAAAGAAAATAATCAAACACTCGAACTGAACTGAACGCATCAGCAGTACATGATGTTCCAGTTTCTTGACTTACCACTAGAAATGAATGATAGCTCATGGAGAACTTCTAGAAGAAATCTGAGTAAAGGTTCCTCTTCTTCACAAATGGGAGAGCTTGATACATAGTCCACACTGAAAGGACAGCAAGAACCGACCTCAGTTTAGCTTTAGTCAAGAGTAACACTGTTGAGAGACATTTTGAGCTTACTTTCTCCTGGTCCAACCCCGATTGGATACAGTGGGATAAAAGCAGTGTACCTACAGGGAGCTCCCATGAGTCTATTCTTCCATATGTAAGATGATATCGGTATTACATATTACACAAAAGCAGCTTAAGACGAGAGTTGGAAAAGCAGTAGTCTGAAAGAGTCAAGGACAGGTGAATGAAACTATAAATGGATAAGGTTTTCGGGAAAAAAAACTACAAAACGAATAGGTAATACCTCAACTATGAATTCTTAACTGAGAAGCAAATAAATGCCCCAGAAAAACTGAGAAGCAGTTTGAGAAGGGGTGAAGTGGTCATTTTACTGTATTGCTAAATTACTATAGAAACAATTTGGGATTGCTTTGCAACTCAGGACATGTGTTTCTTCTTCCCAAGTCAACCTATAAGGCTTTTTTTATGGTGCTATAATGTTTGAACAATGGCAGCAGCTTTGGAAATCATGGGCGCCTTCCAAATGCAAGGTCTGTTAGAAAGTTGGATGGCTGATCATTTAGCAAAAAGGGGTCTGCCCTGCTCTGAGTATTGTGTATTATGTGACTAAGAAGAGGAGACAGTGCAGCACATTCTCACAAATTGTGTCATTGCAGTCAGTTGTGGCTCAATCTGTTGAGTCTTGGGCTGGAGCATACAATGCCTAGTCACCACGGCAAGTGCTTTGCAGACTGTTGGAGAAAAGTCAGTAAACAGATTGGGAAGGCCAAGGCCTAAAGAAAAGGATTTAACAGTGCTATCATACTTGGGGCTTGGATTATATGGAACCACAGGAATGGCTGTGTTTTTAATGCAGATTCTTCCTCCCTCCAGACTGTGCATCACTCCTTCAAAGAAGAGATGAGGCTGTGGTGTTTGGCTGGAGCCCGAAAGCTTGAGGAGTTATTTTTTGGTCATGTTCAGGGCATAGGTTGAGCCTTTGCTTTGTTTGAGTCGTTGTAATTGGAAAACTGGTGAATTTTTTACTTGTAATTTTTCCCGCCTTATCTTATCTCATAGCTGGGATAAGAGGGCTGTCCTGTATTCTTTCCCCGCTTTTTCCTCTATGTAATACAAAGATATGCAGCTCTCCTGTGTGATCGAGAAAAAAAAAAGACATGCATGAACTCCCTAAACCCTAAACTAGGGGCTTTATTACAGGGCGATACACAAATCTTCAACAATCTGAGCCTAGGACCTGCTATTGTCCCTGTTCAGTGATCCTTCCCTTTAGTCCCTCACATTATTATTTAAAAAATTATTGAAAATTCATCACCATAATTTGTAACGATGAGAATCCTCTGCCCGCGGGGGGGGGCCCCCCCCGAAAAACCACCAGCACCACCACACACACAAAAGTACACAAACAAGCGAATGGGAAAAGAGAGAGAGAAAGAGAGACAAAGGTCCTGGCAACAAAGATATCCTGCAAATTTGCTTTTCCAGTATGCACCAAAATACAAGAACTCGTAACATTAGACTGCACATTGAATTGGAGAATGAAACCTGAGATGTCAGCCATCCTGGACAAACTTTTAAGGTAGTCAGAGCATATTGAGAGTGAAGGGCGGCCCTGGTGCAAGCGGTAGAGCTTTACCGCCTATGACCAAGAGGTCCAGGGTTCAAGCCCCAGCCTCTGCACATTTGTGCAGGGATGACTGTTGGCTATTTTCCCTTTCC
>CM041639.1:33599051-33609055 GCA_023333625.1 Bothriochloa decipiens | reverse complement strand
GATATGAGCAGCTCCATAAAACTGCATATATTTAAATGGAAACGAATAGGTATAAGAGCACTCAATCACTAACAAAGACCAATTATTTACCTTCATCTTAAGATGACGAGACATCACACCACATAGTTTAAACTTTAAACACCATTTGCAATTGTTGGCGAGAGTAGGACATAATACAGAAAGAAAATGAAACGAAAGGGCTCTGTCACACCTCAGATATGCTCCAAGCTATAAATGTTATGTACACAGATGGACTCCTCTGAACCTGCAATTGCCAAACGTTAACTGAAACTTATCAGACAGGACTGAACTCTCCAAGAGACGAAACACAACAACGTTACAGAAACCCTAGCAAAATCAGAATCTTTTATATATGTGCTCAAGAGGAATCCCTCTGATAGCTTTTTTAACCCAATCCAAGCATCACACCTCGGGAATTTGCCGGACAACAGCCAGGACGAAGTGGGTCCTCCCTCCCCATTGCAAGAAGGCAAGAAGTGGCGTGGTCGGCACCAATCCTGAACCAAAACGGCACCAGCCTGAGTTTCTTCTCATCATCACAACATCTCACAAAGGAGGTCAACAGTTCATCTCACCGATGGCAGCGTGGACCGTTTCGAGGAACGCGCATGTCTGCAGGAAACCTTGGAAACAACAACAAAAGGACAAAAAGGAGAACAATTCAGAATTTCAGATGAGACCGGAGAGAAAGGAGACGAGAAGGGGAACCAGGAGCGAGGGTGGGTGGGTGAGTACAGATGAGGTCGCCGGCGACTGCGTACGCGGAGTGGACAGGGAAGGGAGGGGCGAGGCAGGGCAGGAGGCGGAGGAGGGCGATGAACCTGAATTCAGGAGATAAAAAAAAGGCACTAGTAACGGACGCAACGGCCGCCGGCTGGCCGGTCGTCTTTGGTTGCTGGTGGCTACCGTACCATCCGAGCGATTGGAGGGAGTTGTAGCAGACGAGGTACAGCTTCGAAGTGCGACCCATGGCTGCCGCGGTGTGCTGCCGGAGGCCCAGCGCCGGCCGCCTGTGTGGCTGTGGTCTCGACAGATACCGCGAGGCAGACGGACTCTGTTTCGCGCTCCAGCCCGGTCTACTCTGTTATTTTGGAGCAGTGGAGCGCACGGATTTATATTTTGTGTATATCATCAAGATACGTGCAAAATGCTGATTCAACATTATCTACTCCCCCATTTTAAATTACAAGTCGTTTTGATTTTTATCTATTTTATTATATATCAAATTATTATTATTATTATTATTATTATTATCATCATCATCAATATCATCTAAATGCATAACAAAATGGATGTATTAAATAAGTTAAAATGACATATAATTTAGAATGAAGGAAGAATGTCAGATCTTAGATGCCATTATATATCTATTTAAAACATGATCTCATTGATGCGGAGGTTTCAACCACATCTGTATTCCCGTAAAGCTACGATCGTATAGAGTGTGTTCAAATTCTTTCTGAGAAAAAAAGATATAAACTCCACTAGAACATAACATGAATAAAACGGATAATTGTCACTATTCAAGCAACATTAGAGAAGCATTGTTTTTGAACTTCTGTCATCACTCATCAAGACTCTCTTGAGAAGATAACTGAGGATGCCGCTCTGTGCCCGGTGACCAAAACATTATGCCATTGATGGCGTTACTATAATTTTGCAGTATGCTGGTTAATCTTAGCTAGCAAAACTTGATTATGGGTTTGTTTGGTTTCTTAGCTTCTTTCTAGCCTGACTAACTTCTAAGTTTGGACAGTTTTAGCATGCTCTTACGAAGCCAAACCCTGATTATTTTGTTATCTACTCTATAAGTCTGCCTAGTGTGTGTTTGGTTGCCTGGCTTGCTTTAATAGAGTTGCCCCATATTTGAAATGGTAAGTCCACCCATTTAAGGGATTTCGTCGAACAAGTGGTAGGCATACTCAGCGAGCATGACACACGCGAGCAGTAGGGCGAGCAGAACGAACACGACCCTCCTCGGAGGCGATGGAGTACGCCATCCACTGTGGACAGTTCGCGGAGGAGTTGTGTGGGCAAAGAAAGAGATTCCATAACACCCAACAAAGATTTCATGAGCTCCACGATGCGCCTCTCCTTGTTCTCATCATTGAGCCCAGCACGACACTCCATATGCAGGATGACTAGATGCGGAGGAGCATGAGGGAGAGAGATGGTCGCGACCAATGGGGGGGGAGGTGAGCTGGACGCCATCGGTGAGGGGGAGGGGGAAGAAGATGAGGAGGAGGAGGAGCATATGAGGGGAAGAGGACCTCGCTGTCGATGAGGGGGAGGAGAGCTCGACGATGTTAGTGTGGGCGAGGGGGGAGAAGAGAGCTCGCTGTCAGTGAGAGGGAGAGGAGAGCTTGAAGTTGGTAGTCGGTAGGAGAACCATTATCGGCGCCTAGCCAAGCGTGACTCCCAAAAAACAGCCGCCCCCTGTATTTTCTTGGAGTTAGTCAAGAGAGTGGTCGGTGGCTTTCTAGTAGTGTGGAGTCCGAGATGTTCCCAAACTTGATATGGATTGGACGTCCACGCTAGCTTTCAAACTCCATATGCCTTTTCTAAATACTTCTCCTTTGTATATTTTCAGATAATAATATCATTAAGTAGCAATCTATTCTCATAATCATAAAAAAGAGTATATTGGAACAAGCTCACCTAGAGATTTAATTATTGTGCTTGAACTCTAGGCCTCTAGTAATTGTGTCTCACATGAAAACTTGAGGAGTGTTATGTGTATTTAAAGGAGGATGTCTTCATCGTCTTCTTAGCTTCTTGTGCCTGTGTAGAACATCAAAAACGAAGTTCATATATATGACTAAGACAACAATTTAGTGTAGACTGCTCCTGGAGTCTAAGATGGACCTGAAGTTGGACTAGGTCTTCAACTTGGCTCGGATGCCTATGCTGGATTCTCCTCCTCCAAGTACTTTCTTTGTCTCTCCAAAGTTCCTTAGAAGATATGCAATCTATTACCGCAGCTACAAAAATAAGTACTTAGGAACAACTCTCCGAGCAATTAAATCGCTCTACTCCGACTCAATTGGCTCTTCTTGACAAGTGATGTGTATGCAAAGGATTGATGCCCTCGTTACAACCTTTCTCATTGTTCAATCAAATCACATCCCAAGAAGTGCACGAGTAAACGATGACTATGTGATCATTTTTCCTATTTTCTATCATTATCGTACCCTCTTCGTATAAGTAACTTGTACCCTTTGTGCTGCACACCCATGATGAACCCATGCTTTTGTTATAGTAGACTCTAAAACAATACCAATCCCATGAACACCTCTTGATGTTCTTGTCTTCACTATTGCTAGGGGATGTTTGGTTGCTATCGTGGCTACGTTGTCTTTAACCAAACAACAATATTTGACTGAATCAAGCCTCGAAAACCAAGCGCTTGGTTGCGAAGTGTCCAAAATTTTAGAATGGATGACAAATATACATTTGGTACATCTATGTGCGGCATGCACACACTTTACAATGACAAATATGCATTGATACTTCATAAAATATGATTATGTCATACAAGTAGTCCTACCCCCTCCATTTGTGATAGCTTTTTGGCCAAACTTTGTCTTTCCACTTGTTTGTGGACTTATAGAGGTTAAAATGATATAGACAAATGGGCATGCACCACAACTTAAATGTAGACATTTTATTATGTGCATGCACCACAACTTAAATGTAGACATTTTATTATATACTCATCAATACACATTATTAGTCTGTAATCATAGTGTAGCATAAAGCAAAGGCGAATGTGAAAGGACATGTAGTCAAGTGGTTACAAGAGTAATCTAAAAACCAAAGGCGAATATCTTGCACAAATTGTTGATATGAGAACATAGCCCTCATCGCATGTTGGTTTTCAAATGATTTTTTTCTTTAGAGTTCACAAAATAAGACAAATGATTCACCACATGCCCATGATATAAACGAATTTAGAGATGCCAAATTCAATTTGGATGTGAAAGCAAAATGACATACCATCTATTACACATAAGTTAGCTTAGAGATATCCAAATTAGTGTGGATCTAAAGAAAAATAAGTAGTACACTGCATGTCCTAGCTTAGAGATACGGTGTCATCATAAGCCAATAACATGTTATAGATGCATATGGTGAAAGGAAAGACATGCTCAAACATGCTCAAACAAAATTGCTACTCCTATATATGTATACCGTAGGTGTCCTACCCTCTGTTGCTTGACATTTATCTTTTAAAGTTTACAACAATGTGAAGTAAATTAGTGTGTTATTACCACATTCGAAACTAACTTGAAATATCTGATAATAGAATGGGCTAAAAGAAAAATAATATATTGTGTACTAATCAACTTATGGATCTGAAAGCAAAATGGTATACCGCGTGCCGTATCCCTTTGTTGTGTGGGCTAGGGAGGTCGTTTAGTTGCAAATCAATACACATCTGACAATCGATTCGTTAGACAAATCTTTAGATATGTCATGTACCTATTAACTTACACATATTTAATTTATTATAGATCTAATAACAAAATGGTATACCGCGTGACACGTCCCTTTGCTACGGGCTAACGGGCTATAAAGATCCGGTTTGGCTCTAGATCAAAACACGCCAGGCAGTCGATCTGAGCCGATCTCCGCTAAACAAATCTTGTGCGTCGCGTGACGGTCTCATGTTCCACGCAGACACGGCCACGCAGGGTGCACACTGCACAGCAACACAGAGCCCCCGGACCCGGAGGGCTTCGGAGTTTCCTTGCATGCTCTGCACAGCGCTTTCGTAGCTGCAGACCACGGCTAACACCCAACCCGTTCTGAAAACCACTTTATTTTTCGGGGGCACAACATCTGAGACCTCCAGTCTTCGAGTCCTCGTTGTGCCTTTCTTGATCTCCTCGCGTCCATGGCTCCTGTGCGAGGTGCCAAGAAGAGGAAGCGGCCGGAGAAGCCCCCGCCGGCACCGGTTCCAGGGTCGCCACTGCCGCCGCTGCCGGATGGTAGCGATTGGTGGACCGTCTTCTACCGAAGGGTTGCAGGTCTGCTCTCCTCTCCCTACCCTCCCTGCATCGCTGTGCTCTGTAGAGTTCAACCATGTGCGCTTCCGTGCTCCTTTCGTCGCTGTAAGCTTGATCGCCGTGGCATGGTAAGAAAGTATCTAGTTCTTGGTAATGCGTGTGTGTGACCCCAGAGATTGAGATAGTTCGTGGGTGGATCTGGAGGGAGTTGGAATTGCAGTTTGTGAGAGTCGATGTGTAGCTTAATCTGTTGATTGCTCTAGATGGGCTGTGAAGATGCCAGTACATAGGGGCTTGATGCATTGGAACGGTGTGTTATGGATTGAGAGCTTCAGACCGTGGCAGCTCCCGCGATTGCTCATGGCTTCTGTAGCATCCTTTGAGTAGAGGATTATTTTGGGAATTCAGCGTTTGGTTTACATTTCTTCTCGTTTACCCATGTTTGTTCCGGAATCCAGATCTGTAAACCTGCAGAAATCGCACTTTGAGCAGACGATGAATCTAGGCACCATCGGTCTTTGCTCAGTTTTGTTGATTCAATCCAGAACTAGCTATGAGGAAGATGATTTTCGATGCAGCTATCGATGATCTGCACAAAAGTATCTTGAAATTTTCCTTACAGAATAGAGTTGTTGGTACCTTAAGCTAAAAGGGAAAGTAAAGTAGTGAACACAAAAGGAAAAGAAAGAACAATGCCATCCAGAACCTGTTACTTCTTTAATTTGTTTGATGGATTGCTGACTGAGCATCCGAGCTGCGATTTTTCTGTTTTAAGCTATATCACAATTTCTGCGCTATTTATGAAAATATTATAGACTTTTTTTTAGCATCATATTGTAGACATTTTGGTGTGAATACTGAATGGGTTCCCCTTATTAGACATAGACCTCTATACACTGAAATTTTGTGAACTGAAGGTTAGTTACAATCAAATAGTGGTGTAATTGTTACTAATTATTCATTAGTATTTATTGAATTTTTGCTAGCCTTGGGTACTAATTAGGAGTCGATTAATGTGGTTCATACAAGCACTATGAGCTCGAAGTGTACTTGCGGACTTGCTGATGCTTGATAAGTTACATCTTATATTGAAACTTCAGTGCTTGGTGAATAGTCAGTTTTTATGTTTGACAGACTAGCTTAAAGGAAGAATGGCCATGCAGTTTGGTAGTTTTCATGATCCTTTTGCTCTATTCATTGCGAGATCTCCTCACAGTGTTTAGTGTGACTACTCAAGTTCAGAGGTCAATTGTGGCAACCACAAGAAATCTTTCTGTAAAAATGTCCTTCATTCTGTCGAGATTTTTTGGATGCCATAGTTCTATACATGTCAGGTATCCTGACTACTAAACTGATACTAACCAGTAAGAGCTGGGAATGCCTGGTACACCCTGCATCATTCAGGTGTATTTTAAAAGATATGCCAAGCATTCGAAGTCATTCAGATTTTAAAATCAAATGGACTCGTCAATTTCTAGAAATATGGGCCTGAAACTATAAGTTCTTGGGGAATATTGTAAAAATGTATTGTAATCTTCAAAAATTCATGCACATAGCATGTTACTGTCGAACAATTTATCTGCCTTTGAACATTGATTTTGTAGTAGAATGCTGCATACATATCTATTATGCTGTTCTTAAAATGGTGATGTTTTAAGATCTCATAACAGTCAGTGTCATTAGTGTTTCACTCTAGATATAAAACATGTTGTGCCTAGCGTTTCCTGTTAAATAATCTTGTTTCTGAAAATTTGAATTATTTGCTTTCCGTAGGAGCCTTCATGTTCCAGATGCATAAGAGATGTAATATTTCACTAGTAACAGTGCTACGACATTGTCTTTAAACAGGACATTCCCCTTTTCCCAGAGAACACCAGAACATGGAGTCTGTCCTCAAGATGTCAAGAAAGACCTTCGACTACGTCTGCTCACTTGTTAAGAAGGACCTGACAACAAAGACATACGGTTTCAGAAACTTCAGGTTTGGTGACAAGACAGTCTTAGGTGTGGAGGATCAGGTGGCAGTGGCTCTGATGAGGCTGACAACTGGTGAGTCACTGCAGAACATAGGAATGTGGTTTAGTATGAATCACTCTGCCATCTCAAACATCACATGGCGGTTCATTGAGTCCGTGGAGGAGCGTGCCATCTGTCACCTGAAATGGCCGAGCCCTGATGAGATGGAAACCATCAAGGCAAGATTTGACAAGATTTATGGACTCCCTAACTGCTGCGGTGCCATTGACACCACACACATCCTCATGTGTTCCTCAGCTCAGCCCAACAGCAAGGTCTGGCTGGACAATGAGAAGAAAAACAGTATGGTGCTGCAGGCTGTTGTGGATGCAGACATGCGGTTCAGAGACATCGTCAGTGGCTGGCCTGGGAGCATGGACGACTCATGCATCCTTCGCACTTCAGGCCTGTACAGGTTGTGTGAGAAAGGCCTCAGGCTTGAGGGGCAGATGGAGCTTCCTGGAGGTTCCGCGGTTAGGGAGTACATAGTCGGAGATGCAAGCTACCCTCTACTTCCGTGGCTCATGACCCCGTACCGGGGACATGATCTTCCGGCGGCCAAGGTGGAATTCAACAAGCGGCACACAGCGGCGACAGCGGTGGTGCAGACCGCATTGGCGACACTAAAGGGGACTTGGCGCGTCATCCAGGGAGAGCTGTGGAGGCCTGACAAACATCGGCTGCCAAGGATCATCTTCGTCTGCTGCTTGATAACCAACATCATCATCGACATGGAAGGGACTCCAAGCAAAGACAAGCTGTTTTCAGGCAACCATGACCATGGCTACAAGCAGCAGTTCAGTAATGTCGCAGATGACAATGCAGTCAAGCAGAGAGATGACCTGTCTCAGCATGTCACCGCCGGCGAGTAAACACTCACCGTCAGCTTCCTGGTTCCCTTGTGCTTTTTGCACCCATTAATATAGAACATTGATACAGGATTGTAGTTAAGTAATGTAAAATTGTAAGTTAAGTTTTGGCAGATTCCAATAATGTTTTTGGTTTCAGCGAGACATTATTAGTCTATTACCCTCTTCAAGAAGTGTAGGTGTAGCTCTAATTCGTTAAGGTAGGCCATGCCAAGTTATTATCACATATAAGCATGCATTTTCTCGTTCGCAACAGGGAGTGGTCAAACAAAACGACCAATAACTGAGCCAGTCAAAATTAGAACAATCATGCTAGACAACTTTGAAGGCTTACAAATGAACACGAGAATTTTTGGAACACCATGCCATTCTACACATCCATAGATTTCAGACATTTTTCTTTCTCCATTGCTGACAAAAAATGTGTTATCCAGACACAATAATAGATACTCCATCGTCCACCCCCAAAATATAAAGCACAGCATCACATGAGAAGAGACTTCGCCAAGTGCTCTCTTGCTTGCGTTAGGGCATTGACTAGAGTCTGCACGCAAATAACAATAGCTAGTAAGTTAAAGAAACCAGTTTCTTCAGTTCAAATTTTAAGTAGATGCATCCTGCGGCCTACCTGCTCAGCTGATGAAGCACCCTCCAATCCATGACCAGACACCTTTTCAGCTATCTCTCTTCCTTCTGTTTCAAGTACAATCCTGTGTAATCGTTTAAGAAAATTAGGTATAATGCAGCAAATATTTACATGTTGCTTACAATGTTCGATGTTATTCATCTCTATAAGCTTGACAAAGAATCATCCTATCACTCTCACATTTCAGAGTTCAACATCAATGGGAGTTAACTAAGTCACATTGAAGCGAGTGCAAGGATGCGGTAGCTGCTGTCATTCAAGATCTAAAACTCAAAATCAAATATATACATTCCTCGTGTAGATAATCAATGTTGTTCCATTTCGAAAATATCAATGGAACAGGATGTTTATTTTGTTAATGTCTTTAGCAGAATAAGCCATTGTTTCACATATCAAATTGTGTATAACCCCATTGAAAGGTAAGGCATGCTTGGGCTTGGGGTAAGCAGAACACCAGACTAAACTTTTGAATCCAGTGAACACAGCCATTACAAAATAGAGGCCCTAAGAGAACTCTATTGCCATGGTCCCACTCCAAAAATCAAACATGCGGCAGATGACAGTTATGATTTCAGAGCAAAGGAAGGATAGTAAATGTACTCCTTCTGTCTCTAAAAGAAGGACGATATGGAAAGCGTGTAGGCTAAACTTTCTCAACTTTGACTAGATTTGTAGAAAATGCGTGCAACACTTGCATCTTCAAATAAGTTCATTATGAAAGTAGACCTATCTAATGATACTAATTATGCATTATAAATATTAATATTCTTTTATATACAATTAGTCAAATTTTAAAAAAGTTAACTTCTCGAGAAGCGAGAAGCCTAATATCATGCATGTAGTAAGACAAAGCCTTACCCTCCATCAACAATTTCATCAAGACACAATAGGATCAGGTCCAAATTCTCGAGTGCTGTCCTTTTGTCAACCATGTTTCTGTAACCACCAAAATTGGAAACACATTTATATACAATCAGCATTAACACAATAACATATAACAGAAAAAAAACAGCGGTTGAAAACTTAAATAGAGGGAAATAACTTGAGAAGTCGTTCAACAGCATCAGAGAATCCCTGAAGAACTGATGCTAAAATAAGCTCATTCTCCTCTTCTCCCCCAGTAACAAAAAAGTGCAGGTCTTGGATGAACTTGTATACCACAATTTGACCATCAAACATTACAATCTCAGCTGTTAAAGAGAAACAAAAAAAATATTAAATACTTGAAGAAAAAGGAACTCAAACAGTCACATCTGCATGTTTAAGGACAAATTAAGGTTAGTCAGATGTAAGATTAGCACAGGCTCATTTACAGATTTGTGGTGTTAGTGGGAGCTAGTACAGACAGTGCCGTGATTGAGGTTAAAAGAGGATACGGGAGGACATGAAAAGTATATACTCCCTCCATTCTAAATTGTAAGATGTTTTGGCTTTTCGCTTTTG
>CM041639.1:33560148-33579487 GCA_023333625.1 Bothriochloa decipiens | reverse complement strand
GCAAAACTACCACCATATTTTCAATTACTGCACCAATCTAATGCGTCTTTGTAAGAACCTTTTTATTCTTCTAATAAAATAATACGCACACCCATGCGTATTCAAAACAAAAAAAAGGCAAAACTACCACCATATTTTCAATTACTGCACCAATTTAATTGGCAATACATCACATAGAATAGAAAACCATCAAAGCTGTTGGCCTCTTCAGTTGACACAATCTAACTTTGCAACAACATTAGACAAATTGCGGCTACCACCAGTGTAGTGAAGAAATCAGTCACCTCACCTTTTTTTTGCAAACTGGCAAGAAAATGAACCGATGCCATGTGGGGCACATGACTAATGCCTTGTTTGGCTGCAAAGTATTTTTGAAGTATTGGAGAAATACTATGATTTTACAAAATACTTTGTTTTTTAAAAACTATGGCATTTGGATGCAACAAATCTTGTAGTCTCTAAAACCATAGTTTTGCCCAAACTATAGTCTTTTTGGAGTTTTAGAAACTCCACTCGTGACCTCTTCTCTTTGGCTTACAAACTACAGTTTTGTGATAATACAGTTTTACAAACTGCGTCATCCAAAAAGTTCAGCAAACAGACGCCAGGAACATGACTAATAAAGTTCGGCCAGCCACAGTAATGGGCTAATGGAGTGGAACAAAACACACACCTAAGAAGCTGTGTGACGCCTAAAGTGCCACAAGGTTTGGCAAATGGCAACAAACCAACAGGGGCCCAAGCATGCAAGTACCGGAACTACCAAATTTGCAAGCCAATGCACTACCTATAGAAAAATGAAGTACTAAGATGAAAATCCTAACATTCTGTGATATCAAAACAAGACAGTATTCTACAAGACTCTATTTACTGGAAATTGCTGGAAAACGAAGAAACCACACGTTACACAAAAATAAAGAAAATTCAATTACGGGCATATTATGCCTACTATGCAATGCAATAAATTGCAGAATCTGAGTAACAATTCTTAATTTTGTTTCCACAATCTATCAAAGAAATCACACTTTAAAACAAGATCTATAAAAGAATGATATCCAGCCACCATATTTCAAAGTTTTGATTTTGCAAGACTTTCACAGGATATCATATTTCAGTTATCTACAACTGGGGAATAGCAAAGGACACAGGCTTTATTGAACAACAGGCGAGCTGAAGCATTGATCATCTAAGACAAAAGCCAATACAGCCAAGCCCATACTCAATTGACATTAACACCACATAATGGTTTGTAACCATCCCAAATGGACTGTAGTACCAGTGATCAACTAACAGAAATGTGAAACGAAAACATACAACACATTGTTTGCTTAAACAAACTTTAAGCCTGCTTAAAGGATCTTTAAATGTTCTAGGGTAGTAGTCAGTAGTGTCTATTCAAACATTCTGCCTGATCACTGCCTAATTGATGGAAGACCAACCGTTTACTTTTTTTTGTCTAACAGGAGAACATTCCATACACCCCTATTTAATTGACTTCAACAGGACATAGTGTTATGTAAGCATCACTTGAATTGATATGTCAATGACCCTCACCAAAGTCAACAAATTCAGGGCACAAATCATAACCTGTTTTTAGTTTAAACTTTAAGACGAGCTAATGGGAAGCAACAATAGCAGAAAGTCAGAAACAAGGCAACAAACCCTGCAATTACTATAGCCAGTTAATCATACACATGCAACCATATAAACATAACAAAGCCCGCCAACTAATGGGAAAGATACCACATCCAGACAATCAAGCATGGAATGGAAACACAGAACGGATTTTACACATCTTCGCAATATTATTACAAACAGCGCCCCATCCCCCTCCCCTGTCCTTCACAGATCACACTCCTTGAATCTAAACCAGCGTTTCCCAGATCGAAACTAAGACCAGTGTCAACCTACACAGCACATGCTGATTGGGCGAAAGGCACACAATTACACACGAACAACCACAACAAGCGCATCAAGCAACAACGACCTTGACCGACAACGACAGCTAGGAGCGTTTCAGTTCAGAGCGGACAGAGAACGAGAGCGGGAGACGGGGCACCGGCATTGCCGGGGGCCTATGCGGCGGCCGCCTTCTTGGGCGACTTGGCGGCTGCCTTCTTGGGTGACTTCTTCTCTTTGCCCTCCTTGGCGGCCGCAGCAGCGGTCTTCTTGGGGAGCAGCACAGGGTTGATGTTGGGCAGAACCCCGCCGTGCGCGATAGTGACGCCGGCCAGCAGCTTCCCGAGCTCCTCGTCGTTGCGGATCGCCAGCAGTACGTGCCGCGGGATGATCCTGTTCTTCTTGTTGTCCCGCGCTGCGTTCCCCGCCAACTCGAGCACCTAAAAATAGAAAGGAGGGACGAGGCGAGGCGACGCGAGAGGAATCAGGTCTTCCGCGTCTTCCGCGACGGGTGGGGAATGGGTGGGGTCCGACTGACCTCGGCGGCGAGGTACTCGAGGACGGCGGCGAGGTAGACGGGGGCGCCGGTGCCGATACGCTGGGAGTAGCGACCCTGCTTGAGGTAGCGGCCGATACGGCCGACGGGGAACTGGAGGCCGGCCTTCACGGAGCGAGAGACCGGCTTCTTCTTGGGGCCGCCGCCGCCGCGACGCCCCGCCGCGCCCTTCTTCGGCACCTTTGCTCCGGCATCCATCTCCGATCAAGCCCCCGTGCTCTCTCCTTCCCCGCGCTCTCTTTCTCTCTCTTCTCTTCTTCGGCACCTCCGGTTTTTTTCCCTTGCACCGTGTGCTTGCATGCGTTTGTGTTTTCGTTGTGTGGGGGCGGTGCTGCAATCTGGAGCGTTGCGTGGCATTGGTTTTGGATTATGTGAGCCGTTGGATGAGGCTCAGCGATCCGTGTGAGAGGGCATGGACCAATGAGAGGAGAGATTGGAGTGGGTGAGGATCATGGTCCATGGCAATATGGCATGCTGGGGTGTATTTTTGTGGCTTCTTTCTCTGCTAGAAAATTAGCAATACTGCTTAACCATTCCCGTCTCTTATTATATTAAAAAACTCTCTCCTTTGATAAAAATACTAATGATCTCTTAGACAAATGAATCAGTCGTATGTTACTTTAGATTTTTTTCAAGTTTTTTCCCTTCAGTTGTGTGTTTGTGTTGTTTTGTGTTTTCATTGTATGGAGCACGATATGGCGAGCATGCGTGACCCCCTTTGGCTGTGTGTTTTTTGTGTTTTCATTGTATGGAGAACGATGTTGCGAGCATGGTCCGTGGCATCGCGGGCGTGTATTTTGGTGGCTTCTGTACCGCTAGAAAATTAGCAATACCGCTCAACCCCTCTCCTTATATTGAAAACACTCTTTCTCCTTAGATAAAAATACTAATGAATTAGTGGTATTTTACATTCGATGTCTCCATGTTTTTTTCCCTCCAACTGCGTGCTTGTGTGTGTTTGTGTTTTCATTGTGTGGAGAGCGATGTTGCGGTCTGGACAAGTAATGTTAGTTTTCTCAAGATGCATAAGTAAAAATGTATGAATACTATTACTTTGGTTCTTGTCCGACGAGTTTTGACCTCAAGTAGAATAACAATGAAACAAAAGGTATTTAAGAACCACACTTCTACTATAACTATAGAAGAATTTTTTCCTTATATTATTTCATGTAGTTACTGTAGCCTCATCATTGGCTAAAATTTCTCTTAATCTTAGTCATCTACTCTATTCATTCAAAATTACGAGATGTTGGGTGATAAAATCACACGAGTGAAAGCGAGGTGAAAATAATATGTAAGTCATAATTGTATTTTATTCTGTGTCAAAAATTTACACCCCAGGGGGTATTTATAGACCCCTGGCTTCGCTATTTATGGATTCTTTACAAATTTAAATGTGACATCTCCTATACATTTTATCTAGAAAACAACCCAGCGAAGTGTTGAAACACACTTCGCCCCTATCCTTATGTCTCTTTAAGCAACTTCAGACTTGATCATGCTCTCTTAATTCAGCAGATAACTTTGTTGATCCTTCGCGTGAAGCCGCCACATCAGCTTCGCCAGTCATCAGGAGTTCAGCGAAGTCATCTCTGCTAGATAACCTGAAACATGTAAAAATATATGTGTGAAGTTCAATACAATCACAGCGAAGTGTCCACATCATCTTCGCTGAGCAATGTACTATCTCAAATATTTACTATGAAAAGTTTGTTCTAGACTCCAAAGTTTAGACGGAAGTTTTATGCGTCAAAGTTGTTTCCCAACAGCAGCCCCTCGCGGGCGAAGGTCTACTCCAAAGGTCTGAATCCCGCGAAGTTTATGTAAACTTTGTCTAACAAACGTCATCCAAATTTTGGAGTTAGCCTGTTAGTTTTTGATTTTTTTTAATCCAACGGCTAGTTTTGACTGTTTGACCGGACTTGCCTATAAATAGCGATGACCCCCTCCCCTAGAGCCGTCGTTTTCAGAAGAGGGGAAACTCTGCCAAAATTTTTCTCAAGCTGGAAAGTTCAAGATAGTTTTTCTTGACATCTGCTGTTTGTGCTTGTCTTGTTTTGAATTCTTGAGCGAAGTGCGCCTGACAACTTCGACGAGGTTTGTTCCTTTAATTTACTTTGCTTTGCGATTTTATTGAAGTTGTTTTGATCTTTTGGTTTTTTATAGATGTCTTCACGAGATTTGCATGATCAAATTCAGCCTCAGGAGAGCTCCAAAGCTGATGATGACAAATCTCCTGTTGACTCTGAAGAAGATAATCTTGATGATGTTGATGCGTCCGTGGAGGATTTGGTTAAAGATGAAGAGGGTTTTACCTTGACTTTTGGCAAGTTCTTGTTTGAAAAAAAGCCATCTTGATGAAATGGTTTGGTTGAGGATTGTTGATCGTGATCAGGTGAGAGTGCCTGATCTTGACGAAAGTAACCCGAAGCCATTTCCAGATGAATGCATTATTTATCGGGACTTGTTTACTGTCGGTCTTCGCTTCCCTTGTCAAGACTTCGTTGAAGATGTGCTAAAGGCTTTTGACATTCAGATGCATCATTTGACTTCGAATGGAATAGTTAGATTGGCTCAGTTTGTTTGGACCGTGATGTCGATGGAAGCTAATGCTGATATTGCTGTTTTCTGTGAACTTTTTGAGAGCACACCCAGTTCAAGGAATTTATGCTTGAAGGGCGAGTGATTACCAAATATTTTGCTTGTTCAAGTTTTAAAACGACTCGCAATGCTTTTCATGTCTCTTCAACGACAAGGAACAAGTGGGGTGTTGGAGACTGATCGAGATATTGGTTTTACCATAAGGTGCCCATGGTTGAGGAAAGGGACCCTGTTACAAAGAAGATGGTGAAGAAGTATCCAATGGCTGGTAGAATGGAAATTGAGAAGTTTAAGTTGTCTCCGTCTTTTCCTACTTCCATGATCTCGAAGGCTGCTATGAAGGCCTACAAATCCACAGCTTCGCTGCAATGCACGAGAGATCTTGTTGAGGAGTACGCTGCTGCCAGGATTTAGCCACTGAAGAAAGGATGGTCTTTTCAACGTTTTCATGCTAAGAAAGTTCGAGGGATCAACTACAAGTTCCCGGATAATGACTTTCATCGTCCGAGGACTTTTGCTTCTGATGAAGATTTCGTGAAGTCTGTCAAAAGTCGAGCTGAGGATTTGCTTAGGAAATATGTGTTAAGTGAAAAGAATAATATTGATAAAATTCTTGGGGATGTCTATAAATGCTTAAACAGGGTTTTGAGGTGGCTCGAGTTGAGTATGGTGATAGACCTCCTCCTGCTTATCGTCGTGAAAAGAAGCAAGGTAAGAAAAAGAAGAAGGAGACTGTTGCTCAGGTTAAGGCTACTAAGTGTAAGGCTGGTGCTGGTCCTAGCAAGGCTGTCGCAAAAAAGTTGAGGAAGAATCAGAGTACTTCTGTCTTACTGGATGCTGAAGAAATTGATGTTGTGTTGGAGCAAAGTTTTGATATGGAGGAAATTTGGTTGTTGGCTTGGGAGGTTCTGGGAAGGATGATGTTGATGCTTCTAAAGTTGTTGTTGATGCTGGCGTTTCTGAGCCTCGACGTGTTGAAGATGAGGTGAGAAGAATTACTTTGGTTTTTACCTCTAGTGGCTTAACTCTTTCATTACTTACTCCGCTGAATGGTGTATTGCAAAGTCTGCTGGGTCAAGGTTTGCCTAATGAAGCTTTTGTCAGAGTTGAAAATGTTCACAGCTTGGTTTCTGAAAAAGAAACTTCTGAAAGAGAAGCTTTTGCTGAGGATTCTCGAAGAACTGCCGATCCTACTTCGCTAAGACTTGATACTGAGGCCCCTGTCGTTGGGTCTCATGATGAAAATGTCGATGCAGGGAAAGCTACTTCGGTTGAAAACCCAGCAACAGTTAGAGTTGGCGAAGTTGGTGTTCAAGACGTGCCAAAGAAAGTTAGTGGTTCTAGAGTTAATTCTCTTAATCTTGACGAGAGCGATGAAGAAGTTTTTGATGAGGAGAGTAATGATGAACGGTTGGCGCATTTGTTGAGCTCCATTATTCATGTAGAATCTGGCAGAAAAAGTTGAATGTAGTTTGGGAGAACATGTTTCTACTGGTAAGTATTGTATTTTCCTGCCTGATTTGTTCGGTTTGTGTTGCCTTCTTTTGCTAATCTTTGCTTTATGTATTTTTTGCAGAGACTATTTTTCCTCATGCACCATCTTCTCCTCAGAAAAGCATTGATTTTAGCAAGTTGAAAAGTGTTCAGTAGGATCCTGCTACGCCTGTTGTTCCTGCTAGTGGTGATGGAGAGATTTCTGATGCTTTAAAGCATTCTTTAGAATTTTGCCAGGAGAAAAGTTTGGGTCTTGATTGTTTCAAGTTCATAGGCATTGGAGCTGACAAACTTCGGGTAATGCCTCGTACTTCTGAGATTCAGCTTTCGAAGTGTATAGATGAGGCTTTTACTGTCCCGGATGCAGAACTTAAGATATCGAAGAAGCCTTTGCTTGAAGTTGCTGATGCTGGTTTGTTAATGATGTACAAAGGTTCTCTCTTGATGAGAGGTTTGCGGACGGGCCTAGAAGAAAGAGAGAAAAATTTTGCTCTTTGCGAACGCGATTATCAGGTTGAGATTGAAGCTCTGAAGAAGCAACTTGTGGAAAAAGATAAGGAGAGAGCTGATGCTATTGATGCTCATAATGATTTAGAAACTAAGTTGATCAGTGCTCTTGCTCGTGTAGAAGAAAAGGAAGATGATATTAAGAAAATTGTTGAAGAAAATGAAAGGTTGAAGAAAGGTATGAGGAGTATAGAAAGAAAGATGAAAGAGCAGGACAAATCCTTCTTTGATAATTGCAATCGTATATGGGAACTCTGCTTTGAATGTTATGACAAGTTTGGCGCTAGACCTGGTGAGAAATGTTGGGATCTTGGTGACCGTGGCAACTTCTTTAGTTGGCTTTGCCGCCAGTATGAAGATTTGTCTCAGGTCATGGAGACCACAGTTGATATTGGAATTTATTATTCTGTTCGTGCTTTGTTTCATTTAATGAGACAAAGTCAAGATTCTTTGTTTTCATAACTTTGTGATGACAATTACAAGTTTTCTTCTGTGGATAACTTGGCTAATGTGACGAAGGCCACTCAAGTGTTGTGCAACAAGTATCTTGAGTAGTATTGGAGGTCTGGCGGTCGAACTCACTGTTTTGACAAGGCTAGGAGAAGTTGCAAAGGGTATGTTATATATTTACCTCTTTGTTTTTTTCTTGTACTTCGTGTATAACTTTTTTTTGTTTGTTAGCAAATTGCAAAGGAAGCGAAGGCTGCTCAGAAGGAGGCCAAGGAGGCAAAAACTAGGAGTCAAAGTGGTGCTGGGTCAGGAAATGTTAGTGGTGGCCACCCTTAGGTTTTAGTTGTTGTTTCCTTTTGTGAGAAGAGAGAGTTTGAGATATATTAACTTTAAGTTACCGTCTTTGTAAGATATACATTTAGAAGTTGTTTGACTATTATCCATCCTACGCAAGTTCCTCGCGATGAACCTGTGCAGGATGTCAAAGATGTTACTCCGCCGTTGATGTGTAAAGATGATTTTGTTTTTGAGCCGTCTGAATTTTATGATTTTTGTGCGAAGTACGATGGCTGTGGCATCGATGATTTTCTTGCTCGTAACTCTTTAATTTTTGTTACTTTAGGTTTGGATTCTTGGGGATTCCATCTTATAAATCTTTTGTAGATGTGAATAAATGATACCGTAGTATCAGCCCACCAACTGTTGGGTGTTTGATTTCACAGATTTTGCTCAGGTATAGTTTGATATTTAAGTTTTTGTTTATTTTATGGTTGAACTTTATGATGTGTTAACCTCTTTTTTATAGTCATCGAGGTCGAGTACTTCCCCAGTAAATGTTTGTGAGGATTATTTGCGCTGTGAGGCGGACGAGATCATTAACGAAGTTGTTAGCGACATACTTGGTGATGCTGCCGAAGTAGTTAGCTCTCAAGATGACTAGTATATATTGTTTGTAAATGAATAAGTTGTGTTATAAACATTTTGTTGTGTTGCGAAGTGTATATGTTTACCTTCGCTTGTACGAATGAATGCTGAATAGACATTTGCGAATTGTATTACTCACAGGTTTGGGAAATTTGTTTTTAGCAATGTTTACAATGCTTTCCTTTTTGTGGTTCGAAGTATGTATATAACATTTGTTCAAAGACTTTAAATTGTTTTGAACTTGGTGAAACTTAGTGTAAAAATTTGCCTTAGTGAATTTTGAAATGCCATCTTTTCTTTTCCGTTCGAAGTGAATGCGTACGCTTCGCTTAGAAATTTAGAATGTTTTCACGTTAGTGAAACTGGTCGAAAAATTTGCCTTAGCAAACTTTGAAACATCGTCCCTTCTTTTTGTTCGAAGTGGGTGTGTACGCTTCGCTTAGAATCTTAGAATGTTTTCACCTTAGTGAAACTTTGTCGAAACATTTGCCTTAGCAAATTTTAAAACGCCGTCCCTTCTTTTTCTTTCGAAGTGGACGCGTACGCTTCTCTTAGAAGCTAAGAATATTTTCACCTTAGTGAAACTTTGTCGAAAAATTTGCCTTAGCAAATTTTGAAACGCCATCCCTTCTTTTTCGGTCAAAGTGGACGCATACGCTTCGCTTAGAAGCTTAGAAAGTTTTCACCTTAGTGAAACTTTGTCGAAAAATTTGTCTTAGCAAATTTTGAAACGTCGTCCCTTCTTTTTCATTCTAAGTGGACGCGTACGCTTCGCTTAGAAGCTTAGAATGTTTTCACCATAGTGAAACTTTATCGAAAAATTTAAACAGGACTTGTTTAAATTGGATAAGTTAGCATTTTTTAGATTTAATAAAATATTGATGCTAACTTACATTTTTTCAAGGTTTATGCCGATGTGAGAGTACATTTTGGATGTACTCTTCGGCATTTTGTTTTTTTGGTCGGGTAATGTAAAGACATTTCTTTGGGGGAAACTACTTTCTCATTTATACTTCATAAGATTTACAGAGTGACTGCCTCGTTAAAAATCCACTCGCCCTGCGAAGTGGAAAAAGAGTGCAGCTCGATTACATTTTGAGATGAAAACTTGTTAAAACTTCTACTTCTACTTCTACTTTGCGAAAAAGTAAAACTACTCTTCTACTTTTAATTTGCTGAAAAGTAAACTGCTCCTTTGATCTTGCTTATGGGTAGTATTTGCGAAGTGCTTCTATGTTCCAGGTGTGATCGAGTTCTTCACCTTTAAGGTTTGCGAGATGATATGCACCTTCCTTATTTGTTCTTATGATGATGAAGGGTCCTTCCCATTTTTGCTGGAATTTTTCCGCTGTATCTTCGTTTGTTTTTCTTTTTAGCATAAAATCTTCAGGTGCTAACTCTCTTGGTTTGACTTTTTTGTTGTACCACTTCTTTTGTCTCAAGCTGGTATTTCCTGATATTTTTGAGTGCTTCATTTCTTTCTCCTTTGAGCAAATCTTTGCTTGTTGCTTGATCTTCTTCTGTAATCATTTGAATGTTTGTTCTTGGTCCTTCATACTTTATTTCTTCGGGAGTCATTGCTTCATCTCCGTATAGTAGCTTGAATGGAGAAAAATCTGTTGGTCTTGGCTTCGAAGTGTTGTGGGACCAGATTACTCTGGGTAACTCATTGACTCATTTTCCCTTTTTAGGTTTGTTAAACATTTTGAAATTCCTGTGCAGATTATCCCATTTGCCCTTTCCACTGCTCCATTGGATTGTGGGTGCCTTACTGATGCGAAGCAAAGTTTGATTCCCATTGATTGACAGTATTGTCTGAAGTCTTCGCTATCAAATTGAGTTTCGTTGTCTACTGTGATGTGTCTTGGAACTCCAAATCTGCATATGATGTTTTGCTATAGGAACTTTTTCATTGTGTGAGAGGACAAGTTGGTGATTGGCTTCGCCTCAATCCATTTGGTGAAATACTCAACTGCTACTACTGCGTATTGGTAGTTGCCTTGAGCTGGGGGTAGCTTTCCAATTATATCGATGCCCCATCTTACGAGTGGCCAAATTGGTTCAATTGGCTGTAAGTTTATTCCTAGTGCATTAACTTTGCTCCCTGCCATTTGACAATTGTGACATGTTCGAATTAGTTCTTTGCTGTCATTTTGGGCGGTTGGCCAATAAAACCCTTGCCTGAAAGCTTTCCCAACTATTGACCTAGCCCCAGCATGGCATCCACAGATTCCCTCGTGTATGTCTTTGAGCAGATTTTTTCCATCTTCTCTTGAGATGCACTTTAGCAATGGCAGGCAAATCCCTTCCTTGTACAGTTCTTTATTGATGATTTTGTAACTTCTGGTCTTTTGTTTCATTCTTATTTTGTCAACTTTATTTTCTGGCTCATAAAATCCTTTTAGGAATGCCATGATTGGAGCTCTACAGTCTTCACTTTCGATGATGCGTACTTCTTTTGGTTGTTCGAGTTTTGTCTTTGTTAAGGCATCGATGATAGTTTGGAAGAATACTTCGGTGGTAACTCCAACTTTTGAGCAGCAGCTTTTGCAATTTCTTCTGCATCTGTATTATCATTTTTTGAGATACTTTTCACTGTGAATACAACAAAGTATTTTTCTTGGTCTCTCAAAAGTTGGAGGTACTTTGCTAGCTCTGGGTATCTTGCTTTGTAGTTTTCTCTATGTGTCCAGCTACAACTTGAGAATCTATTCTGATTATCAGCTTTTGAATTTCCATTGCCCTTGCTTTGAGAAGTCCCAACAATACTGTCGTATATTCTACAATATTATTTATGCATTGAAAATCTAGTCTTGCTGCACATTTGAGTTTAACTCCACAAGGTGAAGTTATGACTGCTGCTACTCCGGCGCCGGCGAAGCCCCAAGCACCATCACAGTAGATTATCCATTCTGGCTGCTCCATTTCTTCTTGATTGTGTTTTAATGGTGTCCAATCTGCTACGAAGCCAGCCAACACTTGTGATTTGATCGCTGTTCTTTTTTCAAACTTGATGAAGTATTGGGACAATTCTGCTGCCCATTTACCCAATCTTCCAGAAGATTTACAGCCTTGTAAGACTTCTTTGAGAGGTTAATTTGTTGGTACTCTTATTTTATGTACTTGAAAGTAGTGCTTCAACTTTTTTGATGCCATGAGTACTGCATATGCGATTTTCTCAACTTCTGAGTAGAAAATTTTTGATCCTGATAGGGCTTCGGATACAAAATATACTGGAATTTATCTAGTTGAATGCTCACTTTGTTCTTCTTGTATCAACACTGCACTGACTATAATTTCATTTGCTGATACATATAATAGTAAATTTGCTGTTGGATCAGGTGTTGCTAAGGTTGTGGGGTTTGATAGATGCTTCTTTATTTCTTCAAAGGCTTCTTGTTATGCCTGACCCCAGTTAAATTTTTCTTTCTTTCCTTTCAAGGCTTGGAATATTGGTAGGCTTCGCTCAGCTGACTTTGATATGAATCTGTTCAGCGAAGCCAATCTTTCTGTCAATTTTTGGATGTCTTTGATGTTTCTTGGCACTTGCATGTTTAGTATTGCCTTCATCTTCTCTGAATTTGGATCAATGCCTTTTGCAGATATGATGCATCCCAAGATTTTTTCCGTTTGAACTCCAAATGTACATTTCTTCGGGTTCAGCTTTAGATTTGCCTTTCTGAGGTTAGAAAAGGTTCCCTACAGGTCTTCGACGTGGTCTTCTCTTTTCTTGCTCTTTACTACCAAATCATCAACATATGCAAGTAAGTTTCTTGGTATTTGATCCTTGAGAACTATGGATGTCATTCTAATGAAGGTCGTTCCTGCGTTACGAAGCCCCTCTGCCATTCTTTGGAAACAGTAAGTTCCAAATGGAGTTATGATGCTTGTAAACTTTTCATCTTCTTTTTTCATCTAGATTTGATGATATCCTGAATAGCAATCAAGGAAACTGAGCATTTCACTCCCCGTTGCTTGATCTACCAAAGTGTCTATTCTTGGTAGTGGAAAGTTGTCTTCTGGACATGCTTTGTTGAGATCTGTGAAATCTATACACATTCTCTATTTTTTGTTTTTCTTCTGAACCATGACTATGTTTGCAAGCCAAGTTATGAATTGTACTTCTCTTATGACTTTTGCATCTAAAAGTCTTTGAACTTCAACTTTTGCAGCTTGTGTTCTGTCTTCTGACTACTTTCTTAGTTTTTGCTTTTTTGGCCTGAAGTTTGGGTCGATGTTTAACTTATGTTCTATGACATCTCTGCTTACTCCTCCGAGGTCTTGTGCGGACCAAGCGAAGATATCCTTGTTACTTCGCAGGACTTGGATTATCTTTTCTTCCTCATCTTTTGATAAGTTTGTGTCAATGACAACTTATCTTTCTGGCACCATTAGATCAAGTGGCACCTTCTTTGTGTCTTCGTAGGGCTTTGCTTTTTCTTATGCCCTGGCGTTTTCAGTTTCGAGTTCGTCTTCTTCTTCTTCTTGTATGACATGGACTTTTTTGAAAGCTGGGCTTGAATCTCTTTCTATGTTTCTTGCTTCTATTTGATCACCGAAGATGGTTATGATGCCATTGACTGCTGGCATTTTCATGCACAAGTATGAGTAACTTATTATTGCTTTGAAGGCATTTAAGATTCCTCTCCCAAAGATTGCATTGTATTGGTTGTGCATTTCGACTACGTCAAATACGATTTGTTTTGTTTTTGCATTGTTCACTGTTCCAAATGAGACTAGAAGGACAATTCTACCAACAGAGTTTATTTTCTTTCCGCCGAAGCCAACTAAAGGATGTTCTGCTCTCCCCAAAATTTTTCTGTCAATTTTTATTACGTCTAAGGTTGCTGTGAATATGATATCAACCGAACTGCCACCATCTACTAAAATCTTTGAGACTGCCCATCCTCTAATGTTTGCTTCTATTACCATTGTGTCCATGTGAGGGTAATCTTTCAACTTGAGATCTTGTTCTAAAAATGTGATCGGCAAATGGGACTATCTTGTTTCCTTAAATGGGCCTTCTATTGCTATGAAGTTTACTCTTGTGAAATAGTTTCTTCTTTCATTTCTTATGTCGAGCTTCATACTGTTTCCTCTGAAGATTGTGATGATTCTGCCTTTGCTTGGGATGATTGCATTCCCATTACTTGTTGATGCTTCGGGGGTGTTATTGGTGTGTAGGTTTCGGTGACTGCTATTTGCCACTGAACTTTCAGGATGAAAACTTTATTATTGACTTTGGCCCTGTAACACCTCTGGTATTATGTCAACTAAAACATGCCATGTCATCATATGCATCGTAAAGTATTCATGATTAGGTTAACTTTGATATGCATCAACTAAAACAAATTTACATTTCATAGGTTGCTTGTGTTTCTGAAATGTTATGTCACATGAAATCATAAAACCCTAATTTCGAATGTCATCCAAAATACTTAGTTTATATTTTATGTACTTGAGGTGTAAACTGTGTTTATACTAGTGTCAAGCATAGTATATAAATCTAAGTACAACTCTTAAAAATGATTTCCATATTTGAAGTTAAATTTGGATTTCAAAGCTTATTCCCAAGTTTTGCAATTCAAATTTAAATTCAAATTTAAAAGCTATAAAATGAGTTTTCAAAAGTCAACTTGGTCAACCAAGGGTGTCATTGGGTCAGTGACCCAAAAATGTCCTTGGATGATGTTTGTGATCACTAATGACCAACCAACTAAATTAGAAATTAAATCGAGTTGGAGTTCAGTTTTGAAAACTCTTAATTTCAAAAGCTTGTTTTATCCCCTCTTCTATATTTCAAAATCTATAAAGAATTTGGAGATACTCTCAAAATATGGTTTGTAGATCTTGACAAGAGATACAAGTTTTGTATTTAAAGTTTTCAAGTTTCCAAAAGGAATTTCAAATGAATTTGAAAATACAGTTTCCAACATTTGTCCCCTTTGGATTTTAAACTCATAATTCAAAAATTATGCATAATTTGAGAAAACTTTGTATTTGAAAAATATTTGGTTTAAAAATTTGAGCATTTTATAGTTTTGAATATTTTCAAGTTTTATTGAAAAATTTAAAGTAATTTTAAATATTTGTTTCTAGGGTTTTGTTTCCTTTTTTAATTTGAATTTATATTTCAAAAACTAAGAAAAATTTGAAAATGCTTGTTAAATTAAAAATGTATCTCTTGAAAAGTTATGCAAATGATATTTTTGGAGTTTTTCAAGTTCTTATGTAAAATCTGGAGTAATTTGAAAATTACAGAGTGACATCACATGTTACTGTAGCGCTGACGTCATCCTCTTCAATGTTCCCCCTCTGTTCATGGCATCGCCGTGGCCGCCGGCGCCATTCCGGCCTGCTGCCACCGCCAGCTCGCCCCTCGCCCACAAAACTTCGCCGTGGACGTGTCGGCCACCCCTTCCTCGCCTTCCCGTTATAAATAGAGCAAGCCAAGTCGCCGTGTTCTTCTTTTCTTCTTCCCAGCCACCATCGTCGTCGACCTCCACCAGCCGCCCAAATTCGCCACTGTCGCTCCATCGTCGCCCGCTTGCTCTTGCTAGAAGCTCTGCCACATCCTTGCACTCAGTTTGACCTAGCTCGCGCCAGCTCTCGCCGCCCGAATCGCCCAGGCCGTCGCCTTCTTCTTCGCGGCTGGCAGCAAAGCCGCTGTGAAATCGCCACCGTCTACCGCCACCGAGGTTGATCACTTATCTTCATCAACCTTCCTATTATGTTCTCCGTCTTCTCCTGCCCCTCATGCGCACCTTGGTTCGCTCTCTGGTGCACAGGAACCGCCGGAATGTTTACCTTGCCACCGGAGCACCGCCGCCGCCATCAGCGCCGCTGTCTGCAGCTCCCCTCGGTCCGCCTCCAAGCTAGCTAGCGTGCGCATCATTACCGCGGTGAGCTCCTGCACCCCTCCATGCCCTCAATTTCACCTCTACCGCACCGTAGTGTCCGGCCGCCGTGGCTCGCCGCCGACATGGCCTTGTCAGAGCCGCCGCGCGCATAGCCGTCGTGGCTGGGGGTCAGGTTTGGCCTCATCTTGTTGCTAATTGTGTTCGTGTGGGTGTGTAGACCATGCCTACGAGGTTTGGCCGGTCAAAATCGCCGCCGCCGCGATCAACGTCGGGAAAGATTTTCCCTTTTCCTTTTTCTTTTTTAGAAAATAATTCAAATGCCATTTTCTTCCATAATTCATAGTAATTCACATATAGCTCCAAAAATTCTGAAAATTTTTGTGTATGCTCTTTATAATGTTCTCTACCTAGGAAAAATATGAAATATTAAATTTGAGTACGTTTTGCATAAGTTAAAAATTAGCTCTTTTAATTAAAAATATATTTTCTATGATTTAGGTCTGTGATCTGGTATGCAGCGGAGTTAGAGTCTCCGGTATATCGGTGATCTAGGTCCTAGCTGGGTAAAATCGATTCGAATCGCCGTTGCTTCTCAGAGAAGAAGACTTGATCGGTGTTCATCATCGTAGTAACAACTTGAATGATGGCTAAGGTTTAAGAATGAAGTTGGTTGGTAATCTTGAGCTAGAGCAAGACAACTTTGCTTTCTATCAAGATTTTTTGCAAAAGTTCTTATCTCTTGCAAGCCTTATCTTGTCCCTCTAGCCTGCATTTCCTGAGTCTTCACCCCTCTTTTTTGTCGGGTCAGTCTTGTTGAGTACTTTTGTACTCAGGGTTTGTTGAACCCTTGTTGCAGGTGAGTCTCATGGACAGGAGTGCTTTGCACCCTGTTGCATGACAGTCATTGCGGAGAGTGACGACGAGTAGAATGTTTGGCTCTTGGGCAGAGCTTATCACCTGGTATTGTAATAAAGTTATCTATCGCTACTCCACTACTGCTATGGTTTGTAATATTTAAACTTATGGTGTGTAAGTTTTGAAACTAAAAGGTTTATAAACTTATGTTATTGTAACTCTTCCGCTGTTTTACTCTGATGTATCTTATTTGTATAAAACTATTATAATACTGCAATGTCTCTTTGTAATGATTGATCCTGCTCGGAGAATCATGGATGTTTCAGGATTCACCCGACAGACCTTTTAAGTCTTATTGAACACATGCATTGCTATCAGAAGTCCATTTAGACATTGATAAGTGTATGTGCACCATATTATTTAAGAGGTTCTGCCACAGGCCCCACTGATTTTTTGGACACATTGCTAGATGTTGGCAATTGTAGATTGGCAGAGGTGGTGGAGCATGTGTTGAGGATAAGTTATTGGCATGTAATTTGCCCTTTGGGAAGCTAAATGGTTCATAGCTTTTAGTTGCGAAGTTGTCCTGTTCTCTTCTTGTATTTCTTCGATGCTTTTCTTTACTCTTGGACACATCTTGGACGTGTGACCAGTCCCTTTGCCATGTATAATGCAGTACATTTCCTCAGGCCTCAAAATTTTCCTTTCGAAGCCCCTGCTTTGATTGTTGTAATTTGCCCTTTGTTGGAAGTTTTTCTTATAGTTTCTATTGCCTCGGATATTTCCTTGATTGCTTGAGGTTGGCCTTTGATGGTTAGCTTTGCTTGAGTTATTGATGTGATTAATCCTCTGAAATGGTCTCCGCTCAATATTTATAATTCTTGTGTGCTAGAATTTGTTGTTTGGTCTTGACATGTTTCTATCTCCATTCTCTTCTTCTATCCTTTTTCTGTAGTCTTCGTCGGATTCACAGTACTTTCTCATTTCTTCGTAAAATTTTTCTACTGTAGTTGATCTTTCTCTCTTGAAGTGTGAGAAAAGTTGGCCTGCCCGAAGTCCTTTAATTACCGCTATGATGACGACTTCATCTGGTATGTTTGGTATTTGAGTTTTTGCTTGTATAAATCTTTTATAATATTAGTTCAACGGCTCTTTTGGTTGTTGCTTGATGTTGAAGAGGTCGTCGCTTATGAGTTTGACTCTTTGTAAGCCTTGAAAGTCGAGGAGCTGAGTTGTGCGAAGTTGATCCCAAGATTTGATTGACCTTGGCTTTAGTGAGGAGTACCAATGTTGTGCTGGTCCTCTTACTACCATGATTAGTGATTTTGCTAAAGTGTTTGTGTCCCCTCTGCTTGATACAACTGCTGCTTCGAAGCTCATCAGGAATTATCTTGGGTCGGACATGCCATTGTAGGTTGGGATGATGTTGAATTTGAATCCTGCTGGCCACTTCGCTAGTTGAATGTCGATTGATAGGGGCGACTCTATATCGATTGTTGCGATTTGGCTGTGACTTTTTTGTTGCTAGTGTTTTTGTTTGCTGAGTTTGGGTCTTGGATCATGACTTCGCTCTCATTTTCTATTTTATCATTGAGCTTTCTTAATTCAGCCTCTGCTTCGGCTATTCTTTGTCTCAGGGACTTCTCTCTGGTTTTTGTTCTTGCTTCTTCGAGCTGCTTTTTCTTGATGATAAGTTGGTCTTTGAGTTTTTTGAGTCTTCTTTCTTCGTTCTGAATTTCTTCATGTTCTTGTATGCATCTATTTTCTGTTTCTGTCTCATCTTCCAAAAGTGGATCTTTGTCTTGGATTGTATTGTCTTCAGCCGAAGCCGCCTTTTTACTGGGTCTTGCCATTTTGCGTCCGCGTGGTGGTCGTGGGTGTTTTCGATCAGATAAACAGACAGCGCCAGATGTTGGGTGATAAAATCACACAAGTGAAAGCGAGGTGAAAACAATATGCAAGTCGTAATTGTATTTCATTCTGTGTCAAAAAATTACACCCCAGGGGGTATTTATAGACCCCCTGGCTTCGTAATTTATGGATTCTTTACAAATTTAGACGTAACATCTCCTATATATTTTATCTAGAAAACAACCCAGCGAAGTATTGAAACACACTTCGTCCCTATCTTTATGTCTCTTTAAGCAACTTCAGACTTGATCATGCTCTCTTAATTCAGCAGATAACTTTGTTGATCCTTCGCGCGAAGCCGCCATGTCAGCTTCGCCAGTCATTAGGAGTTCAGCGAAGTCATCTCCGCTAGATAACCTGAAACATGTAAAAATATATGTGCGAAGTTCAATACAATCACAGTGAAGTGTCCACGTCATCTTCGCTGAGCAATGTACTATCTCAAATATTTACTATAAAAAGTTTATTCTAAACTTCAAAGTTTGAGACGGAAGTTTTGTGCGTCAAAGTTGTTTCCCAACATGAAATATTTTGGTTTTTTTCTAAATATAGCAAAAACTCTATTTCTAGACATGCATTATGTCTAAATGCATATAAAAAAATGTATATCTAGAAAAGTTAAAATATCCTATAATTCGGAACTGAGGGAGTATATGACTAGTGTTATAATGTGGTTTAGTTATATATTTTTCTTGTGCAAATTGACAAACTATTTATGTACGTATAGGCACTAGGCCGGATCCTTTACACAAAGCAATAATACGTAATAAGACATTACACTTTTTTTTTTTTTGAGAATGAATAAGACATTACACTCGGCCTGATCAACAGCGTTTTGTGGCGTGATCACCCAACCCAGACGTATCCCGGCCCGGCAGTAGCAGCAATGCAGCTTGGCGACGACAGCCAACAAACATTCCTTCCCGGCCCGGCAGTAGCCCAGCACCGCATCACGTTGCCCAGCCGCGGCCCGCCAGTCATCATCGTGCGCGCAGCAGCCACGGCCAGTCGTCGGCACACGGCACAGGTTGCCCCGCCCCGCCCGCCCGTGCGCGCTGCCGCCCGCCGGTGCCGGCGCCCATGTGCGAGTCCGGGACCAGGCAACATGGGGCGGTTCCCCGGGCATGTGCCCGCCCAATCTTTTTTACACGGGTGCCCCGCGCGCGCACGCACGGCTGCAACGGCGACCCGGCAAGTGTCCCTGCTCGCGTCGCCCGTCCCGGTGCTTCTGCCGGCGGTCGGCGACGGCGTCGTTGCGGTGGCCGGCCGCCATGATTGCCGT
>CM041639.1:33402689-33505579 GCA_023333625.1 Bothriochloa decipiens | reverse complement strand
GATGAAGTCGCTATAGATTTTCCTTTGGTTTGAATGGGCTTGCAGGTTGAATTGGCAATGAGACTAACTGACTTATGGCATTATTAGGTGGATTATGTGACCCAACATGTTCTTGCTGTTATGCAAAAGAGACTATGCTAGTGTCATGAAAACAGTAAGGAATGAATATAGTGCAATAAGAGTAAATATTAAAATAAGTGAGGGGCATGTTTGACTTTTCGCATATACATCTATCCACGTGTCCAGCAATGAAAGGGAATGGATGAGATTGAGTCAGAAATAAAAAGTTTAAGGGCCCAAGTGGTCGTTTTGATAATTTAGGGGCCAAATTAAGCCTTGCACGATTGTTGGGGGCCAAAATGGCTATTTCTCCTATATAGTCTATCTAAGCTTATATAGCTCATTCTGGTAAATTTACATATTTTCATATAAACTTAGGTATAATAAGTGTACAAAAATATATTGATCACTAACTCATTGAACATAGAGTAAAAATAACATGAAAGTATGAAACCAACTGTATCTTGAATATGTGGTAGTGCGGTGTGAACTTGATCATTAGGACACAACCATAATATGGCTAAAAACTTGTCCACACAAGCCACTTAAATCAAAGCATATATATTGTGCATCTTGACAAAATGGTACATAGAGAAGTTAGAAGGACCGAGCATGCAACAATGGAGGGGGGGGGGGTAATGGGAGCTAAATAACATTTCTCCAACAACAACTCGATCTCAGTCCTAAATTCAACACCAAAGAACTCAAAGAATCAAAACCACCAAGACTAAGTTGACACAAGCCACCTCGTGACTAAATGAACTCAAACAACTCAGAGAACACAATAGAAATCAACAGAAGCGACACAACACAAACTGAAGAAAAATTGCATTAAAAATAGAGCAAATCAAACCTCTTCAACCGAACCAGGCCAGTCTAGCACCGACTGAAGCTGGTCATTTGGCTTACCGAACAACAAATAGAACCCCCATAAGTTTGATTCAAAACCCCAAACCGACTCAAATAAAATCCGATTGAACTCAAACTTTGCAGGTTGCTTCTAGAGGTATTGAGAGGATATCCTTAGAACATCAACACCCAAAAACCATAAAATCAACCATGATATCAAAATCCATCTCTAGAAATGAGGTTCTGAGTGAAAAACTTAGATCTTCATGCTCACAAAGAATCTGCTAAATCTGTTGACTAGGGACTTTCCTCATATGTCATAGCACATGGAGAAATAGACCAAACAAGAAGAGAGACTCAAAATGGATGAGATAATGTAAATCACCGAAAACTTAACTCCGGCAAGGGAAAACAAGAGGGGCAGCTAAGAACTCATTTTTTATCCGAGAAAACCATTTCTTATATAGAAAGCCACAAAACACAGTACAGATATTGGGAATGTTAGTTTACAAATAGAGTTCAAAATAATATGAACACAATCCCAAAGAAGCCTATTAAGGATCTAAATTTCGCAAACATCCGATAGTCCACAAAGCCCAAGCAAAACCTGCAAATAAGAAAATAGTTAACAATTCAGTAGGGGCCCCTTGCCCAATAGCCATGTGCTAGTGAAATCATTCATGGAATTAGCAGTATGGATTAAGTGGAAAACTTCTCTGATTATAGCCCAAGTTAATTTGGCTTAGTGGCATTGAGAGAAGACATGATCACATTTTCACAACATTTGCACACTTAACATTTGTTCTCTCCTTCCCAGCCTTTTTAATGTTCACAACTACCTAGAGTTTGTTATTCACCAATTGCCTTAGAAAGTATTAAATTTTTCAAATAAATTTTACTTTTCCAAATGAATCTCATAGTTGTACTAGTGACTCCACTATCAGTTAAGAACCTATATAGAGATTTAGTAGTAAATTGTTTTCGCTTATAAAGCCCATAACACAGTTCTGGTATTAGTGGGGCATCAAAGATCTAAAGTGGAGATGGCAACTCCTCGCCGCTCATGGGTGGATCTGGATGGGGAAGACTCCCCCCCCCCGAGTTCTTCACAGGATCCCTCGGGCTGCTCAGGCAGGTCTTCGGCTGCGAGCTCGGTGGTCGGGTGGCCATCAGTGACTCCGACCTCTCCAACCCAGATTTGAAATTAGAAGCACATGCCCTGCTCCATATATTGCAGCTGCCGCACCTGGCATATGTGTGGTATGCTCTACACTCCACAGGGTAACATGGCATGATCTCCAATGTTGTCGCTGCTATCTAGTTCTGAACAAAGCGACTAACCGACTACTGGTGTTGGTAACGGAGGCCAGATCTCATAGTGGCAAAATGTTGGAGCTACCACAAACAAGTAAGCCTGGGCGTTCGGGTCACCCTAATTTTTTGGGTCGGGTAATTCAGGTAATAAGAATTTTGGGTAATGAAAAACAATACCCGATTTCAGCCTCAAAATGACATTACCCGAAATTTCGGGTACCCGATAATTCAGGTTCAAGTTCGGGTATTCCCGAACTACCCGATATTCAGAGAATAGCATTCAGCTAATCACTTTTCTTTCCATGTTTCTAGAATTTCATAGAGAAAAATGTACAACCAAAGCTTTAGCTAGCAAATACCAATGTACAAGCAAACAACTAGCCAATACTAGCTCCGTTGCTTTGTCGGTTGGTGGTGCACGGTGCGTCGGCGTTGATTGCTGAGACCAGCAGCCAACATTGTATGCGTCGGGACGGCCCTCTCGTGTCGACGGCATTGGGGCTCGGCCGCTCGGCCACGCTCGCGCGGGGCAGCGTCGACGGCGTAGAGTCGGGTGCTCGACCGGCCGTATCTGCTACTCTGCTAGGGTTCGGGGAGGTGGGGATGCGAAGGGATTTGGGGGCGGATGCGGCTGCCGCTCGCCTGCTCGGTCTTGGCTGGAGCCTGGGAGTTGCTACGGGCCTGCGTTGCTGGGCTTGTGGTGGGCTGTGTTCACTCCTGCCTCGTGTATTTGATGGGCTCTGTGAAGTTCGAGTAAAACAGGAAGTTCGGGTACTGGGTGATGCTACCCGAATTACCCAAACTAATTTCGGATATCTGGAATCACTATCCGAACTAGTCATCGGGTAAGTCGGGTTCGGGTAGTTTGGGTACGGGTTCGGGTAGTTCGGGTACGGATATCGGTTATGGGGTAATGTGCCCAGGCTTACAAACAAGACATGTTTTGCCGATGTCGCACATTCCAATCAAAGCTACTGCCATGCATGACGAAGCACATCTTCTTACTGCACAAGGATTGGTGTTGCTCGTTGACCTCCAATGGGATGGTGCTTGAGCCGTCAGCTAGGAGCAGTAGAGGTAGTTGGATCTGCACGATTTGGGCTTCATCATCCATAGGACGGCCAGACTCATCGATGATGATGATGATGATGATGATGATGATGATGATCGAGTCTCTATCGGCACCTGTGCGAAGCACCTCTAGGTCCAACGCCATTGTTCTCTTGTCATTCAGATATTTGTCCTTGATATTTTACACCCAACCAACTATTATATTTAGAATTGATAAACTTTTAATGAAATCCATCCCCCAGGATTCCTCATCCCAAGGTTAACTACCGATCATGAGGATTCCTAGTCGTTTTATAGAGAAGGTCATAAGAAATTTTCAAAGGAACCTCTAGTGGCGAACAATCTTCCCAAAACTTGCAAAGTTTACCATCACCTACCTTGAAAATAGTTTCCATTTTGAACAAGTGCTTTACTCTATGTAGACCTTTTTAGAATTGAGACACCCCTGCCTCCTTTTAGTCAAAGAAACTTTTGTCTCTCGTATATTTGGCCTTTTAGATTCTAAGGAGTTCATCTGGTTGCTAGAAAACTTAACAACTCAAATATCAGATGATAATTTTCATTTACTACATACAAAGTTCTTTAAAAGGTCTAGCATCCACTCTTCATCCACCTAATCAAACTAGGAAAGCAGACTCTAGCTAACCTACCACATAGATACTAAAATTAAAAGAAGAAGAGATAGTTGTCTTGGGGAAGCGCCTTCTCTTATTTATAGAGCTACTCCCTTTGTCCATGAAAAGAATGAATTCCTAGCAAATTTAGGACAGATTAGCAATGCAGATAAAATACCATGTTACCCCTCATTATAAATTGCTAAACTTTAAGACCTCTCTAGTTACCGAGAATCTTAATTAAGTAGTTTTATTTGGAGTATCCAATAGCATCACATGAGAGAGATTGTGTTAAATGTGTGGATCTGTGGACTGTTCACCTCTAGAAATGGATTCTTTGAGACATTTTTTGGGCCAGAAATGGATTCCTTGGGAGTATTCACATTTATAAGACTATCCTTAGATATTTTCTTGAAGCACTAATCCAGGAGTATAATGGTCCAACTTGAGTTATGAACATCGGGGACCACTATCCGTTCATGAAAAGACAGACAATCATCGCAGTTTACAAGCTCGTTATTACATCGACAAAGTACATCTCAGGATGGTGTCCAAGTCATCCTCGGATCCTCCCCACTAGCCATGCGGTTTACAAGCTCAATCTTTATTTATCGACACAGTACATTTAGTTGTCTAGCCTAGCCTGACTTATCAACCATGATATTGTGTTTTTCTCACTATAAAATAGCTTATCAGCCATAGAAACCATCAACTGAACAAACATAAGAGAGATTATATACAAGCAAAGAAAGAGAAGAAAACAAAAACCATGGAATTTCTTGGAGACAAGAACAAGAAGCGACAAGATACAACACTCTCAATGCAAAGTTGTACATGGCCCATGGGATACATAAACAAACTTCAAATATATAAAACAACCAACCCAAATTAAAAGTGGGGATCGAAATTAGCCTAAAGAGGTGCATGCATGTGAGTAATAAGAGCTACGATTGAAACTACAACATCTCCAAGAGTTTGTCAAATTCTACTTGGCAAATCTTATGATTTACCAACTCACAAATAAATATGCCAAGTAAAAAAATAGTCCCTCTCCAAAAGTTTGACAGTCAAATAAGAAGGCTCGCTAACGAAATGAAGAAATCAGGTAGGCAAACAAAGAGCCCCGCTAACGACACAAAGAGACACACTAAAGCAAACGAAGAGCCCTGGATGCATGCCAAGCCATATACGCGCGCGTATATTTACGCGCGCGGATAGAAGATATGCTAAGTTGCTATTGATACCAAGTTGTTTTGCCAAATTGTTAGAGACTGTTTTTTCTTGTTTTGCCAAAACTCTTGGAGATGCTCTCAGTACGAGTTGTGTCAGCTGAATTTACTATTTGTTGGTCTCGATACTATTTATACATACGTCTATTTATCCCAGCTCTATATATTGCCTCTAAATTTATAAATTTCACCTTTGTTTAGAAATCGATTTCTGGAGAAGCCGTCTCTAGAAATCCATTTCTGCAAAAGATCGATTTGTTTTTTTTAGCAGTGATTGGTTGTCTCTTTTGAAACGAACAGACAACCATGTGAGCTTAATTAGCCGGCGATCCACTGGAACTGTACGATGTCCCGAGCGCCGACTCGTGATCATCGTCGGTTCATTGGCCTCCCTCGTCTATCTCATCCGATCCTATCCCGTCCCGATATGGCGCGGCGCGACCCGACCCAACCTGCATCACAGGTTTGCCGATAGATCGATGTCGCAGCATGCAGCGCGCGTTTCCCAGCAGGCGGAGGCGGTCTCGGCGGGCGAATGCATCCAACGTCGGACACACACAGATCGACAAATAGTATTCTGCTAGCTTGCAGCGAGCGACATGTCCGAGACAGACAACGTGATCTGGTAGCACAGCGAGCATATATATATAAGCGAGCAAGCTGATGAATGTCTGAATATCGGCAGCTCCTTTTTTTTTCGAAAGATCATTATTTTTTTTGAAAGATCAATATTGGCAGCTTCTAGACAACCAGCCAATGGCAGAGCGAGGTACTCCCTCCGTCCCATAGACACCTCTCGCTCTCGGCTGGGATCGCTGTCGTTTCCTCGCTCTAATAGCTCGATTCATTTCGCTCCTTTTTCTCATTATTCTCGCAATGAATCTCACAGTCATGTCCTTACCAACAAAATAATACTCGTGTCACGTTTCCCTCTCACAATCCTGTCATTGTCTCGATCACGAGATGGACGATTATGACACGTACGCATAACAAAACTCAAATAAAAGCCCTGCGCCGCCTGCACTGTGCCATTAATTAACGCTGGCCCTGCGCCTCGGCGACTGTAGCTCAAGCGTGACAGTGGCGTCGCCCTCGCGGTCACGAGCAGCCGACCGGCAGCTTGTACACCTGTGGAGAGGTAACCGAAGACGTCCAGCTCAGGGGAGGCGTCGCGCACGACGCGAGGCGTGCCCCCAAAGTGCACCGAGGAACCCCACAGAAAACCCGCAAATCGTGTCGATTCCCGATCGTGCTTGCACATCGGTCTCGTGGAAATCGGTTCTATCGTCATCTAACTGGACTTATTTTAGGATTTAACGGCCACAACCGGCTAGCAGCTCATATTTGTCTAAAAACTATAGGACTTATTTTAGGATTTAACAGCATTTCTCAGTTAACAATGCGATAGTTGTGGCGGTTTTCTTAAGAGAAGTGGCTGTATAAATGATTTTTCAAAAAATAGCAAAAAAAAATTTATCCCATGGACCAACACGACAACCACACAATTTTTAAAAGAGACTTCCAAATTTTTGCGAGAAGTACACGCATATGCGGTTTCTGAAATCAAACTCAGAACCTTATATCTTGTTACATCCCTTATCACTGTACTCCAAAGTCACTTGTGACTTAACACCAGAAATACCCCCTTGATATTCAGTCCACCAGATTTTGAAAATGAAGATTCAAATGGAAAAAGTTTCAACTATACAGTTTTATATCTAATTAAGATCTACAAATTTGTTAAATGAGTAGTTTTTCATCCATGGTCATTTGAGAAATTCATAAAAATATGAATTTAAAAATCATTATTCTTAAAACATAATTTTTGAGCCTTAAATGATTTCAAATAAAAAATAATCAACTATAAAGGTGCAAATCATTTCGAATACTGCAACTTTCTATTTCTCCATCTAAGATCATTTGACAAAAAACATCAACTACAAATTATTTATAGTGACACTAGGTTAAGAAAACTACCAGTGGAAATATATGGTATTTACTAGTCTGCCAGTGGTAGAATTAAGACACCATTTATGATAAAAATGATTTTACGATGTTCATAGCCATGGACTCACAATTTCATTTTTGTTGGCACCTATACATTATAAACTGTTAGTGAAAAAAGTTTCAAACTTCAACAAAAGTCGAATTTGTACTAAGGAAGCCTAAATATTCATTTTTTGAGATTTTAGAATTTAAAGTTTTCAAAATGACTACGATGTAGATCGTGTCAATGTTTTGTCATTCAAAAATTCTAAAATTATAATTTTGCAGTGTAAGAAAATAAAATTGATATTTAAGACCCTAATTAACTTCACATAATAATGTAACTTTATTAAGTAGTTCGAGAAAAATGAATTTATACAAAAAAAATATCAAGTGTAATTTATAGATCATATTGATAACTACAACTTTTGTATATAACGTGTCAACGTCCAAGGTCGTTTGATAATTCTAAATTTTAATTTCAAAATCTGAGAGTTAAAAAGAAGCATTGGGACTCTAAATAGTTTTAAATAAAAACTGTAACTACAAAGTTGTAGATCTCATTAAGGACTACATCTTGATATAAAATCCGTCTTCATCTGACTTTGTATATATGCAAAACTTATGATTTTTTTTGAGATAAGTGTTAAAGTGGCAGTATAATCGTCATCCGCTACAATAGTCGCTTTGTTGCACTTAACGGTCACAATGTCTAGGAGCCAATTATCATAATTAAAGAGTGTTTTCTAGTAAAGAAAACATTGAGTAGGATCCATCCACAAATACTAACAATGAAGGATATTCTACAAAAATAAAAAAAAACACTCAATAGACCAATCTCAGTGAGGGGTTTTATGGAGTTTCATTAAATATGTTGAGATGATATGATATTGATGAAGAGAGAGATGGTAAAAGTTTTACAGAAGTAGAGATAGTTTTTGATAAACTCTTTATACTATTTCTAAAATATAGATGTGTGCTGAAATCTGGAACACGAAACCGACAACTGGTCATACAAAACGTCCACGAAACAAGAAGCCAAAGCAGCACCGTGTATACCTCAAAGTGGAGCTGCCGGCAAGTAACAGATCAGGTTATTACACTGATGGATTTGCACGCCAGCCGCCAGTCACAGAAGGATTACAGTCAATGATAAACCTGTGGCTACTTGCTTACACATCACCCTAAGAAGCGTAGATTCTTATGTATATATTGGTCGAATATACATGTATCTTTCGACATGAGTACATCGTAAACATATTTTTTCGATCTGGTCCTAATAACCAGACCGTACTACACATCGTGGATGCATGGTCCTTGCAGAGTCATGTTATGTTTTTCTTTTTTTGACAACAAGGCATATGTTGTTGGTGTCCAATAAAAGTAACTAAGCCACAGCCAGCTAAATAGGATGGTCTCATATATATTACGGTACGTACACGGGGAGGAGCTAATGGTAATATTGGAGGAGCTGGTGCGTAAATGAGTCCATGCATGAGCTGAGATCTATATATAGCTCTAGAGCTAACGGATCGAGGGCTAGCTAGCCTTCGTCGTCGTCGGAGCTCTTGGAGGCCGCCGCCTCGGTGAGCATCTTCTGGATCCGCTCCATGGTCTCCGCCTCGATGATGTTGCGTTCCTCTCGGTCCTTGTTGTACGTCTCGAAGAACTCCTTGTTCTCCTTCTCCAGCTCCTTCCACACTGTGCATGGCGACGGCGGCGGCAGTAATTTTCAGATCACATGAAATGATAGAATAGAATAGCAACATATATATGCATAAAGGTGATATATGCATATGCAAGATAATTTAATACGAGAGAAGAAAAATGGGTGAAGGCCCGGTCTCGAAAAAATTTAGTACGAGAGAAATGGTTAAACAAACACGGGTAAGGTTTTGAAATTGAAGCATCATGCGTGTTCAGTATGCACGCGCGGTACCAGTGGCAGTGACGACAGGGTTGACGTTGGCATGCTTCTTCAGTGCGTCCATGCAGTCTTCTTTGTTCAGGTTGAAGCAGATGCACTTCTCTATCATGTGGTGGACCTGAACCAGGAACACAAAATATTAATTAAGCAAAACCAAAACTATCGATCATTTGATGCATCGTACTTTGTAGAAATGGTAGAGAGAGTAGTGTACACATACCATTCTGATGTAAGATGCCGACGATGAGGAGTCGCCCATGGTGAACTAGCTAGCTAACTGACCAGTAGCACGCTAGGGCTTTTTTGAAGGAAGACTTCAGAGTTAAGCCGCAACAACCAGTCTAGGGGTAGTAGCTACAAGATGACCCGTGTGTGTGCCACCAATAAGCTGCAATGACCACCGGCGAGAAGATAGAAATAGGGGAATGCGGGGAGGGGGACGTGGAGCATGCCACGTGGGCACCGCCTGCTCATTGGCCGGGAGGTTGCCGGGGAGATTTTTCTGGGCCCACATCTCGCTCTCGGGCTGAGCTCTAGGCTGCTTTTTTTCTGTGGCTGCAGTCTATGGGCGGCCGAGTGTGGCGAGCTGCATCAACGGCCAGCAAAAGGCCGGACATAATTCAGTGTTGATTGGGCCTTCATGTTTTGGCGTATTGCTCGTTGGACATGTCTTTTACTTTTACACGACGTTGAGCGTGCGTGCTCATCTTTTCTTTGTAATAATAATCTGCTGGAAGACTGTACATGCATTTCAGAAGAGTAAAAGAATTACTATTGCTTTTTAGAATACGTTAGAGGAAGTCGTCATCGAGGAAGATGAGTGTAACAACCCTGAAAATCCCAGAGAGCCAATATTTCAAAACATTGCATGGTGAGCGATCATGATAAGACAATAACCCTAGATGCATTAGGTGCACCTTAACTGCCTGGAGCACACACTGATAAACAACATTGTGATTTGCTTCTTCCTTGGTTCTTATGTTTGTCGCAAGTAATCAATCAACTATACAAAGCAACCCTGGTTTGGTTCACAAACACCGCTCTCTGTCTCAGCCGTGGAGGAAATAATTTTTCAGACCTTGATCTCCTTTGGTCAGGTTCCAAATGAACTGGTTCGGTTCACTAGCGCGCGCCACATCACCACCATGTGTCGGCTGCCCCTCCATCAGATTGAGGACTCATGGTCCGGTTTCAGTCTAGAAAGCAGGGTCTGGTTCGCTTCACTTCTCTCCGCCACGCCGAGGGTCACCAACCGGACCCGTGCCATGGTCTAGATCTGTACATGGGCTAGGGTTAGGTTCTGGACCCATGTGACATGGTTCAGACCCCCTAAAACCCGTAGTCTAGAACTCTGTTACTTCACCAAATCATCTCCAAACTTCAACCCATGTGCATGCGTGCAAACTCTTAAGTATTTCACCACATAAGTACGTGAGTTAGCAACACTATTCAAATCATTTTATCAAGGGTTAAGTTAGCACACTAGGTCCTAATGCATATGCATATATGACTTCACTTAGTGGCACTTGATCGATAATCGCAATTACCATGATTTTCCCTATACATAGTATGGTTATATATCCTAAATACACTCACACTCTCTATGGATCCTATCAATATATATACCTCTATCTTGAACCTATTTTATCTTTCTCTTTCTTTTTTTTTTCCAAATCTGAAGCACTTGATCCATCTTTTAGCCATTACCCTACATCATGATCATCATCTACCTTCACCACTTGGATTGGACCACCCTAACGCATTCATCACTTAGACAAAGGGTTAGTCCAATGAGTTTATCGATTATCCAAAATCAAGCTAGGCTTTCACACTTTTGAGAATTTAACTCGCATAACATGTTTCAAAAAAAAGGTAGTTGAGTTTGATAGCCAACTGGCCAGCGACCCATTGGACATGCTACATTATTGGGCAATTGTGATGTTTTGTTATTGTCTCACTTTACTTGTTATCTCTTTTATTTTCTTTCTTTTCTCTTATCCTTTCATTTTTCCCCTGATTCCCTAGTTATTTTTCTCCAATTGATAATTATTGATATTTATTTCACAGTATTATATGAGTTGTCCTTATTTTGGGATTAACACTACTATAGAAATTAATGTTGATCCAACTACTAAAACAATTTTCTGAACCATTCCATGAAATAAAACATACTACTGCCATCACAAAAAGAAAGAAACTCTAGTTTTATCATAACTCAAATAATATTAAATTTGACCAAATGTATGTAAAATAAATTATTCATAATACTAAATAAGTATTTTTATCTATTTTATGTCATACATGTTTTGGTAATAAAAAAAGTCGGACACTGTCAAATTTAGCTAGCTTAGGAGAAACTAAAAATTGTTACCCTCCGGAGAGAGTGAGAGGGGGGTAATAAAGTAATCACGAAAATTACAAGGTAAAAGAAAGAAAAAATAAAATTCAGTCTTTGTCTTTCTCGTGTGGTGGGCTTTCTATTTGCTCGTAGTTTACGTGGTGCTTGGCGGTTCTGCACGACGCCGTTGTTTTTGACCCACGCACCCCGCGCTGGCCGGGCTGCGAGCTGCATGGGCCTAATGTTTGACGCTCGGGTTCAGGTTACGCAGCGCCTGCACGCCGCGGATGAATCGAAGTCAGCGACCTTGGACACGGGCACGGTGATGACGGCCTGGAAGTTGAACGTGCCACCGGGGACGCGCCGGTCCCACGGGCAGGCGGTGAGGAGGGCGTCCTCGGGCCCGTCGAGGCACCGCCCCGCGGACTGGATGTGGTTCTGGTAGCCCACCACCGTTTGGCCGAGGACCGTCGGCGTCGGCAGCAGGCCGAGCGTTTTCCATGAGTGGCGGCGCAAGTACCGGCGAGCCTAGCAGACTGGATTGCGAGCGTAGGTGTCGGCCGGAAGCCGATGAAATCCATCACGCTAATCTGGGTTGTCTGGCTTCGTTCACAAAAGTCACAGATGACTTTTCTATGCCCGATGCCATTCATTTATGATCCAACGGTGGCTACGTATCCCAGCTCTCCCGTTCTCAGGCCCAACGTGAAAAACAGCCTAAGTAAAAGCCCATTTGTAGCTGAGAGGAATGACAAACATTTTACAACTGATGAACATGATTTTCTAAAAAAAATGATGAAAGCGATGTCACGATTGGGATTTTTTTGGTTTTACTAGCAAAGATGCACGTGCGGCACGTACGTGTCTTCAAAACATATTTTCTTGTAATAAATAGATTATCAAAAAAGAACGAGAAGTCAATGGAAAGAAGTTCAAGGTCCATGCCCAGAGTCTAAACGGCAATATATGCACTTAGTAATTTAAATTTACTCATTATTGATTGAAAAGAATTATTTGGTATGATATATTGTAGTAAACTTCATATAATCAATAATAAATCATAATAGCTTGTACTAATAATTTAATTTGCTCATTATTGTTTAAAAGAATTATCTGTAAAAAAACTTTAGTAGTTAATAATAAAGCACAATAGCTTGTATTAGTAATTTAATTTGCTTGTTATTATATATTGTAGCAAAATTCAGATAGCTAATAAAAAAGCACAATAGCTTGAGTAACGCCCCTTGCATAAATCATGATCTTTATTTTCTTGGTCTCGTCAGTTATTTGGATACACCAATGAGTCAACGTGAGCCACTATGTCCTGTCGACCATGGGTTAACAACCATTAATATCTAATTGCACTCCTCTTGATCACCATTTATCTGGATGGAAGCTGAAGGTTTAGCAAAATTGGTAATGAATTCTGCCCAGCTTTTTCTCTCCAACTTGCATTTAATTAAGTTTTTGTTTAAGTTTCCAGCTTCTTCATTTCTTTTTTCTTTCTCTCGATATCGTCGTCGGTACTCATGATTCCTTGCATGTATTTTCTTTTTCTGATCAATGGTATTTAAAGTTCCAATTTCAACAACATTTGTTACATCTGAAGAACCTAATTTATCCTAATAAAATGAATTTGAATTTAATTAATTTGATTTAAATTTAAGAATTGCATATTTTGACTAACCTTTAGTTAACCCACGGATCAAGTGGAAATAAAAGAGGTGTTTACTAAAAAATCAACCACACCGTGCTTATTTAGGAATCAATAGAGAAAGACGTCAGTTTAAATATTCCAATAATCAAGGGAAGATCATTGCACTTTCAGTTTCCGAAGTGAAAACACCTTAGCTGATGGCTCATAGCTCATACACTGGGGCTGTTTGGATGTCAACCACACATGGCCACGCCAAAGTGTGGCGAGTTGTGGCGGTAGCGGGTTTACGAGCGCCACACTTTGTGGCTCGTTCTCTACTGGCATAAAGTTGTGCGGCCTCATTTAATTCAGCATCAGACAACTGTTCTAATTAACTCCCGTGGCGAGCCACAGTTTTTTCGACCGAAGCGATCCACAGTTTGGCGTGGGGGGCGGGAGCGCTGAACCAAACAGCCTCATTATGCATTGCATTTGTATAATTCAAAAATAAATTGACAAATAGTCTATAAACAGTACTATAATCTGCATAGGAGAATGTGGATTTGGACACCTAATTACAGCTCCTTGGCTATGGGCAGTAGATATTGAAGCACAATCTAAAGCTTTTTCCCTTTCAATTTACCTAATCAATATTCAGTGTGTATACAGGGAAATAGTCATCAATTGTTATGTATCTAACAACATTATGTTATAACAAGGACCTTACCGACATCATATAGAAGATCTTAAACCTAAGCCATCCGAACACAAATGCAGGCCCATTGTAGTGGATAGGATCATAGATAATAGTCCTGCATCAGCTGATGCCATATCAAAATTTCCAAACTGTAACATCTGAATGCCAGCATGTGAAGCATTTGATTAGTTACTCGGATGAGTTGCAACTGTATTAAGTGATGCAGCGACACAGCATATGTGTTATAGGGCAGCAGAAAAAAAAGTTACGCATGTCCACCTAGGAGCCATCACATACACAAATATGAATGACACATGGAAAAGTGAGTGCTATACCTTTTCTTTTAATCTGTACATACAAGAACTTTCATCAATGCAGCATACAAGGCGAAGTGGCATGCTTTTGATTTCTTTGCTTGGGTGTGATCTTTCTCCAACTGCAAGGGAGCCTTCGTAAGTCTAGAGTGCAAAGCAAGCTGCAGCATTTGACCGAACAGGTAGCCGATACAGTGCGCCCTTGGTTTGGTTTTCTCCTTGCCTTTCTTCCTCCATGACCTATGCCTCGACCACGCAAGCTGAACTCACCGCAATTGTTCCGGATGCTGACCTGCACAGAGTGTCTCATGATTTGATTCAAGAATAATTGTCGCCCAAAGAAAGTTATTGTGGGACGGAGAGGCGAGAGAGAAAAAGAAAGGAGCCCACACCTTCATGGACTGGTGGCGTACGTCCTCGTCCAACACGATGTCCATGGTGGCATCTTCGTCTACCTCAAGGAGATGGCGTAGGGAACTGGCGTGGAGGAGGTGTCGGAGCCCTCGGCGATCAAATCTACGCTACCTTCGGTCCGATGAGGGTACGTTGTGCACCAGGAGCGGCGTCCGTTGTCCTCGTCCGTGCCGGCGTGTCTGGCCGCCTGACTCCCGTGCGAGAGGTCACGTACATCTACCTGCTCTTCCAAGAGCCGTATGTCGCCCTCGATAGCATCTGAATCTGAACGAAGAAAAAGATTCAATAAAAAAAAGGAGATAGACGTAGGGGAATACGGAGTATATATGGAAAGCAAGCGCATGGCACAGGGGGCGGTTCATAGGCGGGTAGAGTTATGCGTGAAATAAAACAGGGGGAAGTAGCGGACGCCGTAACAAACCATGGCAGGAACGTGTAAAAAATCTTACGGATGTTAGGTGGCCCACCACTCAATTAAGGTACACCGTCAGATTTTAGTAATCCAATGGTCAAAATATAAGGTGGGTAGAAATTCTCGGGTGACGTGTATTTATTAATTTCTTCACTCTTTTATAGTATAGATAACACTATTTTTAAATATAATATGCTTTATTTTTTTAAAAAAAACTAACCCTTTTTAGCCGTGCCTAGTACCAAGACGTCGGTAAAATACAATTTCCACGTGGAAATTCTTGCCTCACGTCACCACTACAACTAGGTTTACGCATCAAAATGTAAACTTAGAAAAAATCTCCCTCTTTTATATGATCTTGGATGAAGATGATTTTTATATGAACATTGTAGTTCTCGGTGAGACCTACAATTTTCTAGTTTTGAATTTTTAATTTGAGGTCGATAAGATGCTCATAAAGTTTAAAGAGTAAATTATATGCACCATACAACAACTTAACCATTAGGTGAAAGTTAGTACAATAACTTACAAAATGCTTAATTTACTATAATAACTTTACATGTGGGTTCAAATTGGTCCAACAAGGTGTAAAATGCTTGGTTTATTGCAACAACTTAAGTAAATTGGTGCTTCTACGGTCCAAACGTTACAAATATCATGTACGTTTTGTATTATGTCATTTTAGTATTCTTCTCGTAAAATAAATTTTGGGATACATCATTTTTTCAAATTGATTTTGCAATATTTTCTTGTATTTTCTCACATTTACTTTTATTCTTCATAGACAACACTTTTTGTTACGTTAAAATTAGACTAAATTAATTTGGTATGTAGATACAAAATATCTCTCATTTCAATATGAATATATTTTCTTAATTTTTAAATAATGATTCTTGTCTTCGATGACTATATCATCATTGTGATTGGGCACATAATTATAAATTATTTGTTCGACAAGTTGTTGCACTAAAATAGAAATTTTATAAGTTATTGGACTAATATGCACACACTTATCAAGTTGTCACGCTAAATTAAGCATTCTATAAGTTATTGGACTAATCTGCACCCACCTCTCAAATTGTTGTATGGTAAGTGCAATTTACTCAAAATTAAACAAAGTCTATGCTGTGATTGTTCTTATAGGAGGTTCGTCTCAAACCTAATATCTACCGGTAAAATACATCCATAAGTCTTAAAATTTCACTTGCATATATTCGTTGTTTATGCGGTGTTTTTGGCCTCTTAACTTTACTTCTTGTTGTTTATACAATGTCGTAATTCGTTATTTTGTTTTTTTTTTGCCGTAATAGTTCTCTAGCTAATTGCAGACCTTTATATATTGTAGTGTTGACTATGGTGGAATTTATTTATTAGAATGGAACTATTAAAAATATTTAGTTCTATACTGAAATGCCTATACTAAACTCTGTAAAGTGCACTTAGTTGTTTGGGCTGCTTTTTTTTTTTACAATAAGGCTAGGGTGAGAGAGCTGAGATGTGCAGCCACTGTTAGATCACAAATGGATGGCATCGGGCATACGGAAAGTCACCTGTGATTTTTGTGAAGAAAGTTAGAGAATCTGAATTGCCATCACGCCATCTCCGGTGTTGACGGGACGCGGTCATCCATCCGGTAGACAGCCAGACCATGGCCCGGGTACCAGAAGATGTCGGCGAACTCGTGCTCCCTGGAGAAGGGCACGACTCGTTCAGCCACTTCTTGAACGTCACCGAACGCTTGAACATTTGGTTGCAATTCCAGAGTGATCTAATCCAAGCAAAACCATGGAAAACTTTATGAGAAGAATCCAAACATTGGCTACACACGGTGCAGACATTACACAGTGTGTGTCCTATGAATTAAGGGGGTGCGAATTGTTGCCTATCTCTCATCAGAATTAAGATTAGCAATTAGTACTATTTCCCCACAAAATTATGGTACTCATATTTTTCATGCATTAACCGAGCAACTTCATACGAACTGAGCTATATAGCTCAACTGGTCACATACGTTGGAACCTAACCATCCGGTTTTCAAGTTACATATGGTGGAGAGAACTGAGCGGTAGCTCAGTGGCGAGGATTGCCGATGTGCATCCTGCCCACCTGCGGGCTTCGACGTTGGATGTCTCACCCAGGAACAGTAGGTTCTTTTATAAATAATTTACGTTGCCTCTCGCGTAGATGTGCCACAATGGTCAAGTGACGTGCCCGCCACGCTTAGAGTCTGCGGATCTTCGAGTATCTCTTTGCTGCGTTTCAGTGCTAGGTATAGTTGTAGGTTTGTTTGTATACCGTGTGTGAGGGTGTGTGTCTGTATACGAATAAATACTACAGTTGTACTTAGACGATGAGAGGCAGTCAAAAAAAAGTTACATATGGTGGAACTTGTCCACCGATTTGAAGTCATTATCTGTCCAATTCAATCTTTTAGAGGTGCTCATTAGGGTCAGTGTACATACACCCTTCCTACCAATATAAAGTTTTTAAGTTTTTAAAATTTGTCCCAAAATAAATGACACTTCACAGTCGTGCCGATATAAAGTTACACATTCAATCTTTTACATTTGTCCCACAATGGTCAGTGTAGATACTCCCTTCCTACCTATATAAAGTTACACATTCAATCTTTTACTCTGAAGCCTGGGTTCAAAGACACGAAGACTGGCCCAGGACACGCCGTGGGCTGAAGCCAATCAAAAAGCCCATCCTGGCCGGCAGATAACCGCGATCCGACAACGGCCTCCACCCGACGTGAGTCCGTCTCGCCCGACGTCTACCCGCCTCGCCTGACGTAAGAGATGTCGGGTGGGGTAGAGCCGAGCGGAAATATCCCACGCTTCCATCAACAGGATAAAGGGAGTACCCGAAGCAATTGGGACAAAGGGTGGAGACGGGGTCCGGACTTGCCCTACTAAGGGGACCTGCCCTCGCCGACAGGTGGCCACAATTCACCGGAACAGTACAGTTGACTCCGGAGCACGCGGCGTAGGCCCCAGGAGAATCTCTAGACAAACTCGAGTATCCACGCGGGGAGACTTAGGCCCCAGGAACCTCAGGTACGGGAGGAAGGAAGGCAAACGGGCCCCTACCATGCCATACCATGGGAGCCATCCTCCGTTCTGAGCGAACATGCCCCCTGTTCCATCCCCGCCCAAGGATAACGCAAAGGACGGAGATCCCTGGCAAATGGCGGAGAAGAGCAGGTCCGCCCGTCGAGAATGATGGCAACAGGAGGAAGATGCCTAACCAACGGTCTATTGCGAAGCGGCAAGGATGAGGCCCACGTCAGGATAAGGGAATCCGTCCTGGATGCTCGCCGGTTTACGGCATCTCCCGGGCTCAAAACAGACCCGGACCCCTACAGGACATCGACCGGGGATCGACACAAGGCCTATCAGAAATCACCCCCAAAAGACGATCACACAAGGGATGAAACCCACAACGACCCAAACTTGGGTAAGAGACCATGGAGAATGGCCGCCACGACTCGAAAAACTATAAAAGGAGAAGGACGACACCCCGACGAGAGAGATAGAAACATACGGCATCGAGACCTGAGAACCCATCTCTCTCTCACTGCGCTTGTACACCCCCACAAGTTTTCGAGATAATCAACGTAGGCATCTGCCCGGACTGGATGTAGGGATCATTTCGCCCAAACCAGTATAAAATTTTCCAGTGTTCGTTTGTCTCACCATCTGATTCCTCTCGCGCAAACACATTTTACTAGTAAGAAGATTTTGCGACACCGACAATTGGCGCGCCAGGTAAGGGGATTGTGTGACTAGCTCGGGATCGGATGGCTTCCCCACGTTCCAACTCCACTGACGGATCCCGCATCTGGTTCGGGAGCCTCAACTTCCTATGCTTCCTGGACGGGAGCGCGGTCCGTGTCTTCGACGCTCCAACCGACCGCGTCGCCCCGCTCGTCGGGCAGGGAAACGACCACCGTCTGGACGACCAAGCGACCTTGACCATAGAGATCTCGCTTGTGTCTCCTCATAGCGAGATGACCATTCATGAGGCTCTGGCCAGGCTGCACCCTCAGACCCCCGACTTCCTCGTCCCACCCGGGGACGTGGGAATCAGGGGCTCCAGGGTTCCCTCTGAGGGAACCCATGAGACCGACGCGCGTCGGGCCATAGCCAGCTTCATGCGAGCCTAGATGGATAACCTCCTCGGGTATCCTGATTATGAGGATGATACCATAGTCAGCGATGATGACTTCTGGATGGTACGCAGCTCGGACGACTCCGATGAATGTGAATATCCCTCATACGGTCCAGACGGCAACTACGACCCCTCTCACGAGTGTTTCATGATCCTCCACGAAGCCGAGGGCCGCGACGGGAATAGAGGCGTCGACCCTCCAAAAATGCTGCTGATCGTCCCCACCATACGCTTTGGAAGCCTTGACTTTGCCATCACGGTCGACGGCGGGATGGTTTGCTTCGACATGACCGAAGAACCACAGCAGGATGTTGTCGTCCAGCGGTTGAGGAACCTGAGCATTCAGTCCCCAGACGGTGACCACGGCCTCAATCGTCCTGACTCCTATGACGATCTGTTGGCCACCCCGCCCGCTGGGCTAGGCTTCGAGGATTACTACACCTCGGAAGAACTTTCGACCGACGATGAGGCGCCGCCGCTCATCAATCACGCGAAGCTTGAGCAACAGCTCAGGGCTCATTTGGGTCCTCGACTGATGGTGGATGACATGAGAAACCTCACCCTATCCTACATCAATGTCGCCATACAGATCAAGGGCGGTGCCCGCTCACATCGACCGAGCTGTCGGGCGACATTCCGATAATGTACCCGTTTGAGCTCACCAACGCCGCCTCCATCCTCGAGCAACTCATGGCCATGGAAAGAAATGACCACCCCATGAGCAGTGAGTTTGTGGCGATGGTCGAATCCTTTTATGACATGTTAGACGAAGATGAACACCAAGCTTTGGACCACGATAGCTCCGGCTCGACCGATCCCCTTCCCACATTAACGTTGACGCGCTACACACCCGTTAGGAGGAGCTTGACGAGGCCCAATAGCAGATCACCTCTGAACAAGACCGTCTCACGCAGGCAATCAGACAACGGTGACCACGAGCGACGCGTGCCCGCACGCAGGACACGCGGCGCCGCACCGTTAAAGATGACCACCAAACACCAATGTTCGACAGGGCTCAGTAGAACATAGCCACTGCTGTAGAACTTGTGCGAAGATTCCTAGAGGCATCGACGCCCAAAGGAAAGAAGCTCTAGGAGGAGCTGTGCACCCTGCTTGATCGAGCTGCGGTCCAGCAGGCGGAAAGCTAGGCCCAGTGACGGGCGCCAAACGATCGTATAGACGCGCCCTCGAAGGACGTCTCCATGCACCAGAGTCCGTACCCCTCACGAGACATGTTTTAGAGCTCTCGCCGAGAACAATGTGAGGAAAGGGAGGAAACCACGCATCACTCCTTCCTCAGCCACCGTCGAAGCTGAAGCGATCACGGAAGCGGCGAAGAAAGGCGACACGGGCGTCACCCACGTCGAGGTGGGAGGTTCAACCCCGACGAGGATCAGGACCACAGTCCTGACACGATGGGATTGCGCTGCTTCACCTCACGCATCCTCGCCGCCCGGGTCCCCCCACGATTCCAGCCGCCGACCTACATCTAGAAATACACCGGGGCAACAAACCCGGCCTTTGGTTGGATGACTATCATTTCATGTGCGAAGCGAGAGGGATGAACGATGAGAACTTTATTATCAGGCAGCTACCTCTCTACCTATCAGATACCGCGCGTGTTTGGCTCGAACACCTGCCTAAGGGAAAGATCCACGACTGGCACTGTAACACCCCTGGTGTTATATTAACTAAAATATGCCATGTCATCATATGCACTGCAAAGCATTCATGTTTAGGTAAACCTTGATGTGCATCAACTAAAACAAGTTTATATTTCATAGGTTTTTTGTGTTTATGAAATGTTATGTCATATGAAATCATAAAAACCTATTTTCGAATGTCATCTCAAATACTTAGTTTATATTCTATCCACTTGAGGTGTAAACTATGTTTACACTAGTATCAAGCATAATATATGAATCTAAGTACAACTCCTAAAAATGATTTCCATATTTGAAGTTGAATTTGGATTTCAAAGCCTATTCCCAAGTGTTGTAATTAAAATTTAAATTCGAATTGGAAAGCTATAAAAATGTTTTTAAAAAGTCAACTTGGTCAACCAAGGGTGTCATTAGGTCATTGACCTAAAAATGTCCTTGGATGATGTTTCTGATCACTAATGACCAACCAATTAAATTAGAAACTAAATCGAGTTTGAATTTGGCTTTAAAAAATCCTTTATTTTCAAAAGCTGGTTTTATCCCCTTTTGTATAATTCAAAATCTATATAGAACTTGGAGATACTCTAAAGAGATAGATTGTAGATCTTGACAAGAGCTACAAAGTTGGTATTCAAAGTTTTCAAGTTTCCATAAATAATTTCAAATGAATTTGAAAATACAGTTTTCCCACATTTGTCCTCTTTTTATTTTAAAATCATAATTCAAAAATTATGCACATTTTGGGAAAACTTTGTATATGAAAAATGTTCGGTTTGGAAATTTTAGCATTCTATAGTTTTGGAGATTTTTAAGTTTTATTGAAAAATCAAAAGTAATTTCAAATATTTGTTTCTAGGGTTTTATTCCTTTTTGAATTTGAATTCACATTTCAAAAACTATGTTGAATTTGAAAATGTTTGTTAAATAAAAAGTGTAGCTCCTGAAAAGTTATGCAAACTTTATTTTTAGGGATTTTCATGTTCCTATATAATTTCTGGAGTAATTTACAAATTTTACCAGGTGACCTCACTGTCTACAGTACTGCAGACGTCATCATCGTCTTCTCCCCTCTCTGTTCACCGGCGTCGCCGTGGCCGCCGACGCCATACCACCCTGCCGCGACCGCTAGCTCGCCCTCGACACCCGAAACTTCGCCGTCATTGTGTCGTCCGCCCATGCGTCACCGTTGGCCTTTAAATACCGGTCGGCCGTCGTCGTTTCCCTTCTTCTTCTTCTTGCTCGCCGTCCCGATGATCTCCACCTGCCGCCCAAATTCACCACTGTCGCTTCACCTCTGCTCGATTGATCTTGCTAGCATGCTCGCAACATCCTTGTGCTCAGTTTGATATAGCTCATGCTCGCTCTCCCCGCCCGAGTCGCCCCCGCGCCGTCATCTTCCTCGGGTCCGGTCGTCCGAGCCGCCGTGAGCTCGTCACCGACAACCGCCGTCGCCACTGGTTACTTTCTTACATCTTGTTCATCATCCTGGTCACCTTGATCTGCTCTTGCTTATGCGCTCCTTGGTTTGCTCTGCGATGCACAGGACACACGGAACGTCGTCCTTGCCGCCGGAGCACCGCCGCCATCCCTGCCGCCGCTAAGTTCCCACCTTCAGGCACTCCAACCCTTCATCTACGAGCGCATCAGACCCGCGGTGAGATCCTGCACCCCTCTATGCCCTCACTTTTACCTCTACCACGCCATAGTGTCTGGCCGCCGTGGCTCGCCGCCGGCATGACCTTGCCAGCGCCGCCGGCATGACTTTGCCAGCGCCGCCGCGCGCGTAGCCATTTGAGCTAGGGACCAGTAACGGCTTCATCTTCTGGCCCAACGTATTCGTATCGATGTCCTACACATGCTCATGCACTCGTCGTCACCGGAAAAACCTCACCGAGCTTTATTGCCCCGTCGCCGCGCCGCCATGCCGCCATGGTCGCCGGCCAGTGCGCCGCCGTACCCCCGCTGCTCCTTTAACCAGCCTAGGGTGTTCGCCGCGTCGAGATGAGCCTGTAGGGTCAAGTCCCGTCGCCGGAGACCTCACCGCAGGCGAGTTTTGGCCGGTCAAAATCGCCGCCGCCGCCGGTCAACTCGGGAAAGAATTTCATTTTTTTTTCTATTTTCAGAAAATGATTTAAATGTTGTTTTCTTTGAAAAATCATAGTAATTCTTGTATAGTTCCAAAAATTCTAAAAATTTTTGTGTATGTTCTTTATAATATTCTCTACCTAGTAAAAATATAAAATGTCAAATTTGAGTACTTTTTGCATAAGTTAAAATTAGCTCTTTTAATTAAAAAATGCGCCTTCAATAATTTTTAATAAATAAAATAAGTGGCTTTTTATTCTGAAATTTGTTTTACCATCTAATTAGATCAAGATATTTTCAAAATAAAATTTTGAGCTCAATTAAAAACTTTAATTTTATGCCTTTATTTAAATATTTTTAATTGATTAACTAACCCCTTTAACCATGATTAATCATTATAGGGTTGTTTGATTTTGGGATTGATTGATGACCTTGGATCATTAACCTTAATGACCCTTGGCACTTTAATTAATTGTTTGGGCTTACCTGGATCATGCCATTAGGGTTTAATCAACGTTATTTTATGTGTTTAATAAACTTCACTAATGAAGTAGTTAACCCTAAATAACTTAGAAAGTTTTGTTGGCTCGCAACTTTATCGTGAAGAAAAGTTATACTCAAGCCCTTAATCTGGTCATGCATTCATCATGCATCATGTTTATTTTTCCATCATGTTGAAACATATCATGTTATCGTATAGCTTCCGTTAACGGAGGGTTTAAAGTTCTCGCATCAGATCCCAAAGAAGAGCAGACTCAGGAGTTGGGTGTTGATCCAGAGCTCGAGATTGTCTACCCCGAATACCAAGGCAAGCCCCGGATGCATTCCAACCCTACCCTTATTTTATAAAAGTTTTATCGCTTCAGTTATGTTATGTTGCATTAAGTATTAGGCGTTGAGTGATAACCTACCAATGGCATTACCTGTCTTATTTCCATATTCCTTGTTACCTATTTTTGGAACATGCTTAGCTATGCTTAGCCTTGCTTAATTAGTAAGTTTTCAAAAAGAAAAAGAATGAAAAAGGTGAGGATGGCTTTACTTGTTGGAATCATGATGGTAGTTAATAAATCGAGTCCGGACGGGTAACTTGCAATAGGAAAGGAGTCCCTCTGTAGTGTTTCCGTCTGTTGATGCCCTAGGTCCCGTGTCGATGGTGAATCGGTGACATCGAGAAACTAGAAATCCACATGCATGAAGTGACATACTAAGGGTTGGAGCCCAGGTATGTCATGGAATGATTTATAGTGGGTCAGAGTCCCCACATATGTCATAGTGTGTTATACCGTGGGTTTAAGTTCCCACGTATATCGGTACACTGGGTCTAAGTGCTCACGTGTATCATGTGGTGATATATGGCTGCGGTTGTTATCCCGGTATATCTATGGTCTGGTATGCATTTTGGTTGGAACCTCAAGCATATCGAGATCTAGGTCCCAGCTGGGTATGAAAATGGATTCAAATCGCCATTGCTTCTCGGAGAAGAAGACTCAATCGGTGTTTATCATTGTAGTAACAACTTGAATAATGATTAAGGTTTAAGAATGGAGTTGGTTGTAATCGTGATCTAGAGTAAGACAACTTTACTTTCTCTCAAGCTTTTATGCAAAAATTCTTGTCTCTTGCAAGCCTTACCTTGTCCCTCTATCCAGCATTTCTGAGTCTTCACCCCTCTTTTTCGTTGGGTCAGTCTTGTTGAGTACTTTTGTACTCAGGGTTTGTTGAACCCTTGTTGTAGGTGAGCCCCATGCACAGGATTGCTTTGCACCCTGTTGCATGACAATCGTTGTGGAGAGTGACGACGAGTAGGATGTTTGGCTCTTGGGCAGAGCTTATCGCCTGGTATTGTAATAAAGTTATTTATCGCTACTCCACTACTGCTATGGTTTGTAATATTTAAACTTATGGTTTGTAAGTTTTGAAACTAAAAGGGTTATAAACTTATGTTGTTGTAACTCTTCCACCGTTTTACTCTGATGTATCTTATTTGTATAAAACTATTGTAATACTACAATGTCTCTTTGTAATGATTGATCCTGCTCAGAGAATCGTGAATGATTCGGGATTTACCTGACAGACCTTTAAGTCGTATGGAACACATACATTGTTATTTGGAGTCTATTTAGACAATAATAATGCATGCGGGCCATATGATTTAGGAGGTTCTGCCACAGCTGGTATTAGAGCCGGATTGTTATTAAAAAGAGTTGTTATAGTATTTTTTGTGAAAATTTTAAAAGTTTTGAGTCAAATAATTTTAACTTGAATATTTTGGTTCCAAATAGCTTAATTCTTACCTATGATTCTTTCTATCGACCCTTATTCTTATTTTAAAAGTGTGGTGGTGGAATAGCATAATATAGTGCCCTATGTTATAAAAGTTACTTTTATATATATATGTGTGGCTTTAAAAATCTTTTATGCTTATATCGTAAGTTTGATTCATGCATCATGTTTAATTATACTGTTTTAAATACCTTCCCCTTTAAAGTGATTTGGGTTAACTAGTATTAATCCTATTCATTCTAACCTTCAGAGTTCTCCCTATCTATTCTTATCCTTTATGACCTATCTTTCTTCAGGATGGCCCTTACCAAGCAGACTCCCCCGTAAGAGCACTGCACCGAAGGGAGTACCTCGACACCAATTAGCTCCCAGATACAAGATTGGTGAAAGTAGTAGTAATCCCACTCCAGATCCTCAGGCCAAAATAGCTAGACTTATAGCAGAGCTGGAAAGGGCAGAAGCTGATAGGATCGAAGAGGCCGCCGAGATTACTCAGTTAAGGTGATCTTGGAGGTATATGAAACACCAGAGAAATGATGCTTGGGCATGAGAAGACGCAGCAAATGATCGTATCCAAGAACTTGAGGATTACGTGGAAGAGTTGGAGGAATATGCTGATGAAGCTGATGATGAGAATCAAAGGCTGAACAACCTGTTGGATCCTGAATAGGAACGACATGCAACACAAAATGATCTCGGTCTTGTAGTGGGTCCGGACGAAGAAGAAGAAGATCATGAGGAAGTAGTGCCCATTGATGAGGATGTTATTGATGAGGAAGAAGAAAATCTTATGGATGCAGAAAATGAAAATGAAGAGGATCCTATGGAAGAGGAAGATCCTGAGATAGTGGAGGAAGAACTTAAAGAGGAAGAACCTGAAGAGGAAGAACCTGAAGAGGAAGAGGAATCTGGGGAGGAGGAAGAAGAGGAGGATGTAATCCCAGTGAATGATAGTGAGGAGGATGAATAAGGAGTTGGAATAGTGAGTAGTGTAACATATCCTTTCCTTGTTTTCTAAACCCTAGAAGGAATGGGAAGTCTTGCCAAAATGCAGACTATTATAACAAAAATAATGTATCATAAGTGTGTTGCACGTTTATAATATCTTCTTATGAAACCAATAAAGTTTTGTGAATAAAGTATAGTTTGTTTATTAACAGATGCCTGCTCACACTCGTTCCCGTGATACTGCCGGTACATCTCATGATGCAGGTGATGTTCTGAATCCTCAACCAGTTCTACCTACCTTAGCCGATGCCATTGCGGCCTTAGTCAATGCTACCACCATGATGGCCCAAAATCAGAACCAGAATGCACATCAAGGGAATCGTGGTCGAAATAATAGAGATGAGACCACTTATGTGGACTTCACCGATACACGTCCTCCAATCTTCACCAGGGTAGATGAACCTATGGAGGCAGATGATTGGCTCCGTACTATGGAGCAAAAGTTTGGCCTGATTGAGTACACTGAATACCAGAAGCCTCTGTTTGCAGCACAGCAGCTGAGAGATACTGCAAAGGCCTGGTGGATAAATTTTGTTGCTGCACAACCAGAAGGTCATCGGATTACTTGGACCGAATTTCATGAAGCTTTCCGTGCTCACCACATTCCTGAGGGAATCATGACTATAAAACTTGAAGAGGTTCTTTCCCTGTGACAAGGTGATATGTCAGTGATGCAGTATTTTGGCAAATTCAATCACCTGTCCCAATATGCCCCTGACCATGTTAGTACTGACTGTAAGAAGAAGGAGTGTTTCCTTAGAGGTCTGAATAGCAAAATTCAGAGGATGATGACTGGGAACCCAAATTCTATCTTCCATAAAATGGTAAATATTGCCATATCTTATAAAGAAAAGAACCGTCAACACATGGAAGCTAAGAAGAAGAAAACTGTAACATTAGGATTTTCTGGTGGCAATTAAAAATGCCAGAAAATAATCTATCATCCCCAAAACCATTTTCGTCCTTCTTACCGTCCACCACAATACCAAGCCCAGCAGCAGACACTTGTCCATCCTGTTGCTACTTTTTCTTATCCACGACAGCTGAATGCCCCTGGTATTCGTAACCCCAATTTCCAGCCACAAAATCTCCCATGCTACAATTGTGGTAAGCCTGGTCACTTTGCAAAATACTGTCCGCATCCTAGGCAGAATAATCCTTATGCTCCCAGGGATTTTGCACCACAATAGCAGCCACAGAATTAGAATAGGGTTGTTAACCAGAATGTGTAGAAGGGAAAGAGTGATAAGAAGGTTGGTAGGGTGTTTTACACTCAAGCTGGGGAAATTCCAGAAGAAGAGCCCGTCATGATGGGTACGTTCCCTGTAGCTGATCATCCTGCAATTCTGCTTTTCGATTCTGGTGCATCTCATACATTTATCAATGGTACATTTGTTAAGACACATGAAATACCAACAATGGGGACAAAAGAATAATTCTTCATACAATCGCCTGGGGGGGCGTATGTGTATTAAAGAAATGGTACATGATGTGCCTATAAGTTTGGGTGGGTATATTTTTTCCACTAATATGATAATACTAAAGGATCAAGATATAGACGTGATCCTAGGTATGAATTGGATGAAATGGCATGGTGCTGTGATAGACATCCTGGATAGAACTGTGAGAGTGAACATACCTAATTGCAAATCTCAACTTCTTATCCAACTTCTAACACTTAAGAGGACTGTCGAAAAGGTATGTGCAACTTCTGTGAAAGAGATTGAGGATATACCAGTGGTTTGTGAGTTTCCTGATGTGTTTTCTAATGAGTTACCGAGTTTACCTCCTGATAGAAAGGTGGAGTTTAGAATTGATTTGAAGTCTGGTACTACTCCAATATCTAGAAGAGCTTATCGAATGGCACCACCTGAGTAGAAGAGCTCAAGAATCAATTGCAAGAGTTACGGGATAAAGGTTTTATTCAACCTAGTTCATCACCTTGGGGATGTCCTACAATATTTGTGAAAAAGAAAGATAAAAGTTTGAGGTTATGTGTGGATTATCGTCCCTTGAATGAGGTAACAATCAAGAATAAGTATCCTCTACCTCGCATTGATCTTCTTTTTGATCAATTGGCGGAGGCAAAAGTGTTTTCCAAGATTGATCTTCGATCTGGGTATCATCAAATCAAGATTCGCCCGGAAGATATTCCAAGGACCGCCTTTACCACTCGGTATGGTCTGTATGAATGTTTGGTCATGTCTTTTGGACTTACCAATGTACCAGCTTATTTCATGTACTTGATGAACTCGGTGTTTATGCCAGAACTTGATAAGTTTGTGGTTGTCTTTATTGATGATATTTTGATATATTCCAAGAATGAAGAAGAACATGTTGAACACCTCAGAATTGTTCTGCAGCGTCTGAGAGAACATCAATTATATGCTAAGTTTAGTAAGTGCGAGTTTTGGCAGGAAGAAGTAAAATTTCTTGGACATTTTTTATCAGACAAGAGAGTTGTTGTTGACCCTAGGAAGGTACAAGATATACTTGATTGGGAACCAGCAAAGACTGTGCATCAAGTTCGTAGTTTTCTGGGAATGACGGGTTATTACCCTCATTTCATACCTGATTTCTTAAAGATATTAAAGCCCATAACTGAGTTGTTGAAGAATGATGTTAAGTTTGTTTGATCACCCGAATGTGAAGAGGCATTTCAGAAATTGAAGAAATTAATGACCACTGCTCCAATCTTAGCACAACCGAATATCGAGAAGTCGTTTGATGTTTATTGTGATACTTCTGGCATTGGTATCGGATGTGTATTGATGCAAGAAGGGAGAGTTATTTCTTATGCTTCTCAACAATTGAAGAAACATGAAGAGCATTATCCAACACATGATTTAGAGTTAGCAACTGTTGTCCATGCATTAAAAATATGGCAACATTATCTCTAGGGTAATAAATGTAATATCTATAGTGATCACAAGAGTTTGAAATATAATTTTTACTCAAGATGAGTTGAATGTGAGGCAAAGAAGGTGGTTAGAACTAATCAATGATTATGACTTAGAAATATATTACCATCCTGGTAAAGCCAATGTAGTTGCTGATGCACTTAGCTGAAAAGTCATTGTCATTGTTTAACAGTGAAGCCCTTGGATATCTCTATATGTCATGAGATAGAAAAGTTGGGTATAGAGATGGTGCAACAAGGTAGTTTGGCTAACATTGCTGTTGAGTCAACCCTCAGAGATCAAATTATTACTGCACAGAAAAGTAATAAGGGAATTAAACATATCAAAAAGAAAGTTAGAAAGAAAAAGGTTTCTTGGTTCACCATTGATGAAGCAGATGTCTTATGGTATAAGAATCGTTTGGTCATACCAAAAGTTCCTGAGCTATGCCAAAAGATCCTTGATGAAGCACATCTTTCAAAGTTTTCTATTTATCCAGGAAGTAATAAGATGCATCATGATTTGAAATAGAAATTTTGGTGGACCAAGATAAAAATTGAAATTGCTAAGTATGTAGCTCAATGTGATACCTATCAGAGAGTCAAAGCTGTGCATTTGAAGTCAGCGGGAGAACTTCAACCATTACCAATTCCAGCTTGGAAGTGGGAAGATATCAGTATGGATTTTATAGTAGGCCTACCTAGAACAGCCAGAGGTTTTGACTCCATCTGGGTCATCGTGGATCGAGTCATAAAATCTGCACATTTTATTCCAGTTCAAAATATATATCCACTTATACGGTATGCCCAATTATATTTTAAGCGCATCATCAGTCTTCATGGGGTACCAAAGACCATTGTTTCTGATAGAGGTACGCAGTTTGTCTCCCAATTTTGGAAACACTTGCATGATTCATTAGGTACTGATATGTTACACAGTACAGTCTATCGTCCTCAGACAGGGGGTCAGACTGAAAGAGTGAATCAGATACTTGAGGACATGTGTGAGGGCTTGTGTTCTTAATTTTCTAGAGAAATGGGATGAGTGTTTTCCTTTAGCAGAGTTCTCTTACAACAATAGCTACCAAGAAAGCATTAAAATGGCACCATTTGAAGCACTATATGGTCACAGATGTAGAACTCCATTAAGCTGGTCTCATTAAAATGGCACCATTTGAAGCACTATATGGTCACAGATGTAGAACTCCATTAAGCTGGTCTGAACCTAGAGAAAGAAGGTTCTTCGGAGTTGATCTTGTAAAAGAAACAGAAGAAAAGGTTAAGCAGATACATAAAAATTTGAAAGTGGCCCAGTCTCGTCAGAAGAGTTATGCGGACAAAAGGCGTCGACCATTGTGGTTCAATAAAGGAGATTATGTATATTTAAAAGTGTCACCCATGAAGGGAGTTACTCGGTTTGGGGTCAAAGGCAAACTAGCACCTCGTTATGTTGGACCATTTTAGATTTTGGCACAAATTGGGAAGGTATCATATCGTTTGTAACTACCTGAACAATTGTCAGCTGTACACAATGTATTTCGTGTATCACAACTCAAGAAGTGTCTTCGAGTGCCGGATCAGGTTGTTGATGTTGAAGGAATTGAACTTGAACCTGACTTGACTTATTCTGAGTATCCAATTCGAGTGTTAGATCAGAAAGACCGTGTCACTAGAAGCAAAACCATTAAGTGGTACAAGATACAATGGGATCAACATTCAGAAGAAGAAGCTACTTGGGAATCAGAAAATTACCTGTTCGAGAACTTTCCGGAATTCTATGCTTCCCTCTAAGTTACAATTCCCTCTGAGCTGTAACTAGTCTAATGTGAGTTGTAAAACCCCTTTTCCTTATGTACCTAGTTGAAGTGTGTTTTCTTGACATATTTCCTTTTCCATTACTTTACTCAAGATTTTAAATCTCGGGATGAGATTTCTTTAAGGGGGAAGGGCTGTAACACCCCTGGTGTTATATTAACTAAAACATGCCATGTCATCATATGCACTGCAAAGCATTCATGTTTAGCTCAACCTTGATGTGCATCAACTAAAACAAGTTTATATTTCATAGGTTGTTTGTGTTTATGAAATGTTATGTCATATGAAATCATAAAAACCTATTTTCCAATGTCATCTCAAATACTTAATTTATATTCTATCCACTTGAGGTGTAAACTGTGTTTACACTAGTATCAAGCATAGTATATGAATCTAAGTACAACTCCTAAAAATGATTTCCATATTTGAAGTTGAATTTGGATTTCAAAGCCTATTCCCAAGTGTTGCAATTTAAATTTAAATTTAAATTGGAAAGCTATAAAAATGTTTTTAAAAAGTCAACTTGGCCAACCAAGGGTGTCATTAGGTCATTGACCTAAAAATGTCCTTGGATGATGTTTGTGATCACTAATGACCAACCAATTAAAAATGTCCTTGGATGATGTTTGTGATCATCGTCTTCTCCCCTCTCTGTTCACCGGCGTCGGCGGCCACCACCCTGCCGCGACCGCCAGCTCGCCCCCGACACCCGAAACTGCGCCATCGTTGTGTCGTCTGCCCATGCGTCGCCGTTGGCCTTAAAATATCGGTCGGCCATCGTCGTTTCCCTTCTTCTTCTTCCTCGCCGTCCCGATGATCTCCACCCGCCGCCCAAATTCGCCATCGTCGCTTCACCTCTGCTTGATTGATCCTGCCAGCATGCCCGCCACATCCTTCTGGCACTCCGAGCCTTCATCTACGAGCGCATCAGACCCACGGTGAGCCTCTGCACCCCTCCATGCCCTCACTTTTACCTCTACCACGCCGTAGTGTCCGGCCGCCGTGGCTCGCCGCCGGCATGACCTTGCCAGCGCGGCCGCGCGCGTAGCCGTTTGAGCTAGGGGCCAGGAACGACTTCATCTTCTGGCCCAACGTATTCGTATCGATGTCCTGCACATGCTCATGCACACGCCGTCACCTGAAAAACCTTCGACGAGCTTTGTCGCCGCGCCGCCATGCCGCCATGGTCGCCAGCCAGTGCGCCGTCGTACCCCCGCTGCTCCTTCAACCAGCCTAGGGTGTTCGCCGCGTCGAGATGAGCCTGTAGGGTCAAGTCCCGTCGCCGGAGACCTCACCTCCGACGAGTTTTGGCCGGTCAAAATTGCCGCCGCCGGCGGTCAACTCGGGAAAGAATTTCCTTTTTCTTTTTCTATTTTCAGAAAATGATTTAAATGTTGTTTTATTTGAAAAATCATAGTAATTCTTGTATAGCTCCAAAAATTCTAAAAATTTTTGTTTATGTTCTTTATAATATTCTGTACCTAGAAAAAATATGAAATGTCAAATTTAAGTAATTTTGCATAAGTTAAAATTAGCTCTTTTAATTGAAAAATGCACCTTCAATGATTTTTAATAAATAAAATAAGTGGCTTTTTATTCTGAAATTTGTTTTATCATCTAATTAGATCAAGATCTTTTCAAAATAAAGTTTTGAGCTCAATTAGAAAACTTTAATTTTATGCCTTTATTTAAATGTTTTTAATTGATTAATTAACCCCTTTAACCATGATTAATCATTATAGGGTTGTTTGACTTTGGGATTGATTGATGACCTTAGGTCATTAACCTTAATGACCCTTGGCACTTTAATTAATTGTTTACGCTTACCTGGATCATGCCATTAGGGTTTAATCAATGTTATTTTATGTGTTTAATAAACTTCACTAATGAAGTAGTTAACCCTAAATAACATAGAAAGTTTTGTTGGCTCGCAACTTTATCGTGAAGAAAAGTTATACTCAAGCCCTTAATCTGGTCATGCATTCATCAAGCATCATGTTTATTTTTCCATCATGTTGAAACATATCATGTTATCGTATAGCTTTCGTTAACGCAGGGTTTAACGTTATCGCATCAGATCCCAAAGAAGAGCAGACTCAGGAGTTAGTTGTTGACCCAGAGCTCGAGACCGTCTACCTTGAATACCAAGGCAAGCCCCGGATGCATTCCAACCCTACCCTTATTTTATAAAAGTTTTATCGCTTCAGTTATGTTATGTTGCATTAAGTATTAGGCGTTGAGTGATAACCTACTAATGGCATTACCTGTCTTATTTCCATATTCCTTGTTACCTGTTTTTGGAAAATGCTTAGCTATGCTTAGCCTTGCTTAATTAGTAGGTTTTCAAAAAGAAAAAGAATAAAAAAGATGAGGATGGCTTTACTTGTTGGAATCATGATGGTAGTTAATAAATCGAGTCCGGACGGGTAACTTGCAATGGGAAAGGAGTCCCTCTGTAGTGTTTTCGTCTGTTGATGCCCTAGGTCCCGTGTCGATGGTGAATCGGTGACATCGAGAAACTAGAAATCCACATGCATGAAGTGACATACTAAGGGTTGGAGCCCAGGTATGTCATGGAATGATTTATAGTGGGTCAGAGTCCCCACATATGTCATAGTGTGTTATACCGTGGGTTTAAGTTCCTACGTATATCGGTACACTGGGTCTAAGTGCTCACGTGTATCATGTGGTGATATATGGCTGCGGTTGTTATCCCGGTATATCTATGGTCTGGTATGCATTTTGGTTGGAACCTCATGCATATCGAGATCTAGGTCCCAGCTGGGTATGAAAATAGATTCGAATCGCCGTTGCTTCTCGGAGAAGAAGACTCTATCGGTGTTCATCATTGTAGTAACAACTTGAATAATGATTAAGGTTTAAGAATGGAGTTGGTTGTAATCGTGATCTAGAGTAAGACAACTTTACTTTCTGTCAAGCTTTTATGCAAAAATTCTTGTCTCTTGCAAGCCTTACCTTGTCCCTCTATCCAGCATTTCTGAGTCTTCACCCCTCTTTTTCGTCGGGTCAGTCTTGTTGAGTACTTTTGTACTCAGGGTTTCTTGAACCCTTGTTGTAGGTGAGCCCCATGCGCAGGATTGCTTTGCACCCTGTTGCATGACAGTCATTGCGGAGAGTGATAGCAAGTAGGATGTTTGGCTCTTGGGCAGAGCTTATCGCCTGGTATTGTAATAAATTTATTTATCGCTACTCCACTACTGCTATGGTTTGTAATATTTAAACTTATGGTTTGTAAGTTTTGAAACTAAAAGGGTTGTAAACTTATGTTGTTGTAACTCTTCCACCGTTTTACTCTGATGTATCTTATTTGTATAAAACTATTGTAATACTACAATGTCTCTTTGTAATGATTGATCCTGCTTGGAAAATCGTGGATGATTTGGGATTTACCCGACAGAACTTTAAGTCGTATGGAACACATTCATGGTTATTTAGAGTCTATTTAGACAATAATAATGTATGTGGGCCATATGATTTAGGAGGTTCTGCCACAGGCACGACCTACGTGAGGCATTTGTTGGCAACTTCCAGGGCACCTACGTGTGGCCTCGAAACTCATGGGACTTGAAAAATTGCAAACAAAAGAAGACGGAGTCCTTGAGAGATTACATTCGGCACTTCTCCCACAAGTGCAATGAGCTGCCCGACGTGGCCGATGGGGACGTCGTCACGATGTTCCTGTCCAGCACAACTTGTGAATCCCTGGTGCACAAGCTAGGGCGAAAGAAGCTGAATATGATGACAGAATTGCTTGGCATCGCCACCAACCACGCCTCGGGGGAAGAGGCAATGGGCGCGGTGTTCCAAGGGAGCACCAGCAAGGTCCAGCGAGAAGACAGTGACACTGCCACATCGGATCACCAGCACAAGAAGGGGCAGAACCGGAGAGGCACGACGACTCCCTCATGGCCGCGGTCGATCACAAGGAAGGAAATACGGAGGGGCAAAACAGCGACTACTTCGATAAGTTACTAGAAGCTCTATGCCCCCACCATGTGACTCCGGTCAAACATCTCCTCAAGAACTGTAACACCATGAGGAAGTTCATCAACGGGACCCTGAAGAAGAAGGGACCCAAGAAGAAGAGTGGTAACGGGGAGGGGAGCAAGGGACAGAAGGAAGACAGCTATGTACCGACCGATGAAACGCTGATGATCTTCGGAGGATCAACGATGTACAGCTCCAAGCGCAAACAAAAGGTCGCCTGATGAGAGGTATATTCTGCCACTCCTGCCGTCCCCACATTTCTTAAATGGTCTGAATCACCAATCACCTTCAACCATGACGATCACCCCGACTACGTACCATACCCGGGGAGGTACCCGCTCGTCGTCGACCCCATCATTGGCACCAAACGCCTCACCAAAGTTCTCACGGATGGCGAAAGTGGGCTGAACATCCTCTATGCCGAGACGCTCGATGCCATGAAGATCCCGTGCGCCCACCTGCATCCCTCGGGGCCTCCCTTCTTTGGGTTATCCTAGGGAAGCAGGCAGAGCCCATCGACTAGATTGAGCTGCCCGTCACATTCGAGGGACTGGGCAACTTCCAAAAGATGGTCCTCACCTTTGAAGTGGTCGACTCTCACGGAACCTACCACGCCATCTTTGGGAGGCCCTGCTACGCCAAGTTCATGGCCGTCCCCAACTACACCTACCTCAAGCTCAAGATCCCCAGGCCAAAAGGGATCATCACTGTCGGCATGACGTATTGGCATGCATACAAATGTGACACTGAGTGTTGCACATATGTCATGATGCTCATGGCCTCTAAGCAACTCGCCGTAGAAATCATGGCAGAGGCTGCCACGTCCCCCAAGAAGGGGCCTGATGTGAAGAAGATGAACGCGACCAAGCCCCCAGGGGAGGCGAGGCTGACGATCAAAGACAAAGAGTCAGGAGGAAAGAAGATTGGCTTGTTCGAGCCATCGAAAGCAACAAAGCTGGTCATCCTGGGGGTAATCGATGGAGAAGAGAAGGTGGTAAACATCGGAACCACCCTCTCCGCCGAATAGGAAAATGCACTCGTCGAACACCTCCGCATGAACGTTGACGTATTCGCATGGAGGCCCTCGGACATGCCAGGCATTCCGAGGGAAAACGCCGAGCACTCCCTCTGCATAAAAGCCAGATCAAAACTGGTAAAGCAACGCTTACGCTGCTTCGACAATGAGCGGATAGAAGGAATTGGCGCCAAGATTAAGAAGTTGTTAGTCGCCGGCTTTATCAAAGAAGCACCACACCCCGAGTGGCTAGCTAACCCTATGCTGGTGTGGAAGAAGAATGGGAAATGGAGAATGTGTGTCAACTACACGAGCCTCAACAAGGAGTGCCCAAAGCATCCTCACCCGCTCCTGTGAATAGACCAAATAGTAGACGCGACCGCAGGGTGCAAAACCCTTTGCTTCCTCGAAGCCTATTTGGGATACCACCAGATCAAGATGAACGAGGGTGACCAACTCGCCACCTCATTCATCACCCCCTTCGGCTCATATTGCTACGTCACCATGCAGTTTGGACTCAAGAACACGGGGGCAACATTTCAAAAAACCATGGAAAGATGCTTCGATGAGCTGATAGGCATGACCATCGAGGTCTACGTGGACAACATCGTTGTCAAGACTAAGCGAGCTGGCTCCCTAGTCCGGGACCTCAAGCTAACATTAGCCAAATTAAGGAAGCACGGCATAAAACTCAATCCAGAGAAATGCGTGTTCGGAGTCCCAAAAGGGATGCTGTTGGGGTTCATTGCTCTGAGAGAGGCATTGAAGCCAATCTAGAGAAAATAGCCGCCATCGAGGGCATGGGGGCCATCCACAATGTAAAGGGGGTCCAGCAGATCATCTGATGTCTCGTTGCTCTCAGCAGGTTCATATCTCGTCTCGGAGAAAAAAGTCTACCCCTTTATAGACTGCTCAAAAAATCAAAGCAATTTACGTGGATGCTGGAAGCCTAGCAGGCGCTCGACCATCTAAAGCACCTCCTGGCCGACGCATCCATCCTGGTCTCTTCAGACCCAGGAGAAAAACTCCTCTTGTACGTCACCACCACGACTCAGGTCGTTAGCGCGATGCTCGTCGTCGAAAGGGAGGAAGAACGACACGCCCTCAAGGTCCAGCGGCCCGTGTACTACGTCAGCGAAGTGCTGAGCGACACAAAGACACGGTATCCACATCTCCAAAAACTAGTCTACATCATGGTGATGACAAAAAGGAAGCTCCACCATTACTTCAAGTCCCACAAAGTAATAGTGGTGAGCACCGCCCCCTCGGTGAGATCATTCAGAACAAAGAAGCCGCCAACAGGATAGCGAAATGGGCGCTTGAGTTGATGGATAAAAACATCTCTTACGCCCCAAGAAAAGCGATCAAGTCCCAAGCCCTGGCTGACTTCCTCACAGAATGGGCCGAAACCACACTCCCTACCCCACCAGAGAACCAGGAATACTGGATGATGTATTTCGATGGCTCGCTTATGAAAACCGGGGCGGGACCAAGGATCATGCTCATCACTCTGCAGGGAGTACCAATGAAGTACATGGTCCGGATCCACTTCCCGGCCTCCAACAACGAGGCGAACTATGAAGCCCTGATCAACGGGCTCAAGGTGGCAATCGACCTCGGGGTCAGACGCCTCGATGTTCGAGGAGACTCACAACTTGTGGTCAATCAGGTCATGAAGGAATCAAACTATGTCGATCCCAGGATGGTAGCTTATTGCCAAGAAATTCGCAAGCTTGAGTCTAGATTCGATGGCCTGGAACTCAATCACATCCCACGCCAACAAAACGAGACCGTCGACACTCTGGCAAAGGTGGCCTTCGGGTGGGAGCCTTCGCCCCAGGTGTCTTTGCCAATGACCAAAAATCACCATCAATCCGTGTTGACTGAACGGAGACAATAGCTCAGAGCAGTCACACTCAAATCCCGGGAGCATCGACACCAGAGCTGACCCTCGATGAAGCCGCCGACGTGATGGACATTGAGGAAGCACCCCTATCTAAAACTAGACCAGACTGGAGGAAGCAGTATATCGACTGATTGGCAAAGTCCTTTGTTCTCATCAAAGGGGATCTGTATCATCAGAGCGCCACCGGCGTACTACAGCGATGTATCCTCGAAGACCAAGGAAGAAAACTGTTGGACGATATCCACCGAGGGGTCTGCGGCCATCATGCCGCACCCAAGTCGCTGGTTGGGAGTGCATTTTGGCAGGGCTTCTACTGGCCGACGACTGTGGCCGACGCAACCAACCTGGTGCGTAAATGGGAAGGATGTCAGTTCTCCTCCAAACAGACTCACCTGCCAGCCCAAACACTACAAACGATACCCATCACCTAGCCCTTCGTGGTCTAGGGACTCGACATGGTTGGACCCCTCGGCCGGGCCCCAGGAGCTACACACACTTATTCGTTGGAGTCGACAAATTCACAAAATGGATTGAAGTACGACCCCTCACCAACATGAAGGCACGAGAGGCTGTGAAATTCTCCACCGACATCATCCACAGATTCGGGGTACCGAACTCCATCATCATGGATAACGGATCGAATTTCACGGCCAATGAATTTTTAGAATGGTGCGACGATCACCATATCCATGTGGATTGGGCAGTAGTCGCCCACCTGGAATCAAATAGCTAGTAAGGGCAAACGGCATGATCCTGTAGGGAATTAAGCCTCGAATATTCAATCAACTAAATGAATACGAGAAACAGTGGCTCCAAGAACTCCCGGCCATGATCTGGAGTCTCAGAACAAGCCAGAGCAGGGCAACGGGACTCACTCGATTCTACATGGTATATGGCTCGGAAGCCATCCTCCCCACCGTACGGTTCACCAAGGGTGCAGGCCTACGATGAAAAGAAAGCTGAAAGCTTCCTCGAAGATGCAGTCGATCAGATAGATGAGGCAAGGGAAGTCGTTCTCCTACACTCAGCAAAATATCAGCAGGCATTATGCCGCTACCACGATCGGCGAATAAAGCCCAGGGAGCTAGTGCCAGGAGACTTTGTACTACGTCGGATACAAAGCACCAAGGATCGAAAGAAGCTCACATCGCCATGGGAAGGAACATTTATCATCCACGAAGTGATAAGGCTAGGTACTTACCGACTCAAGACCCTCATAGGCAATCACGTCTTCACTAACGCATGGAACATTCAGCACCTGTGACATTTCTACTCGTAGATAGTGTCCATTAATCACTGTGCAACCATGTAAAAATATATATATACACGTATATACTCTTTATGCACACACGTCTATATATATGTTTCTGCAATAGGCAAGTTTCCTTCCTGCCCATGAAGAAGTAAAAGCAAAAAAGAGGGAGGTCAGGTAAGAAACTCACCCGGGGGCTGGAATAAGCAGCAAGCAAACCCCAGAATATATATAAAAAAATAAAAAGCAGGGGACTCGCTAAGGAGAGTAGACCTCGAGGTCAGCGCACCCGATGTCCTCACGTCGGGAAGGGACTGACTCGCTAAGGTTCGAAGGCTGGTCCCACAAACGGGATTCGACAGTCGCTTTAGAAGAAAAATGAAGAGCGAGGGGCGTTGATAGGTGGATCCCAGTGGTCTGTACTCCCCACGTCTTCTCATCGGAAGCACCTTAAAGCACGTTTGAGCTTCATCAGATAACAGCACGTATGGTTGATCCCTCGGTGGATGGCAACGAGCCCTCGGCGCCTGACGATTGGCGTTCGGGAACTATACGCATCGACTGATGAAGAACCAAAACCGATCCCCGGATCCATGTCGGACGGCTCCCATGGGGAGGGCACCGAGGTTTCAATCAAACCACCCGTTACTAGCTCGCCGAGCGTCTCGTTTCGTCCGACAAGGAAAAACAATGGCATCTCACCCCTGCTTCTCTAATGAACGAGAACGTGCAGGTGAAAAACCATGAAGAGCACGGGCCTCGCACAACGAACACCGGGAGACAACTCACAAACTCTCGTAGGGCTTAACACCCTTCTAGAACGCCAAATGAAACAAGGACACGATTGAAGTTTCACGATGGCCCGGGGGCTCGAATGCCATTCCAAAACCAAAGATCACTAAAGCAGATCAACAAAACCGTTATTAAGGACTCCCTACACATGCTGCGTGAAGAGAAGTTACCACAAAAGGGGCCTCGCCAAGAGTACAGGAGATGCTAGCCAGAGATACAATGCGACGAAGGAATCAACCAAATACTGTGGATTAAAAAGAAAGGGGACATGTTCTTGACCTAAAGACTTTTACAAACACCTCCAAATAAATGGCCCGCGAGCATTTCCCAATGAAAACTCAAGGCGAACCCTTGATGATCTCAGTCGATGACACCTCCGCGACGATGGCCTTGGCAGCCTCCCGAAAGTTGTCAACAAGGGGGCCGTGCGCCCTGGCCCTCCGGGAACCCAACAAAGCCACGGAGGTCGTACCCAGACCGAAGTAGCATCACAGCTAGACCAGTCGATGCACCATGGAGCACCCCCCGTTCAGCAATAGCATGGATACGCGCAGGAACCTCTTGAAGGCGTTCAGCAAGAGAACCACCATGGGCGTGCACCAGATCAGCAACTGCACCAGCCGTTGGGCGGGGCGTCTCCAGCTCTCCTTCTAAAACTGCAAAGGAGAGAGCATCAGTGAACGAAGAATCTTGGAACTAAATAATAGCAAAGACACACTCACCAAGGACACGATTGTCAGCAAAAACCAGCTAAGCGCGAAGACGCCCGCCGGCCATCTCGGACTCCATTAGCGCTTCCCGAACGGTGTCAATAATCTCCCAGAGTGCATCTGGATCACGGAGCTGGCGAAGATGACCAACTGGCGCCCCAAAAAGCCCCGGAAGGGAGCCCGCCATCGCCGAAGGGGACGACGCGCTGACCAGCGAGGGAATCACCCCGGGACATGGCGCCGCGCTCGAAGCCGCCAGCAACGCCGCGTTTAAATGCAGCGTGGATAGAAATGACATCCCCCCGTTAGGAGGAGCTACGAAAACCACGGGGACCGCAGGAAACCCTGCGGTAGACATCGCAGGACAGATCCTCGGCGGACCAGGAGACGAGAACGTCCTATAAAAGCAAAGAAAAAAGATCAGGAGTCGATGCCAAAGGAGGAAGGATGGCGCCGAAGGTTGACTCTCACCACCCTTCAGAAAGCATAAGACGACGAAGAGGACGGCCCTCGCCAAAACCAGAGCTCTTGACGATCGAACGCTTCCCACGCTCCATCCTAAATAAACCAGAAGACTACAACGCAGACAGAAAGAGGCAAGGTGGCAAGAAGTTATCCAGTCTCCCCGCCTTAAATAGGGGACCAATGACACCCTGATAAGAAGTCCACGCCGCTGCCCGCAGAAAGACGGGAGTGCATCCTCGCGTGCCCACGGGCGGTTAAAAAGATCATGGGGATGTCCTATCCGCCGGGTCCCTGCACCCGCTCTGACAACTCAAAGAAGAACACTTCACCGAACCCTTACTTCTTTCTCCGTACGAAGAGACAGGAGGCTGGACCACCCGGCGCTCGGCTACAACGTGCCCCGAAATCAAAGTCGCTGAAAAATAGAGAACGTTCAGGGGATACCACCCTGGAACGATGTGGCAGAACCTCCTAAATTATATGGCCCACATGCACCTATCATTGTTCGGAAGACCTCTGACAGCTATGCATATGTTCCAGATAACTTAGAAAGCCCTGTCGGGTGCCCTCAAAGGACCCCGATTGAACCACATTTGACTCATACCAGGATCAACAAAAGAGTAGCTCCAACATTACAATATTTATTACAAGATATACATCATAGTGCGGAAGAATAATAACATTAAATTTATAAAACATGAATAAGTTAACTTTTACAACTTAACTTCAATTGCGGAAGCAGAGTAGAAATACAGAAGACAACTTAGGTAGAGCACCTAGGTCAGGAGAGGACAATCAGATCACATCGAGCCCACCGACATGAACTTGGTTTGAACACCAATTAGCACCTGCAACAGGGGTTCAACAAACCCTGAGTACAAAAGTACTCAACAAGACTGACCCGACGAAAAAGATGGGTGAAGACTCAGGAAATGCAGGCTAGAGGGACAAGGTAAGGCTTGCAAGAGATAAGGATTTTTGCAGAAAAGCTCAGTTATAATAGAAAAGAGAAGTGGTCTTGCTCTAACTCAAGATTTCCAACCAACTTCATTTTGATACCTAATCATCGTTCAAGTTTTTACTACGATGATGAACACCGATCGAGTCTTCTTCTCCGAGAAGCAACAGCGATTCGAATCGATTTTACCCAGCTAGGACCTAGATCACCGATATACCGGAGACTCTAACTCCGCTGCATACCAGATCACATAATATACCGGGATAGCAGCCGCAGCCATATATCAACCACATGATATACATGGAGACTCAAACTCCTAAGCATATCAATATACATGGGATTCTTAACCCCACAAGTATACCACACTATGTGTGGGTGGTTATCTAGTCTCGATATCACCAGTTCACCAACGAACGGGACCTAGGGCATCAACAGATGAAAACACTACAGAGAGACTCCTTTCCCAATGCAAGTTACCCGTCCGGACTCGATTTATTAACTATCATCATGATTCCAACAAATAAAGCCATCCTCATCTTTTTCATTCTTTTACTTTTCGAAAACCTATCTACTTAAGCAGAGCTAAGCATTACTACGTATTTTTTCAAAAAATAGGTAACAAGGAAATATGGAAATAAGATAGGCAATGCAATTGATAGGTTATCACTCAACTCCTATTACTTAATGCAACATTTCATACTTGAAGGGATAAAAACTTTATAAAAATCAAGGAAGGGGTTTAAATGCATCCGGGGCTTGCCTTGGTTGCAGCGGTGGTTAGTTCTCATCGGGATCACAGGTGTTACTCTTGACACCAGCTCCAGGGATGGATGACACCAACATCATGGATCCACGTCTCCATCTTAAATGGTACTTTCCAAAATGTACCACGATCCAACTCACTCTTGAAACTACACGTAGTAGAATGATGCATGCTTTAGCATGATGGAATGTATGACATAATACACGGCAATGCATTGGTGAAAGCATATCAAGATTAATTAACTAACTAATTATAAACCATTTTAAAATCATTGAAAGCATATCAAGATTAATTAACTAACTAATTATAAACCATTTTAAAAGCATTACACAAGATAAATATAAAACTCTACATATTCTAAAATCACATAGCCATATTAGGTGTTAACATGACATAACAGCATCATACAAAGGTAAAGGAACTATATTTTCCATTTATAAATTTTTATTATAATTATAAACTATTTAATAAGCAACAACAAGATAAATCAAAAGATTAAGCATACTGCATCCAATGACCACAATATTTTTACTAAAATACACACATGGCATAAGAAACATGTCATAAAATTTTTAAGTCAAAATAAGTTACATAGCATGAGATATGAATTTCCTTCCTTTCTATCATAAAATAAAGGCATAAAACATAACTAATTATTTTTCTACAAAATATGGTATGTTTCATATTTTTAATAAAAACTAGACATCACAAGGAGAACAACAAAATTTGGTTCACCAAAAACGGAGTTACCAAACTCCAGATATGAATTTCAAAAGATTTGGAAAAGTATTTATAAACATGTCCTCGGGAACTATTCACCTGAGTCACAGGCTTCGCAGCAAACCCCCTGACTTTAGTCGAAATCAAGGACGAAGTCCTTGTCGCGATTTGGAAACAGAGGAGGTCGTCGGGCTTGCGATTTCCAGCGATGGGGTGGCTTCCCGGCGACGATGGAGTGGTGAGGGAGCACCAGGAGACCAACCCAAACTCTCTGGTGGTTACATCTCGGCCCGTGGTGGGCTGTCCACGTGAGCACGCGGCTCGGCCGCAGAGCGGCACCGTGGCAGCGCCCTCCGGCAGCACTAGGCTTGGCAAGCTGGCTCAAACGGGACGCAAGGGAGTTGCCAACGCTGCTGTGCGAGCAAATTGGATGGAACAAGCTCGTCGATGACGGACTTCGGCGAAGCGGTTGCCAGAGTTGGAGAGGACGACGCGGGCTCGCAGCTCAGGCCGGGCCAAACCGGCCATCCCGAGTGCGCGCGACGGCTGCAGGAGCTTACGGCGACACTGTCTAGCTAGCTGTAGGCGACTGCGTGGGCGCAAGGCGACGACGACGGCAGCTGCAGCGCGGCAGAGCAGCAGAGCACGGCGGCGATGGAGGAGAAAAAGAAGAAGACGGCTGCCTCGCCGGCTTAAATAGGAGGGGAGAAGGACAGTGAGGTGGCCAGCGGGTTCGTGACGGCGTCCAGGTGCTCAGTCGCGCGCGAACGCACGCGACCAGGACACGGCGGACGACGACGACAGTGAGGTAGAAGGGCGACGATGACGTAGGGATCATTTCACCCAAACCAGTATAAAATTCACCTGTGTTTGTTTGTCTCACCATCTGATTCCTCTCGCGCAAACATATTTTACTAGTCGGAAGATTTCGTGACAACGACACTATGTTTATAGCTAATTCTAAAAAAAGAGAGAAAATGAGCCAATATGGATGCAAGGACTAAATAGAAGGATTAGGTTCACTTTTGGTCCCTTAACTTTTTGGTTAATCTAATTTTCACCATAAACTATAAAACCGTCTAATCCTGACACCTTAGCTATCAAAATCGTTCACTTTTAGCACATAAGATCGGTGTGAGGTGTTTTATCTATTTTAGAACAGTCTTGACATGTGAGGCTCATGCGACAGCAACTCACTCCCTCCCTTTCTTCACGGCAGCAGCGCAACTGCCGCCGCCGATGCTCCCGTTGTCCGGCCGCCATACCAACTACCGCCGATGCTCCAGTTCACTTTAAAACTAGACGGTGATCCAAATTAGTAAAAGAAGAGCTTAGTAAAACTAGACGGTGATCCTAAGGGTCGTTTATATATGCGAACATAGTTAATTGATTGAGCGGGCCTTTCTTGTGAGCCAGACCTATTATTAAGAGACCGCTTAAAAAAACCATCATTTTCAAAAGAGGCATCTACGCTTGTATTGCAATGAAAAACCAAAACAAATTGGAAACGCCCAAAATTGTGCCGGCGACGTAGGTTTGCTCAGGTCATCGAATTTTAAAAGGAAAACATTAGGATTATGATTCAGACCATGCCCCTATGTTATGGAATGAATTGCGTCAAAAAATATCCTACACTTTTTGGTATATTTGGAAATCTAAGAATGAGTACCATCTCAATAGAAAACGATGGACAGTAACACAGATGCATCATGCAGCAGCGGCTCACATGGACTCCGACAACAAAGCGATCAGCACGCAACACACTACACCAAACCGAACAACTAGCCAAATCACTCTACAGGACGCAGTGGGCATATTTCCCAACCAAGGTAAAACTCTCCTTCTGCAGGTATAAGGAGCTCAAGAACAAGCACTCGGTCACAGGATGATGTACATCAAAATGGCGGGCTGCCTGCTTTCAACCCCATGCAGTAGGGATCCAACTTAGGTAACATTTCTTCATTGCAACAGGAAAATAGAAAGCCAAGCTACCTGGTGGATGATCCAGGCCAACTACAAAGTTCTAGGTGTTACGTTGACGCTTCCATCACTCCAGATCAAACTCACCAGCGGCCAAGAACAACTGGCCTAGGTGTTTATTTTTATATCTTTCAGGAACAACAAGTCGTTTCTCTGCACAACAGGGTGAAGCTCCATACCTGTACTTCTGTACTCATGGCTGAGGCTGCTGCCCTTGCCTCATGGCTGAGGCTGCTGCCCTTGCCTTGCTTCAGTGATTGCACACAAGATCAACTTAAATGAAGTCAACTTCTTGTCGGATAGTGAACAACTAGTTCACTTTCTAAACAAGGATGATACTTCAACCTCTCTAGAGTGGCGAATTAAACCTTACACTCAGTCCTGCTGCAACAATGCGGCAGCTAGAACATCTAAGATTTACAAGATTCAGAGAAGTATAAATGCTTTGGCTGATTCATTGACTAGACAAGCTTTACAGGATGAAGATCAAGCCCAGATGATGAGTTTCTCATGCTTAAATGCAATCATGTACTATTTGTCTTCAAGCTTTACAACATGTAAGCTTGCACAATATTATCATCCATGCAGCATATTGCTGCTAATTAATATATAGTTGTTTGTCGTCAAAAATAAAAACCGAACACCACTACACCATTGTCACTGCCCAAATTGTCCCAATGAACATCAACCCTTGCTGGTTTACTTTTGGAAGAATAGAACAACCGAGAGATTTAGCTGCAGTTGGACGATGTCACTACCTAAGGTAGGTAATCTCGTCACTCGTCAGTTACCACGAGAACAATTGAATAATAATACTTGTAGTCCAGCAAGAATAATCACAAAAGCCACAACTTAGGCCATGCAAAAACCGGATGCTAGACGCAAAGCACATGCATATAAACAACCCTACAATATCTGTAGCGAATTGTGAGTGCCAGAGATGCCGGGGCGGCATAAAAGAAACCCTCACTATTCCACGATTGACGGTCAGACCCACCATCGTCCATCGACACCAATTCGATGGCTAAATCCGCTTGCCTTCGCCTTTGGCTTTAACCCTGCTCCACGTCTGATCTGCAAGGGCACGCGCGTGCTCTCCGATTCTGATTTCTAGTCTAAAGATTATTCGCCACTGCAAATTTCTTTACGAGATTTCCGCGTAAAAGCGACGGAATGGACCTTTTTTGTGGCTTGAATGGGATCCCTCTGATCCGATTTAGGGCAGGGTTAGATGCTGACAGGCAGAGTTGTTTATGGGAAAACCTCTTGCTTGATGTGCTGATGCTTTCTACTATAAAATTATCTTGGTGTAGTTTCAGCATCATCGTCATGTGAGGATGAGGCTTTAGTGAAGGAGAGAAACTGGGTGCAGTCTTTCAGACTTGGTTTTGTTGTCAGGCAACTATGATGTTGGCTAAGCTGATCTTGTCTGCTGGCTGTTGCATTGCAGCTTTCACGGCCACCAAATTTAGAGTAGAATATGGAATCTCTTCCGTATTTTCAGCTTTGGACTTTGTGCTCTTAAACTAGTAGTAGGAAGTACTAGATTTCTTTTTTTTTATATCAAATTTACCAAACTCTTGGTTAGCAGTTAGGTACACCAGAATTGCCAAATCTGACACTAAAGCCAGACGACAATGTTCAAGCCAGGGAGTTAGTGAAACCTACCTCATTGACATGTTTGCAGCCTCTTAAGCCGACCTTTTCACAAATTTCCTGTTTATATACCCAAAACAAAACAAAATATGTTTCATTTGGTCATTAATGTTTAAGTCTGGCATCATCAGATGCACAAGAAAAAGATGATCAATGAGATAAAAGTCTCAGCATGTAAAAAGTTGCTAATCCGATTTTGTGGAGCCGTATCCATCATTCTGATATTCAGATAATTTATGCGCCATATTGGCATGCGCCTGCCGATGTGTACCAGGAGAAGCATTGTGACCTAGACAACCATTGATGGGAGCAAAAAGTTGCTTGCTCCATTGTTTTCCCCCACATTGCCTTGTTTCCCTGTCTCTCTTTTTTTCTTTATTTAGGGGAGAAATTTATCCCTCAACAAACCAATACTTGCTTGTTTTCTGATCACCCGTAGCTTCAAAGGCGAACATGATGCCGGTAGTGTGAAGCAATACATGTATCAATGTGTGGTATAATAGAAACTGTACCCTTTTTAGATTGCAAGTTTTGTGTCTCGGCCACTGAGTGCTCCCTAAAAAACAGAACAATGCTACTACTGTTCTAAAAGTGAACAGGTGTTTCTGTATTTTACATGGCTTTGATGCACATGGTACTTTGTAAAATGAGAATGGGCTTAGTAAGGGCATCATTTGAGACGATCTGCTATGTTTTTTTAAAGACGTGCGTATGTTAGATGTTATCACAAACCTTTGATCGTCCATCGTCCTGCATTGGCGTCACTTTGACTTGCCAGTGTTCAGAAATCAGAGCCAAGCAATGCAGGCGCGGACCGGACTGAAAAACGTCGTTTCTAGCAGTACATTTGTGGATGAATCTAGGTTCTAGGCATCCTTGAAAGTTGGAAGTCACTAGCCAAGCAGATTTGCTCTTTGCTCCCTTCAGCAAATCTTGACTCTGACTAGTGACTTCCGACTTCAAGTATGTTTTCTTGCTGCAGCATACTATCCCCTTGAATACATTTTTTCTTCTCGAGAAAACGAAGTAGAGTACTTGTCTATCATTGCTTATCAGAGACAATTCTAAAGTGATGTAAGGAAAGCAAGACTCTGCTATTGATTTTACTAATACATGGAAAATTACATCTGCTGCATAGAGTACGTAATGAACTGTACCAAGACGCATAATGTACTGGAAACCGTCAATGCTCAAAGTTCAGATGTCATTCATTTGAAGAATATCATCATGACACAGGGTGGTCAACACCACCACACAAACTTTAGTTTTTTCTTTTGCACAAAATCTCCAGAACGCATTTTGCATCATTGTACAATCATCTTCAGGATTCATGGCACTACCACATCATCCTCTGCAAATCTCGGTGAGCTCATCAAGGCCGTCGTCAGAGTCGGCGGCGATCTTGGACGCCGCCGACGACAGGAAGCGGAAGCCGGTGTCGCTGGCGCTCTTCCTGACGGAGGCCAGCTGCTGGGACTTCTTGCAGTAGGCGATGAGCCCCTGGATGGGGTTCTCCACCTCGGAGCTCGCGCTGCTGCTCCTCCTCAGCGCCGGCGCCGCGCCGTCGGACTCGCTCGAGGTCCGGACCGACGAGGAGGCTGACGACGAGCTCGACGACGACGAGGAGCACGAGGACGAGGACGACGACGGCAGCGCAGGGACGGGGGACGTCTTGTTCGTCGAGGAGTACCGGACGATGACGCTGGAGAAGGACCGCCTGTGGTGCCCGTGCTCGCGCTCCTTGTACCGCCCTCCTGCGGGTGCGGCGGCGCGGCTGCTGCCGCCGACGCTGTGGGGGGCGATGCACCTGTTGCTTCTGATCTGGGCGAACGGGTTCTTCCTCCACGCCCTGGGGTGGTGGGCATGGGCATGGCCGTAGGGAGCGAGCTCCTTCCTTGCTCCCCTCGCCGTCGCCGCGCCAAGATCGTCCGGGTTCCCCGGTTTATTGACCGCGAACATGGTCTTGAGGTACGCCTTGGACGCCTTGAGCCTGAGCCCGAGGTTGAGCTGCCTCATGAACCTGAGCTTCCGGGACCACGTCTTCCTCTCCCCGCCGTGCGCCGCCGCCGCGGCATCGTCCGCCAGCGCCAGGCCGGCCGCCGCCGCGTACTCCTGGAAGTAGTCCTCGACGTTGAGCTCCCCGCTGACGTAGCACGAGTTTGCCGGCGACGCGGTGCACGACTCGTACGGCGTCGCCGGGGCGGTGCTGATGCTGATGCCGTGGTGGAGAAACTCCCTGCTGCTGGCCCTGCGGCCCCCGCGGCCGTCCAGGAGCTCCTCCACCATCTGGATGCGCGGCGGCAGGTGCAGCGGCAGCAGCTTGCCCTTGTAGAAGAGCTCGTCCGCCGGCGACGCCAGCGGCTCCCCCCACCGGTCCAGCGGCGCCGACATGAACTCGAACTCCCGCGCCCCGGCCGCAGCAGCAGCAGAGCTCAGGTCCATGTCGATGTAATCCTCCTCCTCTTCTTCCACCTGCTGCTGCACCTGTCCATCATCCCCCTCCTCTCGCCTTCCCGCCATTGCTCGCTCTTGCGTAGTATTCTTGGCCTGGACTGAACCGATCTTGCGTAGTATTCTTGGCCTGGACTGAACCGAGACGAGCCGAACCGAAGGTGGGTGTGGCGTGCGCCTACGATGATTCGGTGCTAGCCTAAAACGGCAGAGGAGGAATCGATGGATGGGGTTTATAAACCGGGTTGGAATAACAAGGCTCTCACGCTCGTGCTTTACAGGGGCCCTACCAACCATCTCCCGCATGATCGGCTTCTTGTTCGCGCCTCGGCCACCTCCCCTGTCCCGGCACGAAGCCAACTCCCCAACAGGCAACAGGCAACAGTGGCCCTGGCCGTCGGCATATCATTGCTCCATCCCTTGGCTTTGGCGCCTTCTTTTCTGATGAAAACCCGGCTTTGGTGGCGCCTCTGCTGCCTCTGCTGATTATAGGGTGCAGCTCTTTTGCTTTTTTGAACGAACGCGCTTCCCTCTGCGGCGGTGCAGACTGCATAAGCAGTAGCATGCTTCGCGTCTTTCCATGGCTACTAGGCTACCTCGTGCCATTTCATATCAGACAGTATGCATCGGCAAAGCGCACTGTTGGTACTCCTAGCAGTAGAAATTGTTATCGGGGGATCACTGTAGGATGCGCGGCAATGATGGTTTGGAGTTCCAACTAGTGCCTGGGCGAGTTACGAGCGGTACGGACGATACGCAGGATCTGTGCTGGGATTCAGTCCTTGGGTTGATGGATCCGTGCGTTCGTTCTTCACTAAACTTTGATCAAAATCTCAGGACGCCATTGCTGCTTGCTACGGTCAAGTTTTGAATTCGAAATGGGCAAGCAGCTCCTGCCCCGAAATGGAACGTGCGCGTTTGTTTAAGGCATCGGTACCACCGGCGTGCCTGCGTGTCAGGCCATTGAAGCGTGTGAAGGGCCGCCAAGGCGCCATCACTCACTCGTCAGTCGTCAATGAGCAAGCGCTCGGGTTCAGCTTGTACGGCTGTTTTCGAGTGGTAGGATTAAGAACTGTTTGTAAAGGATTTCCAAAAGGTATAATTTTGTTTTGTGTCCTTATTCTTTAAAAAAATCATGACTCTCCCTTGTTCGGAACAATATACGCCATATTTGTTTGCTCTTATCTCTCGCAACAAATCAATATCAGCCAGAATCAACAAGTCCAAATGACCAAACTAACATGGCAACAGTGGTACTCCTTTTACTGTCCTACACTCCAACGTACTCCTACTTGTTGGTCAGCCTACATCGCTCTCCCTTGTTTCTTCGGCAAACGTTAGGACGTTACCATATGTCACATACTCCTACTGTACTGACATACTACCACACCTGTACTGACATACTACCACACCATAGGCCAGTAGCAACTAGCAAACCCCACGAGCCATGAATTTCGGCAGAGAACCGTATAGTCCCAATCCTACATGCCTACGGCTACCTGGCACACCAGAGTACGACGTATAAAAAAATACTTGTCGAGCTGTCATTTCGCCACAGGTTGCAAACTACAACGCCCTTTGACTTTGCACGTCTATTGTTGTAAGTACAATATTCCCTGCTAGTAGTGTTCCATTGGAGTGTCCTCCAGTCCATAGCTGCTAAGTGTGGCTGATTAGCGTCGTTCCTCCAATCAGGTCGTCGTGCTGTGGTGTGCTGATCCATGGAATTATTCGTCTGCCAAGCCTGTCTAATTGCCGCTGAGTCAGGCAGTTGAAAAATGGGAGATGGGAGATGCAGGTTAGGTCGAGGCCAGCTCCTTCGCCCAACTCCGGATTTGCGGTGAATTGCAGGGCGGAATGGCGTACCCACTCGCGAGGCCGCAGCGGCTGCTCCTGCGCGGTCGGCGGTGGTTGGAACCAGCAAGATTCTTTGCTTCAACAATTGCGATGTAGTATAATCTCTAAAATAAGAACCGTAATATATACTAGTAGAAGTAGAAGGTTAAGCAAAGGATCTAACAAACAAAAGGTAGATAGGTAGTATCTCGCTAGCTGCTACATGACACATGTCGATCGGCTCACTCTTATATGCCGTAATCTTCAGACTTTCTTTTTCATAAAGGAAAGGCAGAGAGGAAAAGTAACACAAAAAAGTGCAATATATGACATAAGTAACACGAAAAGTGCAATATGACATTTCAATGAAATTTCAACCAAGACTTTCTTATATGTAGAGGTAATGGGGAAGGCATCGAATTAGATGTTACTCCAACAGTCCACTGAAGAATGCGATCGCAGAAACCGTTTCCATGAAAACATGTAATTATCGATGCATTTGTGGCTATTACTACATGACAAGAGGTATGGAAATCAGTGGCGAGAGCAGAAGAGAGAAACTTGACCTTTAGTTTCGGTCTCTTGTTAGTGTTGGATATTTAGTCATTTTACAGCATGAATTAATCCATAAATGTGATAAGCAAAATACTAACGCTAGTATGATACGAGCGACACCTTCATAATCGCTACTGCTACTGGTATTCATTAACATAAGCAAAATAACAGCAGCAACGAAATGAAGCATAAACAGGGATCTCAGTTTATACCCTAGCGTGCTACTGCCGGTACCCGCGGCCAGTACAGCACCATTGTTGCCTGCAGGGATGGCGGTGAAGTTCGCCGCACCAGTACCAGCGGCGGCGTCGCCGGCATCTCCCACAGTCGGGCCACCACGCGTCCTCGTGGCCACCATCTTGCTGCTGAATGGAGACGGAGACGAAGTCGGGAAAGGCAGCAGCAGCGTGTCGGAGCAGTCGCGCCCGTGGACGCTCCCCAAAAACTTGATTGCCCGCCTACCCGAGCAGGTAAGCTTGACGGGACAAGTTCCGGAGGCCTGCTCACCAGAGCCGCCTGTGCTCGCAGGGGATCTGGCCGGAGGTGCACCGGAGCAGCTCAAGCTCGAACGGTTGAGTGGAGACGGCTGGTCGGGGGGGGAACAAAAACGTAACCCTAGTCTCCGACAGAAGCCCCTTATATAGGAGGCGCCCCTGTCGGGAGACCGTTGGATCGGCTGGAGCGGCGGCTAGGGTTTGCCTCGGCCGGATGGGCCGAGTGGCAAAACAAAGGCCTAGAGCCAGCCAGCCCAAAGCCCACGGTCTCAGGCCAAAGCCACGCCAGGCCAGGCCAGGCCAGGCCAGGCCAGGCCAGCCAGCCCAGCCCAGCCCACGCCCACACCCACGCCCACGGCCTCGGCCCGGTCCGGCCCGGCACGGCCCGGCGCGTCGCGACGCGCGCGCGAGGGCGGGCGGCTCGGCTCGGCGGCGGCGCGCGCATGTGGGTCCCAGGTTCTCCTCCTCAATCAGCTTATGTGGGCATCCCAAAGCTCACTATTTAAGTTGATTGTCCTCTAGGTAATTAGTCAAGTTGGTACTAATCACCTTTCCACTTGAGTACACAGTTGTGGGCCTTTGAGGTTTTTTCTAATTATTTAGAATAAATAATGGGCTTGGCCCAATTATCCTAACAATCCCCACCAAACATCAAAGGCACACAGTTAGTGCCTTCAGTTCTGAGCTTGTTTGATATACCGGTGTTTCGATGAAGACTGTTAAGTTGAACTACCATCTAGAAAAGAGGCTTACACTCACTCACAACTGATCAATGGACTATGCCTTGAATTGACAGTTTTGTGTGAAACGAGGTTCGCCCAAATTCTTAACCGATACTAGGCTGCCAAGAGCACCCCCTCGGGTGGAGCATATAAGTCAAACTCCATGCCTGTTGATGAGTATTTAGAGATCACCCAAATCTCATAGACTGGGACCAGCAGTCTGACTCACATAGGTGTGTTCCTTCTAGGATGTCCTGTAGGTCGACATCCCTGCTTAAATAAGCCACTCGGATCACATAAAGGTATACACATACCATCCTGCCTTACAGCCTGGAAAAGAAGTGCATTCTCAAAGATAGAGACCTTTATAAGGGTCTTTTCCCTCAGTCTACTCATAGCTTGTTTCACCACTCTAATTCACGGGATCTTCGATCACATAGAGCAGGTTACCACTATAGCAGACTTTAAGTGGGTCTCAGTCCCATCTCAACTGATGCACTGTCTATCACGTTACGTGACAGCCCCTTGGTGAATTGATCTGCCAGATTTTTAGACGTGTGGACATAGTCCAATGCTATCACTCCGGAGTTTCTCAATTTTCTGACAGACTTTAAACGACGCCTTACATGCCTAGTAGTCTTCAGGTTATCCTTAGAACTGTTAACTTTGATTATCACAGTTTGATTATCACAGTTCATAGAAATGCTAGGCACAGGTTTTTCAACCACCGGCAAGTCCATCAGGAGTTCCCGAAGCCATTCGGCCTCAACTGTGGCGGTGTCTAGTGCTGCGAGCTCTGCTTCCATAGTTGACCTCGTAATGAGAGTCTGCTTGCAAGACTTCCAGGAGACAGCACCACCCCCAAGGATAAACACATACCCACTGGTGGCCCTCAACTCGTCAGCATCAGATATCCAATTTGCATCACTAAAACCCTCCAGTACCTTTGGGTACCCGGTATAGTGAATGCCATAGCTTGCGGTTGCTTTGAGATACCGCATTACTCTCTCGAGAGCACACCAATGATCATCTCCCGGATTTGAAAGAAACCAGCTCAACTTGCTTACAGCATATGAGATGTCAGGTCTAGTGGCATTGGCCAAATACATTAGTGAGCCAATGATTTGGGAGTACCTCAATTGATCCCTCATTATCCTTTTATTCTTTCTTAGAATTAGGCTTGGATCATAGGGAGTGAACACAGGTTTTCAGTCACTATAGCCAAAGCGGCTTAGAACCTTTTCCACATAGTGGGACTGCAATAAAGTGACCCCACCATTTTCTCCCTTTAGTAGCTTAATGTTCAAAATCATATCAGCTTCTCCCAGATCTTTCATATCAAAGTTCTTGGACAGAAAGTCCTTCACTTCCTCAATCACATTGAGGTTTGTGCCAAAAATTAGGATGTCATCCACATATAGGCACATGATCACTCCTTCTCTCCCACCAAAACGGTAGTAGACACATTTATCAGCCTCATTGGCAACAAAGCCTGCTGACGTCATGGTCTTATCAAACTTTTCATGCCATTGTTTTGGAGCTTGCTTTAGGCCATACAAAGACTTTAACAATTTGCACACCTTGCCCTTTTGACCCTCTACTACAAAACCATCGGGCTGATCCACGTAGATCTCCTCATCTAACTCTCCGTTTAGGAAAGCCGTCTTCACGTCCATCTGATGAACGAGAAGACCATGAGATGCAGCCAAGGCAAGTAGTACTCTGATAGTAGTCAATCGGGCCACAGGTGAGTAAGTGTCAAAGAAGTCCTCGCCTTCCTTCTGGGTATAACCTTTAGCAACAAGCCTTGCCTTGTACTTTTCAATGGTACCATCAGGCCTAATCTTTTTCTTGAACATCCATTTACATCCAACAGGCTTACACCCATAAGGGCGATCAACCACTTCCCAAGTTCCATTAGACATTATTGAATTCATCTCACTCCGTACCGCTTCCTTCCAATAGTCAGCGTCAGGAGAGGAAAATGCCTCTTCAATGGTTGTTGGAGTATCATCCACGAGGTATATGGTAAAGTCATCACCAAAGGATTTTGCAATCCTAGGTCTCTTACTCTTTCAAGTGACCCCACCATTTTCCTCACCAGGATTTTCTATGACGGGTTGTTTAGAACACTCCACTGGCACAGAAGTTTCGGGAGCATCAGGAGGTCCCTGACTAGATGTGCTCGGTACATTCCCTCTCATAGGGAAATCATTCTCAAAGAATGTTGCATCTCTGGACTCAATCACTGCACCAACTCTCATGTCGGGCACTCCAGATTTAACTACTAAAAATCTGTAGCCTACGCTGTTTATAGCGTATCCGAGAAAGACACAATCTACAGTTTTTGGTCCTAGCTTGCGCTTCTTGATGATTGGCACATTTACCTTGGCCAAACAACCCCAGGTGCGCAGGTATGAGAGAGTTAGCCTTTTCTTTTCCCATTCCTCGAATGGTGTTTTCTCTCTATTCTTTGTAGGAACTCTATTCAGGACATGACACGCAGTCAATATAGCCTTACCCCACCATTCCTTGGAAGGTCCCGCAGTGTCCAACATGGCGTTAACCAAATCAGTTAGAGTGCGGTTCTTTCTTTGGGTAATCCCATTAGATTGGGGGGAGAAAGGAGGCGTCCTCTCATGAATAATTCCATGTTCCTCGCAGAATTGATCAAATTCTTTTGAAAAGTACTCTCCACCACGATCAGACCGCAACCGTTTGATTTTCTTCTCAAGTTGATTCTCAACTTCGGCTTTATAGATTTTAAAGTAGTGTAATGCTTCATCTTTTGTTTTTAATAAGTACACGTAGCAAAATCTAGTACTATCATCGATTAGAGTCATGAAATATTTCTTGCCGCCTTTGGTCAACACTCCATTCATCTCACACAAGTCTGAGTGAATGAGGTCTAGAGGTGCCAAGTTCCTCGCCTCTTTCACAGCCATATGAGGCTTGCGGGGTTGTTTAGCTTGCACACAAGCATGGCACTTAGAACCTTGAACCAAATCAAATTTAGGGATTAAACTCATTTTAGCTAAGCGCGTCATGCATCCAACATTAATATGGCATAAACGGGAGTGCCAAACGTTGCACCCAACATCATGTCTCACATGGTTCACGACATTACTGTTACAAGAATCCATCAATGAAAAGCGGAACAAGCCTCCGCATTCATAGCCCTTACCAACAAATGTTCCATATCTCGATACAACACATTTATTGGACTCAAAAGCAAGTTTAAAACCATCTCTACACAGTAGAGACCCGCTGACTAGATTCTTCTTGATAGAGGGGACATGCTGCATGTTCTTCAGCTGCATGGTCTTTCCCGAAGTAAACTTCAGATTGACCATGCCAACACCATGAACAGCCGCATGCGACCCGTTTCCCATCAGCAGGGAGGAACCTCGTTCTTCCTGGTACAAAGAAAACAAAGAGCGGTCAGCACATACATGAATATTAGCCCCTGTGTCAACCCACCAATCAGGAGAGAGATAAACTGAAAGGATCGTTGGTAAATAATTACCGTACCCAGATCCTCCAGCCTCGCTAACAACCATGTTGGCTGTCTTCTTCTGCTGCCTGTCCTTGCGGTCTGGACACTCCTTTGCCCAGTGATCAGTGCTCCCGCAGACAAAGCAGCCGCCACTCTTTTCTTTGTTTGCCTTTTTCTTAAAGGCTTGAGCTTGTGGCTTGACGACATTCTTGTTTTCAGCATTCTTGTTCTTCTTCCTCTTGTGGGCCTGAGGGTTCCTCTTCTGCACCAGATTGGCGCTAGAGCCTCCCTCAGTTAGCACTTTCTTGCCCCGTGTGTCCTTTGCCCTTGCATTCTCCTCAACACTTAAGGAAGCGACAAGATCAGTCACACTGAACTCTTGCCTCCTGTGCTTTAGAGAAGTGGCAAAATCCCTCCAAGTAGGTGGCAGCTTAGCGATAATACCGCCGGCCACAAACTTGTCGGGCAGCACACACTGGTTGTTCTCAAGCTCCTTGGCTAGCATCTGTATCTCATGAGCCTGCTCTACTACAGAACGGTCATCGACCATCTTGTAGTCATAGAGGTGCTCCATGATGTACAGCTCACTGCCAGCGTCAGGAACCCCGAACTTGGCCTACAGTGCATCCCACATATCCTTGCCCGTAGGCATGTCCATGTACAGTGGAATCATACCCTCATCTATGACATAATGAGCGACAGCTTGAGCAAGTTATCCGCCTCATTGAACTTGCTCTCTTCCTCAGGAGAAAGAGGCGGTTCAATGCGCCTTCCCTTGACAGCGTACTCACAGCGCATAGCGGTAAACCATAACATAGCACGGGATCGTCATATCTTATAATTAGATCCGCCATCCTTCAAAGATGGTGGCCTCAATGATGCAGCAAAGCTAGCAGATGAAAATGACCTATCAAGTTTTTGGATTGTTGGATATTTAGTCATTTTACAGCATGAATTAATCCATAAATGTGATAAGCAAAATACTAACGCTAGTATGATGCGAGCGACAGCCTCATAATCGCTACTGCTACTGGTATTCATTAACATAAGAAAAATAACAGCAGCAACGAAATGAAGCATAAACAGGGATCTCAGTTTATACCCTAGCGTGCTACTGCCGGTACCCGCTGCCAGTACAGCACCATTGTTGCCTGCAGGGATGGCGGTGAAGTTCGCCGCACCAGTACCAGCGGCGGTGTCGCCGGCATCTCCCACAGTCGCGCCACCACGCGTCCTCGTGGCCACCATCTTGCTGCTGAATGGAGACGGAGACGAAGTCGGGAAAGGCAACAGCAGCGTGTCGGAGCAGTCGCGCCCGTGGATGCTCCCCAAAAACTTGATTGCCCGCCTACCCGAGCAGGTAAGCTTGACGGGACAAGTTCCGGAGGCCTGCTGACCAGAGTCGCCTGTGCTCGCAGGGGATCTGGCCGGAGGTGCACCGGAGCAGCTCAAGCTCGAACGGTTGAGTGGAGGCGGCTGGTCGGGGGGGAACAAAAACGTAACCCTAGTCTCCGACAGAAGCCCCTTATATAGGAGGCGCCCCTGTCGGGAGACCGTTGGATCGGCTGGAGCGGCGGCTAGGGTTTGCCTCGGCCGGATGGGCCGAGTGGCAAAACAAAGGCCTAGAGAGCCAGCCAGCCCAAAGCCCACGGCCTCAGGCAAAAGCCACGCCACGCCACGCCAGGCCAGGCAGCCTGGCCCGGCGGCGGCGGCGTCGTGCGCGTGTGGATCCCAGGTTCTCCTCCTCAATCAGCTTATGTGGGCATCCCAAAGCTCACTATTTAAGTTGATTGTCCTTTAGGTAATTAGTTAAGTTGGTACTAATCACCTTTTCACTTGAGTACACAGTTGTGGGCCTTTGAGGTTTTTTTTGATTATTTAGAATAAATAATGGGCTTGGCCCAATTATCCTAACAGTTGGATCGTGAAGGGAAACAAAAGGGGAGAGTTGAAAATGCATCGATAATATTGTGCGCATTTGTTTAGCTCGAGGTGTGATCATATTGTGCGCCTCCGTTATTCAAAAGTTTTGGTTCCGCCTCTGTGGTTACTAATTACTAGTAGCATTTTTCTTAGAGTTCTAAGAATACTATGTTGGAGAGCCAGAGGCATCAAATTACAGATCCCCGTTAAAGGCCATACAGAAGCTTCACATTCTGACGCGCAAGACAACAAGAACATCCGACAGCGTACGTCTGAGTCGGTGTCTCAGCTCAGGGCAGCCAAAGCCGCCTGCAAGTACCAGAAACAAAGCCCTGAACGTCGTCTGATCGATGGAAGCAGGAGCCCAGCACACCACCCAGGCAACCCAAGCGCTGCAAAGTGAAGCAACGACGGGTGGTAGTGGTAGGCGCACACGACACGACCGCAAGCAGCCAAATGGTTACCGCGCACAGCGCGCGCCGGTCTCGTCGTCCATGCGACCGCGGGCGTGGCTGGGCAGACAGCCGGGCGTCTCCTTCGGGCGCGTCCATAACGCTGGCTCCCTAAAGAAGGGGCGGGGCGGTCTCAACGCTCGAGGTGTTGCTTTGCCGCCTCGGCACGACGATGGAAGCGGCAAGCGGGCTAGGGCTCTCTCTCCATTTCCTCCCCGCTCACCAGCAGCTTGGGGCCCTCTGAAAGGTTGGTATGGTTCGCTGAGAAATTTGGCTGACCGTTCAGTCGTAAGGCCCCTCACCTCTGAAGAAGCCGCAGATAAACACAACAACCTAACACTCTCCCATTCAGCTCCCCTGAACTCTGAAGAAGCCACAGATTAACACAACAACCTGACACTCTCCCATTCAGCTATCAAATACTACCGAAAAAGCAGTAACACCTTGTGTTCAACATTTTGCCCTCATGCATCCCTGGCCCCTGCACTGCCATTCACTACTAGGGAGCAGTAGAGCCGACAATGTAATTTTTTCTTCACCAGTTCAGCACAATGCTAATTTTTCTTCATCAGTTCACCAGCGCGAGATTGAACCATTTCATCTTGCAATCTGAATCCTGGACCGACACGGTCCATTTAGCTGCGCACCTCCACTCCACTTCCCAGGCAGATACGCTTATCATTTATCAGATGCAACTTTTAGAGTACAAAAAAGAAGGGGTTGAAGATGAAGCAGATATGCTTATCAATCCTCTTCCATGCGCTGATATACAATGTACAGCTGCCTTTGACACCAAAGGACTTCCTTATCAGAACAAAATAGCTTGGAGAATGGCCAGCTCAGGGGTTCTCTAGTGAACTAAGGGTCTAGGACTCAAGCCTCTGGGTACAACAAGTTCGACGAAGACAATCAGATCACTACCTAAAAGACGTATGATCATGTGAAAGCTCCGTCGAGGGAAAGAAAGTGGCGACCTTTCGTTGGGCCATTGGCTATCAAAAACCATACATCCGGGAACTCTTCAGATGCTTTACAGATTGGACCTAACTCCGTCGTGATGACTGAAAATTAGTGTACAGGAAGCTCGACTACTAGGCTTTTGCAACCTACTGGTATCTACGTCTGTTTCTGTCAAAACTACACTACAAATCAACATCTGGCAACGGCACCTTCCAGTAATTCCAGTTATTGTAGTCCTCCTGCACAACATCCGATAGCACAAGAACATTATATGAGCATGCATTTGTCCCATGTATCTTTTGAGTAGTTGAGTGTTTGACACAGATGTCACAATGATTGGGGACTGATTGCAATATTCATGTGCTATGGAGTTGTTATTTAATGATTAGCAAATTTAAAAAAGATATATGTAGCTAGTAACCTATCATGTGGTATTTGAAGGAGATAAAATGTAGCTAAATGGAAATTGAAGGAAAGTTGGAAACCATTAATTCTTCCAGATCCAACCTATGCAATTGTTCTATTATTAGGTGTTCAATTAGTCCAGTCTATGCCTCAGGCAGAAGCAAAATACTACTCTACTTAGCAGACATGAATTATAACTGACCTGCTCAACCAGAGTTGTTGGTGGAAACATGTCATTGACAAGGGTATGTAAGGAGGTATAAGACTTGACATCAACAGAACTGTTCACAGCCACTTCACCCTGCGACCCCATGGGACGTGATTTAAGAGGCTTATATAAACAGTTAAACACAATACTACTGCTTACGACGTTGTATAACAAACAGTTAAACACAATACCTTTGGGTTGATGATAAAAATCTTGCCTTTCGGTATTCCCATCTTCTTGTAACTGAGCTCGTCAGTGTCTCTGTTGCCAAATCCAGCATAAAATGGATTGTAATCAGAAGGAAAGAGTGCCTTAATGTCCTGCCAAACAACAAAACTTCCATGAATTTAACACACCAATCATAGTACTGCTGCAGAGTTTTAGATCTCAGGGCTTGCATGCAATCACGCCATAACATCAAACTAGAAATTGGAATTGACTAAAAGAAAATTACCTCCAGACATGCAATCTTGAATTCATGTGGGGCTCTCCGTATAACTAAGAAAAGAAGAGGAATATTAGGCCATGCTTAAAATCAGTAACAACAGCATTATTTTAAGCCATTAGCTGGTTTTTTATGAAGCCAGAGACCGAATTCCTTTTCATGCTAGGAAAAGATCAGTCAATTGCTATTGCAAATCAAATTGGCCCAAGGCATAGTGAACAAATGTATCAGGATACAACTGCCAACAAACTGTTACCTTCTCGGTAGAGTGAAGGAAACAAGCCATCAGGTGAAATTACAACAGGCCCATTGGGTAGTGCTTTCCCATCCTGCAAAATTGGGGGAAACGCCACTTATAAAATGGATAAAGTAAGTCTGCAGGCATATTGAAAATACCATGTAAAATTAAAGCTGGACCACTGTGCCATACCCACACCAATGCCTAAATCAGTAAAGATTAGAAACCCATGTGCTAGAAGACAACATCAAATTACAATTGTTATTTTACCTGTTTAAGATTGAAGAGGAAGTTCTTCGTAAGATATGCCTGAACAATTGCTCGAGCACTAAGGAATAGTAGTTGATAACCGTTTTCCTGGTTGAGAAATAAAAGCACCCTAGACATAAGCACAACTCCACAAAGGCAATAAAAATCAGAAAAATGGAAGTCTTCAAGAAAATCGTCAAACCTTTATTGCTGAAAAAAGTCGAGCAACACCAGAGTGACTCCAATCTCGTCCAACCAAAGGCATGACCTGACCCAACACATCAGACCTGAAAAATGTAACATTAAGCAACCACATTCAACACTTTTGGCCATGTACAGTAGAAAAGCATGTGTATCAACAACCCAATGCAGAGGAAGATGTGGCAAATGAAGTTTCTACAAGATGTTGGATTTAGTCAGTTGTGCTATAGTCCCACGCCACCTTGATTTGCTTGGTGATAGTTTCAGTCTTCCAGATATAAAGCGATTGTTGGAAATTCATCAACCAAACTACAGGCCATGGGACAGTCCCAATTTAATGAGAGAACAAAAAGACTAATATCGCTAGTAATCCACCAAATGAATTTAACCATTTAACTTCCTGGTATCTGAAGCAGTCTGTATTTAACCAGAAAGCTCATGACACCAACTTATGTTTGTAAGCTACTCAAGCAAAGGGCAGTAGAAGCATACAGGAGTGGATAAATTATGAACATTACCTTGTTATGGTGCCATCCACATCAGATATCACAATTTTAGCGTTCCATTTCCACAAGTAAATATGTGCATCAACCTAATAAAATATTAAAATTTAATACACAATCCTCAAATAGAAGTATGAAATAGGTAGGAATTAGAGGTATAAACCTGTTGCTTCCCAAGAACTCTGGTAGAGAAGCTAAAGGTCACCAAATTTTGGCCCTCCTTCAGATTTAAAGATGCTACCTGTTCACTTGTGGGAATCAAAGTCCGGACAAATTGCTTTCTAGGTGATTGGTTTTTGTTGTTCTCCAGAGTTTGGTCGTCCATTGGACTCAAAACAGACTCCGAGTCAAGGAAAATATCTTCAGAAGAATCACTGTTACTACGTTGAAGGGATCTTGTTATCCGAAAGGGATTGAGCCAAAGCCTCCATCTCCGGCTTGAAGGAGACATTATAAGAGAGTCTTCTCTTGAATTGGGTGTTTCCTGATGTTCAACCAGGATAGCATCAGTGGGTTCTATGGAGAACTTTGAACCAAATACAACCTTCCCAAGAATAACATGAGAAACTTTACTCCAGAGGAAATAATTATTGTCAACTTTGACAATAAGGTTTGCATTTTTTATCATTGTTGACCCAGATGATTTGAAATCCTCCTCATGGACAAGATGCTGTTGAAACGCTTCCTCAGCAGCCTCTCGGCCCATTCCTGGTCGTAACATGTTCGCACAAAGAGAAATCTCAACCCCTGCAAGTGCACATCAAAGCAGAACAATGAGAAGTTACCTCTATTTAGGAAATAGGGATAAAATGAAACCTGACACATGCTTACCCAAGCCCTTCTGTGATGGAGAATGCTCTTCTTTATTCTGTTCGTCTTCAACTTCTGGGTGCTCCGGAATGCTCCCCAGTTTGTCTTTACCACTGGTAGCCATGGATGACTGTAAACCATGAGATCCAGCAGCCTCAATTTCAGAGGGAATTTCCTTGTCCCTACCATGAGAATCTCCTTTAGGAGAACTCTCTTTGCTTTGAGTCTTATCAGCTTCTGAGGTAAATGTTGAAACATCCACTCCCTCCTGTAAGGGACCATACTGACCACAGTAAGCAGCTTTAGTTTCACCTTCCTCCAGATCTGTTTCCATAACAGAACAGTTACCGAGACTAAGCTCGGAATTCCTATGATAATCAGATACAGGAGAGAATAGTTCGTTTCCTGAATCCCCATCATCTATTTGTGATGTCAGATCCAAGCAGCTTTGGAAAGTGTCATTTTTACCAAAACTAGCACCAGTATCCTCCAACTCAGTATCCTCCCTGTTGAGATCACAAACATCCTTGTTAGTTGGGGAGTAGCAATCATTAGCTTTTTCAAGCACTGGCACATCACAAGATTCATCTTCATTGGTCAAGGGTGGTTGATCCTCATCATTGTTCTCTAGTATATCATGAACTTTATGTTCATTGGTCAAGGGTTGATAACCCACAACATTGTCCCCTGAAACACCAGGAGAGTCATCCTCCCTGGTCAAGGTTTGATAGCCCACATCTATGTCCCCATGAGACTCACCTTCACTGGTCATGGTTTGACAAACCACATCACTGTTCCCTGACCTTGACACATCCTGAACCTCAGCTTCATTTGTAGACACAGCATGAGCTTCATCATCATTTGTAGAAACAGCATGAGCTTCATCATCATTTGTAGACACAGCATGAACTTCACCTTCATTGACTGACACATGTGCTTCATCATCATTTGTAGACACAGCGTGAACTTCATCTTCATTGACTGACACATGTGCTTCATCTTTGTCGACTGAGATGTGATGTGACCCATCCTTCTCAACTGGTACCTCTTCATTCTCTATTAAAACCTCTGACTGATGTCCAGAATTAAACTTTACCTTTTCCTGTGATGGTATGTATAAATCATCTAAAATGCCAGCATCCCAGACCTCGCCACTGCGGGTGAAATCCCCACTAGAGCTCTGCCCAGGTCCCAAATGGAACTGAGGGTCACTTAACTGCACATCCTCCATACCCTCCTCTGTTGAAGAAATAGGCGCAGTAAGCACATGCCCATCCACACTAACTAGAACCACCTCTGAATTTCCCCCATCAGCTTGGGTTGGCAAATCTTCTGATTCTTCTAACCTACCATAACCATCATAGGATTCAAACTCATCTCTAGTTTGCTTCTCTTGATGCTCCACATTTAGCTCTTGGCTACCCAGCCTATCACTAGGACCCATGTAAAGGTCCCCATCACTCTTACTACGCGCTGGAGGTTCAGGCTCATTGCCAGCTTCTTCTTCTGAACTTGTTCCAGAATCTTGACCGCCAGGCGCAAGCTCACGCATGAAATAGGCTTGGCCGGAGTTGTCAAGCTGCATGTGAAAGTTGGCTTCTACGCCATTGACTGTGATGGTGACGACCTTCTCAGCACCCTTGAGCACGCCCTGGAACTTCCCAAACCGGACATACCATGGTGTGGTGCGGTACGAACCATCCGGCTGCTCAACTGCGATGATGTCAACCGCGCCACCAAACGGGTGGAAGGGCGTTGCAACTGAGTACACTCCCTGAGAGATCACAGACCCAACCCTTCCCACCACGTTCATATCTGCAGTAGCCCTCCTCGATCACCAAGTACCAAACACTCGTCAATCCAGACCTTGGTTGCTCGATTCGAGCAGTCTCTTCATTGATTCTGTAATTGATCGATACAAACGAAGGAATTTAAGCGGGGGGCAAAAATCAGAAGCTCTACAGACAAAAGGGATTTCAAACCCTAGTTGCCCGATGCGTGAAATTGCTTTCTCTGAGACTTCCAAGCATTTAGGCAGTAAAATCTATAAAAATACAGCTCGTAGGCAAGTTCCAGAATACTCGAACGAAGTTTCTATGAAATTTGAAGTCTGGTGGAACATTCCCAGACCCTAACTGATGGATAAGCTAAATTATTCTGTCGATCGGGGGTAACACCGCGCAAGGGAGCGGCGACGGCTGCTCCGGCGGAGCAAATTCTGCAAAGTCCTAATTTAAAGAACAATACAGCAGACTAGGGAACACCAGCGGAATCTCGCCACAAATAATGAAAGGATCCGAATTCTCACCGGAGAAATGGGGATTGCCGCCGAATCGAATTGGATCCCAACGACGGAGAGGAGGCAGCTGGGACTCGCAGCCAAAACCGTGCGCGCGATTGGACTCGGCCCAATCCCGCCGTCTTCTTTTGGGCTCGGCCGTCGGACAAGCTTATGAAAACTCTAGAGGCGCCGCCCGCCCCGCCCCCGCCGCGACGCCGCCTCCGTCATCGATGGCGAGGTGTCGGAATTGGATTTGGGGACAAGCCGGCCGGCCGTTGTGGGGAGGGATCTATATAGGTGATTCCCCCATCTCCATTCGGACTCGCACGCGCCGCGCAGCGGCGCAGGCGAGCCTTGACGAGCAGCGCACATGGGACATTCCCCGCCGCGCCTCGCGAGCCGGCTGGACGGTTGGCACGCTTACATGTGGGGCACGGGAGCGTACGGGCCCACGTGCCATTGGCTGTGTTGAATGCGGGTGGTTGATAGCTCCGGGGTGGGGGCGGAAATAAAAGGCCGCTACGTGCAGGTGGCGTCCTGTCCTGGCGTCTCACACAGCCGCCTGCGGCGTGCGTCGCGAATTTTCTTTTTCTTTTTCATTCATTTTCACGGGTTAAAGGAGCGCTGAAAAGACCGTGGAAATTCCGGGCATGTGACGCTGCCGCGGCAGGCCCCGGTGAGATTTAGGACACGACGTGGAGCCCACTGGCGCGTCGCACGCTCGTGACGTTGGTAGTTAACGGCGTAAAAAAACATGATGGTCCCTGATTAAATTAATTGTTGCTACTACTGCAGTGATGGATAATAGCGTGAAGCCTGCGTGTCCGCTGCCATTGCTGCTGTCGACTGTCGAGCGAGCCGCATCTACTGATCGACCTACTCAAATTTATTGATTAGCCGAAATGACAGTCGCATAGCCCTGTTTGCTTGAACTTATCGTTTTTAATAATAAAACAACATCAATTAGTTCATCAACCGCAGAATAATCAGCCAAACAGCCAGCGTGGCTTTTGCCTAGTGTACCAACAGTGTATTGATGGAGTTTGTCTTGAATTGGTTATTTTAACAATGTAGCTTGCTTAGATGTACACACGGGCAGTCTCGCTAAGACGATGGAGCACTGGTCGGCTCTGGCCCTGGTCAAGTCTACTCCGTACAAGTCGGCGTGTGCGATGACGAGGACGGCGGCGTGTTTGGTTTACTGTATCCCGTTGTCAAGAAAGGCCATGTCCGGTATCGCCCGTGCGAATATGCCTGACGTCCTGACATCCACCCAGGAAAGAAAAGAATTGGGAGGCGGTTGCTTTCCGGCTGGGGTATTTCGTACGGGCACCGGTCATTTCCGTCCCGTTTCCGGCATGCACGACGACGCGGCACGGCAGCCGCACCCGCTCAAAGTTGGTGCCTTGAAGCAAGCAACCGTGTGCTTGCTGCTTTCGCGCGACCTCGGTGCTTCCAGAAGGCAAAAGCCATCGCTCGGTGGTGGTCGTCGTCGTGGTCGTACCATGTGGCCAGGATGTTTGCCGCTGTATGTGTCAAGCGAAAACTAGCTGGATCAGGGGACGGATAGCACCAGGATATGGTTCATGGGGACTCGATTGGCTATAAGCGGGTATGAAGCGATGCGCGAAGCCGCCCGACGCCGCGAGATGACGCGGCGTACGAATGCAGGGCAGGTTCCTCGCTCATTCCAGGCTTGCAGTCATACCTGGATGAAGTGACCAAAACAAAATAAGGAGAGCTTAGGCTGTGATCGGCTGGAAGAATATGGCTGATTTCAGCTAGTCAGCTACTCAGCCGGCTGGCTGGTTCTGACCGATTCAGCCAAAATCAGCTGAAATTCTACCAGGTGAACATAATAGTAACGTTCGTCGATCCGGGACTCGAACATCATGATCTGTAGTACAAATTCATGCATATAATCCCAGGTATTTAAGTGTTGGTCGAAATGACACTCTTCGTGGTACCAGAGGCGGAGCTCCCTATCTGGCACGGTGTGGCAGCTGCCACACCTACTGTATTTGCGTAATAACAACGTGATCAGACGAGCTGCAGCAGCAGTTCCTGCAACATACAGACATGGGGGTACTGGTGCTACGCCGGCAATAGGTGTGGCATGCCACACACCGTCGTTATTATGCAAAGTGAAACATCCTCAATTTTCCACGAAGGGAAAATACACAGAATGGCGGATAATATAATAGTTCGAAGCATCAAACCATCTCATTATCTCGCAATAGTCGATACAGGATCCATACATCAAACAAAAGAATACAATTAGAAGGGATTACATAAATAGTTCATCGCCACACTGGCGGGATCATCAGAGTAGCAGCAGCTTCTGGGGCAGCTGCGGAAGGCGGAAGTACAATAAAATCTCCAAAAGAAGCCTGAGCGTAGGAACGAGACGTCTACTCCTCCTCATCGTCATAGTCGTAGTCGGGCTCACCTGCCAAATAATTTTCAGTACGGTTTGTACTGGCCACATCTCCCACCCTATGCTTTGCTTTTGCTATGTAGTATTTGGTGGGATGCAAGGATATAATCAAATCGACCTAATATGTGGCTGTAGTTTCCTATGCAAACAGTGACCAATATTATATAATATAGTTCATCAAATTTTAATCCATCTCATCCACACATCCAAACCCATTCCATCACCATCACACACATCTCACCCTCTCGCACTCAGTCGACAGGTCCAACTCCCTCTCGGAGCCTGTCTCAGCGGCTCACAGCCGGAAGGGTAACACCAGGGGGAGAAATAGAAGGACTCCTCTCACTACTCCCGAGAAGCGTGGGTCTTAGGAAAGAGCCATACCAGTGGCCCACGGACTATATATAGATTCATAAACTCTGCAGAGCGTGTACTCCCGTAACCACAAGATCACTATCATCGGCGGTGCCCCGCCTAAGCTGATTTCGGCTGCTTTCTAACCGGTGCGATGCCACCCTACCACTCAGTACTGGGACATCCCGGATAGGTACCACCGGCACACTGAGACTGTGAGACATAGTACCGGGCCCCCGTGGTCACTATGCTGTCTAAGGAGGGTGTGGGTCTCCACGCCCGTACCTCCCGACACTTTCTGCTAACAACCTAGTAGTAGTGGCACCGTCCTAGCTAGTCAGACATCCGTCTCCCGCCCATACAAGAGCGAGTGGTGAGCACGTAAGTCCCAAGGTTCCGGTCCTCAAGAGATATCAGGTCCTAGGGGGGATCAGACAGGATTATCTTCTCTTTTGGGACTACAACAGTCCGTGCTACAACAGCACCTTCTACCCGGGGCTTCGCTCCACGAAGGTTCTCACCCCCGGGATCTCCTTATGCATCACAATGTGCCCGCCACAAGCACCTCACACGGGAATGCCCAGAACACATTCCCCGGCAAGACTCGCCCACATGGCTCGTCGTAGAATCCTGTCCAATCGACTCAACCCTCACCACACACCCAAGACGCACGCAGCACTCTCCCCGAGTAAAGTGGCATCACGTGCCTTAACCATATGACCATACTCTCCACCATGTATCATCATCACACAGATATAAGCGTAGTAGAAGTAAAGCATCATAAGAGAAATAAGCAAGTGTCTAGCCTATCAGCAGGTGTGCAGGAGTAAGGTTGCGACAAGGTAAAGGCTCATCAAGCAGTTCTATCATGCAACCTATCATCAGGTGATATTCATAATTAAAGCACTAGCAACTAGATATTATGCCATGCGTAATAGGATCTACGAGGTTGGGTGGGGTGTGGCACCTGTGAAGTCGTCACCGAGCTCCTCCTCGTACTCGTAGTCGTCCTCCTCAAGCTGATCCTCCTCTGAAACGAGACATAATAGCCGCGTCAGCGGCTCCTATAGAGTCAACACAAAGAAGCAATAAAATTCAATAACTCCAAATGCACTCATACACAAGCCTATGACGTAGAGCTTATTTTTATGAAAATTTGGACATTTGGTTCATATTTTTTTGAGTTCGTATGAAGAAGTTATGAATTTCTGAAGTTTATTCTATTTTCGGAAAAAGAAAAAGGGCAGATTAACCTGGAGCTGACACGTGGCAACTCCTGATTGGGCCACGTGGCGCGCAGGAACAGTGCAGCCGGGGCTGAGATGACGTTATGCTGACGTCAGTGTCGACGGTCCAGTTAGTGGCTGACAGGTGGGGACCACGGGTCTGGTCACTGACAGGTGGGGCCAGGTCAACGGTCAACGTTGACGGTCTCGACCGGGCCTCGGATGTCTGGACGGGGCTGGTTCTAGGCCAGGTTGGGTCGGCCACTGTGCACTCGAGGGGGGGGCGGTCCGGTTGACCCCTCGAGGACGGAGCTCGCTCGGGCGGACGGACTGGCCTCGAGAACGAAACCTCGCCTGGCGAACGGGCATGACCTCGAAGACGGAACTTTGTTCGCACGAATGGGAGCCCTCGAGAACAGTGAGCCCCTCGAGACTTGAACCTCTGGCCTCGAGCCGGAACCTCGACTCGGGCCAGGTCCTCGATTAGAGCCAGGTCCTCGACTCGTCGGGCGGACCCTCGACTCGTCGGGTGGACCCTCGACGAATGTCGGACGGACCCTCGACGTCGTCGGACGGAACCTCGACTTCATCGGGAGACCCTCGACGAATGTCGGACGGACCCTCGACGTCGTCGGACGGAACCTCGACTTCATCGGGGGACCCTCGACGAATGTCGGACGGACCCTCGACTCATCGGGCGGACCCTCGACGAATGTCGGCTGATTAGCTGAGCTACGTGGCTGGCCGGCTAGGTGCTCGAACTTGGGGAAATCGACCTCAGGCCGGTGGCGGTCAGCGAGGCGCGGCTGCGGCGAGGCTAAATTCGCCGGCGAAGCCGGGCGTTGGTCTCCATCTTCCTTCTTGCCTTTCGATTGGAGAAGCTGGGATCTCCATGAGCTAGCTACCGGGGCTAGTCGAGGCACGGCGGGGCGTGCGCGGCTCGGCGGCCACGGCGGACGCTCCGGCGGCCAGAGTCCGGGGAGGCCGGAGCTGCAAAAGTGCGTGGCTCCAACTGTGGCCCGTGCCGGCTCCAAGAGGTTGCCTAGAACACGCTCTAGACTACGGCGAAACTATTGGTCGCGGTAAGGAAAGAAACAGGGGTAAGGGGAGCAAGAACGTCGACGGTGTACTGGTAACGGCCATGGCCGAGCAGGGCGAGGGCGGGGATGCTTACCCGCGTAGCGACGGTCGAGGCAGGTGACGCGGGCTTGGTGGCGGCTCGGTGCAGGGAAGGCGAAGCCGGGGCGTCGAGGCGGTTATGCGGCGCTCCCAGGTCCTCCTCAGCGCGCGGACGGCGGCGGCGGTAGCAGCGCTCTAGCTCCGCCTCCTTCCTGCTCCTCCCTCCTTCTCTCTCTCTCCCGCTCGACTGATCTGGCGGCGGGTTTCCACAAAGACGGCGGGGCGATGGGGAAACCCTAGAGGCCAGGGTGCTCCTCTTTAAATAGGCACGGCGGCCGGCCATGGACGGCGGAGGCAGAAGATGCCCATCGGGCGGCTGTGCGCGGCCACGATTAGGGTTAGGGTTCGGTGAAGCGCGGTACAAGCAGGCGGTTAGATGGACGGCGCGGGACGCGGCCGTACTCGGGCGGACGGCGGAGGCGCGCGGTGCACAAAAATGGTGCGACGGACGCGACGCGCGGTCGACCAGAAGTGGAAAAAGGTGGAAGCTGACAGGTGGGGCTCGTGTGTCAGCGAGACGGGGCGGCGAGCGGCGGAGACAGGCCCATGTTGGGCCGTCCTGGTTAGCTGGGCCGCGGCAGCGCGCGAGCGGGCGTCGGGGCGCGGCAGCGCGTGGCGGGACGCGCGAGTGTGACTGGGCCGATGCTCGAGGCAGGCCGGTCGGGGCCTCGAGCGGGCTGGCAGCAGCGCAGCAGGCCGGCTGGGCCTCGAGCTCGGGCAGGCAGGCCGGCGTGCACGCGCGTGCGCGCGCGAGCGAGCGCGTGCGTCGGCGGTCGAGCGCGCGGCTAGGCTGGGCCAGCGCGGGGGGGGGGGGTCGATAGCAGGCATATATATATACATATATTAAAGGTTATTCGATTTTATTAACATCACATAAAATCGAATAAGAGGCGAATCACACTCTGGTTATTTAAATGCAATGCTCAGGCTAACGTCGGGTGCTATTTGTGCATCTATTGGCGGGTTTCCTACATGACATCCACCATACACTGGTAAACTTTAGAAAAAAATTTTGAAAGCCCGTATTTTCGATATCCGGATTTTACACAAATGCAGTCAGCGACTCCACGCTAGTACTCTCCATCCTCCACACGTTAGCTGCTTAGCTTAGCTATCTGACTGTATCAGTCATCTTGTTTTTAGTAAGACTAGCTATGATACTTGGAAGAATGCCCGCCTCATCAAGCTAGCATTGCTTCTGCTTGTTGCAACAGCCACGGTTGAAAACTCTTTCTCAGCTAGATGAACATAATCAAGACATATTTGCGCAATAGAATATCCCACGAATGGCTTAACAATGGCTTGATACTCTATTACATTGAGAAGGAGATTTTTAGAGGCCATAATGAAGGTGAAATAAGGAATATGTGCATATTGCATTGTCATTAAAAAGTTGTGTTTGCGATGCGCCACATCTAAATTTTGGTTCGAGCTCCGCCACTGTGTGGTACAACACTCAAACGCTAGAATGACTGTGCTTTTAGGACGGAGGGAGTACCTTACAACATAATAGGCTCCGGTGGAAACGCTATTCGATTGATCAGCTGCCAGAAACATTGCCCCTTGCTACCTTCAGATGACGATTTTTTTTTTTTCGTAGAACACGCCTAGACGTTCAGATGACGAATATGACGAACACAGTTGAGTACTTGAGTTGCAAATGAAATAGGAGTACTCAGTTACTTCCAGAATGATATCTTGATGGTGAGGCCCAGCCAAATTCCCACGCAGACACTCTATCCCTATCCGGTACAGCATGATTCGTACGCCTACATATGCATGTTGCCACTGCCACATTCCTTGGTGGCGTGGTGTCTGTCGATTTCCTTGGTTCTGAGCATGGAAGGACTTTGCAGCTGTTGCCAGCACCAAGGAAATGCCGATGGGAGATTCGGAGTAGCAATAATCCTGATTATATTTCGATGATTGCTTCTTTCAAATTGAGTAGGAAATGAATTCATATGTTTTTTTCCCCGCTCTGTATGAAATTCCAAATAGAATAAGTAGTAAATTTAAATTCATAAAACAAATTAAGAAGTCATGCCGTCTCATTTCAGTTTGTAGTGTAGCGTAATCTGCTTTTTAACTGAAAACCAACCAAATCACATCATGCATGCATCTTCAGGCGCTCAAACGTGAAGGTCTATTTTACATTTGTATTATTCGATCCAACCACACATTCCATACAGACAATCCTATTGCATTCGTTCCGAATCCCGATTCGTGATAGGTAGCTCATATAGGGCTAGCGTTTTCATTGATCCATCCGGTTCAATCCTGATTCGACCAAAATTCAGATTCGGCCAAATTCAGAAGAAACAACTTTATGTCACATGGATAAATGTGTCAATTTGTATTGAACTCAGTTGAAATGCAAAAATACATATGTGTATGGCCATCCATCTGAATTTATACTAAACTCCTCGGTTGCAATGCATTCAAACTTTTTCTGTAGCGTGTGAACTGTTGGCTATCAAAACAAATATCTTGATAAAAGAACTCAGACAAATGAAAATATTACCTATTCCGAAAGCTCTCAACTCTAAATGAGTCATACCATCTGGTGTTTTGATTCCCTTCAAAGATAGTCCTGGGATATCCTACAAACAACAGGCAGTACTGAGATGAACTAAAAACATCAATTCATCATGCCATTGAGGTAGCTCCTACTGTGTTTCAGAGTTGCTTCTGTCTGCACCGCCTGCAAACAGAGATAGTATTTCCACTCATTATTCAAGAAGAGATCTGTTGTGTCTCAGTTGCTAGTTGACACACACCCATTTATTAAATTGTATAAACAGGTACAGACCCAGCCCAACATATCTGTCCATTCATTAAATTAAGTTATTATGTAAACAGTTACAGACCCAGCCTATTCAGTACCTTATGTCTATCGCTGGATCCAAACATGACAATAATCTTGGCAGCTAATCCATATTCATAGGGATCAGGGAACAACTAATTCTTTCTGAATCAAAGAGAAGCTAGGATATTACGCCATGTAGACTACAGTGGAGGAAACATTGTGGAACCGAAGACAGTATGAATCAATAAATCTTGAAGTGTTCTTCTTGAGTTCTAGGAAAAACTGTTCTAATCTAAAAAAACTGTTCTTCTTGAGTTCTAAAAAAAATATTTAAGAAAACGTCGAGTATGAACAAATCAAAACACTCACCGGCGAATTGGTTGGTTTCCACCTTTCCATGGCCTACTGCAGCACGGTGACGATGAAGCGTGGAGGCAGAGGAAGTATGTCTGGGTGTGGATCTGGAAGAAGTCATGGGACCTCAGGTTGCCACATCAGGAACACGCGCGAAGCAGCGGAGGCAGCACTCGCCACACTCGGTGGAGGCCTCACCACATATTGGACATGACCAAATTTGTGAATACTAATGGGACAGCCTTATCTCTCCAATAGACAACAGAAAACAAATATTATATGTACATATACTATGAAACACTAATAACTGCTCTCATTTCAGTTTGTAGTGTAGCGTAACCTGCTTTTTAACTGAAAACCAACCAAATCACAGCATCTTTCAGCTCAAAAGTGAAGGGTGTATTTATTCATTTGTATTATTCGATTCAACCACACATTCCATACAAACAATCCTATTGCATTCGTTTCGAATCCCGATTCCTGGTAGGTAGGCCATAGCGTTTTCATTGATCCATCCAGTAATCGGGATTCGACCAAAATTCAGAAGAAGTAACTTCATGTCACATGGATAAATGTGTCCATTTGTATTAAAATCCTTAGTTGCAAAATGAAAAGATACATATATGATGGTCACCCAGCCGAATTTATACTAAACTCCTTGATTGCAATGCATTCAAACTTTTTTCTGGAATATGTGAACTTGTTGGCTATCAAGACAAATATCTTAGTAAATAAAAGAATTCCTCGTGAACATATCACCTATTCTGGTAGCTCTGAAGTCTTAATTCTAAATGAATCATGCAATCTGTTGTTTTGATTCCCTTCAAAGATAGTCCTGGGATATCCTACAAACAACAAGCAGTACCAAGATGAACTAAAAACATCAGTTCATCATGCCATCGAGCTCGAGAAAGCACCTTACACATACTTGTCACAGTAGCTCCTATTGTGTTTCAGAGTTGCTTCTGTCTGAACCACCTGCAAACAGAGATTGCACTCATTATTCAACAAGAGGTCTGTTGTCTCTCAGTTGCCAATTAACACACACCCATTCATTAAGTTATGTAAACAGGTACAGACCCAGCCTAACATATCAGTCCATTCACTGAACTAAATTATGTAAACTTCAGCGCCTTTCAACATATCTGTCTATTTCTGGATCCAAACATGACAATAATCTTGGCAGCTAATCCACATTCATAGGATTAGAGAACAACTAATTCATGTGTTCTTTGTTTTCATGCCTCTTTTGGGTTTCATCTCTAGCCTACCCCAACTTGCTTGGGACAAAAGGCTATATTATTGTTGTTGTTGTTGTTGTTGTTAATTCTTTCTGAATCAAAGAGAAGCTAGGCTATTAGGCCATGTAGACTACAGTGGAGGAAACATTGCGAAACCAAAGACAGTATGAATCAGTAAAATATAAAATATTAAAGTATTCTTCTTGAGTTCTAGAAAAAAAAAACTGTTCTAATCTCAAAGAAACTGTTCTAGAGTTCTAAAAAAAATTATTTAAGAAAACATCGAATATGAACAAATCAAAACACGCACCGGCGAGTCTGTCGGTTTCCGGCTTCCCATGGCCTACTGCAGCATGGCGATGATGAAGCGTGGAGGCACAGGAGTATGTCTGGGTGCGGATCTGGAAGAGGAACTGAGAGAACATTTAGCACGCATGCAATGTTTGTATCATGGCTATAGCTGAATAGATTCATGATTCAACATCGGAATATTTGTAACATGCCTATAGCTGACTAGAACACATTCATGATTCAGCTTCTACACGACGGGCAAAACAAATGCAAGTAACCAATCTTTGAGCTTAATGTGACAGCTCTCAGTTCAAACATTTCCGAGACATGACCTCCCCTACTAAAAATGGCTAAATGCATTTTCGAGCATAAATAAATAAACATAAAGAGTACCAAGGAAACACAAATGTAGTCAGTAATTGCTTGCTAGTAAGGTCGAGAAAAAAGAAGCACATATAAGAGATGGAAACATCATTCTGGAAACACAAAGGGTAGCATTTCAAATTCATAACTTGGTGTTTTGGACAGCTCAAACTAGTTCATGGTTTTCTGCATTAACTAAATAACTAGCATATGTGATGCTAACCTGCCTGCTGTCTTGTAAACAGCTTTCTCGCATCATTACAAAATAGGTACATTAAAGCACCAACAGAATAGATCACCTAATGATATAATTATCTAAGATTTATTCAACTTTGCACCACCTAATACGTACGTTTACCCACAATACTAATTGCCCATACTTGGAAGATCAAGCTCTTGCTGAACATTCAGAGAAGTATCCCACAAGCAACAACCTCAATCCTTGGTGGAAAGAACCGGTGACTCCATGAAACAGGGAACAAACGGGGTAATAAACTGATAGCCCTTTCCTAGAGTGCAGAGAGCACGCAACTCCTTACTATCCATGTCATACGATACCAGTTTCTGGTTCCAGTGCTGAACAAGGATTATAGAATCGTGATCTGGATGAATGGCCACAATATCAAAGTCGTGGATTGGGCATCTCAGGAATCCAAAGACCTGCGAAGGGTTCACATTGTGCTTCAGGATCCATTCGTGTGTATCATAGTCCTCAAGAACCCAAACTGACTGAGTGCAGTAGATGCGGTAGCATTGTAATTGCATATTCACACTGATGCAGTGCAGATGGCCTTGGGATTGTCGAATATAACTAGCATCCGCCGACTGATGCCTATCATGCCAGCCGATGATCCTACATGTTTTTCCTTCCCCATCCACTGCAATTATCAGAGCCTCCTCTTTCTGAAGGTGGTAGACAATAAAATGCAGCAGACCATTGATCAAAGCCCTGCCGGACATGAATTTGATCATGGCTTTACCCCAAAGTCCCCATTCACCGCCCTTTTCACCTCGCTTCCACTTGCTTGACCTGTCAATCCATAACCTGGTTTCAGACGAGTAAGAGTGCACTGTTTCCACCTCTTCCATCCGCCTATTCTCCCAGATCTGGACCAAATTGAAGTGCGAGGAGACAGCAGGGTCAAACATCAGAAAGGTGTGTGCATATCTTCCCCTATCATTATCATCATAGCTCTCTTCCAATGGATCATTATCACCATAGCTCTCTTCCAGTGGAGATGGCGGCGGACAAGAGCCGGAGCTGGCAGGCACAGTCACCAATTCCTCGGTCGCAGGTTTGCACAAATGTACATGAACTTGTCCTCCCGGGTGCACCCAAAGAGTACGAGCCCGTTGAGAACCATGCGCTTGACCCCAGGCAGCTTCGCCGTGAGGAAGGAGAAGGACGGGTCGACTGGAGGCACGCGTTCTCCGCTCCCCAACAGGCTGGTGAAATGGCCGTAGCTGCGACTCTCGCCGGCGCCGCCGTGGAAGAAGCCTTCAAGGGTGTGGGGCAGCTTCTTGCGGTGGAGGGGGTCGGCGATGAGGTCGCGCCAGGGTTTGGACACGCACTTGGACCGGCGGACGTCCTTGACGGGCACGCGCAAGAGGATCTCCACCACCATGTCGTCGTAGAGGCCCGCCACCGCCGTCCCCTTTGCGTACTCCATGCCGCCGGGAGCGAGGAAGGCACGCGCCACAAGCTGCGAGTTTTGCGGAGAATCAAGAGAGGCCAGGGGATGGATGCGCGCGTGAGAGACAGGGACTGAGAAATGCGGCGAATGGGGAATGTACCGGCTCTCGGAGAGGGTCCGCGGCGACGGCGGCCGTGCTAGCCGGCGTGGGATTTGCACAGATAGGAGTCGGAACTCGGAAATGGAGGACTGTAGGACTCTGGACGACTGTAGGACTGGGAGGGGAAGGAGGAAACCTGGGCGCTTTTTCTGATAGCCCAAGGACTAAAGTGCGTTTTGTAAATGTGCCATCATAACAGATTGTCAAATTGATATCGTGACGAAATCCTGTCTGAGATTGTCAGTTAAACAGAACTACTCGTATACAAGTTGCGGGAATGCGTGCATTTCCTTATTAGATTTTATAGAAAAGAAAAGAGAACGTTCAGATAATCATGTCCGCTCTTTTGTCCTTGAGCTTGAACATTCAACATTCGGCACTTGTGTACACTACTGTCTAGTGTGCGGTTGTACAAGAGACAAAAATCTGCTTTAAAACGGATGAAAAAATAAAAAAAATATAGAATTTCGGACCTCTTTTGAGAAAGTAAGAATTTTACATGAACTATTTAAAATTATATTATATATGAACTTCATAGTAGTTTATTTTTTATAAGACAATGCAGAAACAAAAGAAAAACTCCAAAGTGGGCTTCAATTTCGAAGCACTTCGTTTATGTAGCAACGTTTGGTACATGCTCCCTCCGTCTCAAAATAAATGTCATTCTTATTTTTCGAGAAGTCAACGTTTTTAAACTATCGGTAATTATATATTAAAATATATAAATATTTATGCTAAGTAATTAGTATCATTGGAAAGATCTTTAAGTCTAGTTTTTAATAAATTTATTTAGAGATATACATATTGCACGTATTTTATACAAACCTAGTCAAAGTTGAGAGAAAGTTTGACTGATACGCTTCCCATAACGTCATCCTTTTTGGAAGGGAGGGAGTAGGAATATGTACTAAAGGGAAATTCTTTCGCTGTTATTACCATTGGAAATTTCACAAGGAAAGAAAGAATCTAACCATACCTCATAAAACATATTCTATGCACAAAGAACAAAGACATGCAAGAAATTATTAGCTGCAATTAATGTCTAATTAAGCATGTGCTCTCCAGTGGGTATTTATTAGGACATGATACCTAGGTTGACTAAAAAGTGACACGAACTTGTTCTTAAGGGCACTCATAATACAGACTCTATCATATAGTCTAAACATATTTGTTACCTTGACCATTGTGGACTTAAAGTCTAAATAAGACTTGGAGTCTTGTTTTTTTTCCTCTTTTTTCAATAAATATGCTATCACATCAGCAAAATATCATAAATAAGGGCTAATAAATAGTCTTGGACTCTGCGATAGAGTCTTGCACTATGAGTGCCCTAAGTTTTCTATAGAATTCTTTACCTTTGTTAGGTCCAATTTGTTTTGGCTTTTCTGAGTTTCGCTTATAAGTTGAGCAGGATTATTAAATATAAGCCACAATCTGTATAAGAGCATCTCCAAGAACTCCCAAAAACAATATTAAAAGGAATAAATAAGGTCATCTTCAAAAGTTTACCAAATTCACCCAAAACTTTTACATCATTGGCTCCACTTGATTATTGCACCAATATATCAGGCTTCAAGGCAGTGGAGTGACAGTGGCGACAACACCATGGTTACGAGGCCCAGAGCGACGACACCCCCCCCCCCCAATGGATCACCTGCCTCCCTCCCACCAGGCGATCTTCGTCGACGCGTCCGCCATCGGCGTGCTCCTGGATGACGCGGGAGACCGCATTGTGCGTCGCCGCGGAGGCCGAGAGTGGTGAGGCTCTAGGTGCGGGCCACGACGACGAGGCACCGGGCTCGAAGGCATGGGCGGCAGCGATGAATACACGGGCAACGGTTTGCGAGCGGAAGAAAAGGGTAAGAAAGGAAGTAGAAGAAATAGGAGAAATATGAAAAAAAAAATGATAGAGGATGATTCTGTTTCCCACGACCAAACAGAATATAGGGCCATCATGTTTTATTAGAAACAAAAGATATGGTTAGGATCATCCTACTTTACCTTGTCTTTCAACCAAACGTCACTAATAGCCTAATGATTAAGGTGCGTTTTGTAAATGTACCAACGTCACGGATTGTCAAATTGAAATCGTGTCTGTCGGTAAAATAGAACTATAGAAGGTGCGGGCATGCGTGCATTTCCTTACTAGATTTCAGAAAAGAAAACGAAACACATTCAACATCCAGCACTCGTGTAACCCAGCTGGAGCTGGACGACGCCGACGCCGGTCACTCTCGTTTCCAGTTTCCGGTCAGCTTCCAAACACCAACCAGCCCGACGACGAAGGAAGTCAAAAGTGTCAAACACCACCACACTAGCACCAGTCTCAAAGCGCATCCGAACCACCTCACGTCCACACCTACCACAACAAGACCACCCCTCCCGACGATTCATCCGCAACCGACACACTCCCACTCATCTCGTCCTCATCCCCCGCCCCCCGCCGCCGCCCCCGCCCCCGCCCCCGCCCGCAGATCTCGCCGCGCCCACCGCTTCCCCGATGGCCGCGCTGGCGCGCCGCCTTCTTCTGCTCGTCGTCGCCGTCGCGGGAGCCCTGGCGCCTCCCGTGGCGGCCGAGATCAAGAAGGAGTCCTTCAGGGAGGACCCGCGCTCGTCCATCATGTTCGAGAAGTTCGGCTTCTCCAAGTCCGGCCGGGTCCGGATCATCGTCTCTGGCGCCGCCGTCTCGTCCCCCGTCGCCCGGCCGGACAACGCGCAGCTCGGGTTCTTCCTCCTCTCCGACGAGTCCCTTCTCCACGCCATCGACGAGGCGCAGGAGGGGCCCACGCGGGAGAAGCGCGCCGCGGCGACCAACGGCGGCGGCGAGGACCCCGATGGCGGCTCCGGCGCCAAGTGCGTGCTCGACAGCCCCTACGTGAAGAAGCTCTTCACCTTCAAGAACCTCAAGGGCGGCCGCTACAACAAGTCCTTCCCGGTCACCCGCCCCGACGAGTACACCCTCTTCTTCGCCAACTGCGCCCCAGAGGCGCTCGTCTCCATGACCGTCCGCACCGAGATGTACAACGTCAACGCCGATGGCTCCAAAGACTACCTCCCCGTCGGCCAGGCGCCCCTGCCGGCCATCTACGGCTTCTTCGCCTTCTGCTACGCCGCGTTCCTGGCCGCCTGGGGGTACCTCACCCTCTCCCGCGACCGCGTGTCCGCGCACCAGATCCACCACCTCATGTCGGGCCTCCTCGTCGCGCGCCTGCTCTACTGCCTCTCCGCGGCCGAGGACCAGCACTACATCCGCGTCACCGGGACGCCGCACGGCTGGGATGTGGCCTTCTACCTCTTCCAGCTCGTCAAGGGCGTCATCCTCTTCGCGGTGATCGCGCTGGTCGGCACGGGGTGGTCCTTCTTGAAGCCGGTCCTGCAGGACCGGGAGAAGAAGGTGCTCATGGCCGTGATCCCGCTCCAGGTCACCGCAAACATCGCCGCCGCGGTCATTGGGGAGACAGGACCCTTCATGGAGAGCTGGGTGACATGGAATCAGATCTTGCTCTTCGTGGATGTCGCGTGCTGCTGCGCGGTGCTCTTCCCGGTCGTCTGGTCCATCCGATCGCTAAGGGAGACGTCCAAGACCGACGGCAAGGCGGCACGGAACCTCTCCAAGCTCACCCTGTTCCGGCAGTTCTACGTCGTGGTGATTGGGTACCTGTACTTCACAAGGATCGTTGTGTATGCGCTCAAGACGGTTGCCAGCTACAAGTACCGGTGGGTGAGCATCTTGGCAGAAGAGATGGCTACCCTGGCGTTCTACCTGTTCATGTTCTACACATTCAGGCCGGCCGAGAAGAGCCACTACTTCTCTCTCGATGAAGATGAAGAAGAGGCCACGGAGATGGTGCTCCGAGAAGAGGAATTCGAGCTATGAAGAGATGCAGCGGTTCACAAGAGTCTCCATGCATGCCACATTCGTTTTGATCTGCACTCCCTGTGATCTTGATCATACTTAAATGCCCCGACACCGTTTTGATCTTTCACTCCCTGTGATCTTGATCATATTTCGAATGCCCGGCCGGGCACAGCTCATAGTGTTGTATGTACCGATGGGATGTGAGATCGTTTTTGCTCTTTTTGTAGATTTTAGTGTTTTACTGATGAACCACAGAATACTTAACTTATATACCACCATGTTCAAGAAGTTTTCTTGCTTGCGATGCAATCGGCAGCAACTCCTGTTTCGGCACATTTTGTGGTGAGCACATTTATTAGTTTGAAAATTGAAATGCAATCAGCAGCAACTCCTGTTTCGGCACATTTTGTGGTGAGCACGTTTATTGGTTTGAAGTGCGCTACATATTTTGTGGTGAGCCGTCTTCGTCACTTTGGCACATTTGACTTGTTCAATTAGAAATCGACGTGATGTTAAGATGATTTTCTACTAATCGCGTGTGTAACGGTATATTCCTTTTCCTGCCTACCTTGTCCTGTATCTTTTGAATTCCTGCAATGCTTTTCTGCATACCTTTACATGCGTGTAGTGTCTCATGCTAAACTATGGTCACACATATACTCCGTACACACTGGCATGATTGAGGCAGGAAAACTAGCTGACTAGCTGAGCATGTGGAATGGCTGGGACACATTGCTTTGCATTGGTAGTGCGTCACCGTCCAGCTTTTCTTTTGGGTCATTGCTGGTCGCTGATTGACAACACAGGTTAGATGATTCAGTTTCAAGCTACTGACAACTACTGCTGCTACTACAAACAAGAAACAAAAAGAAAACTCTCGAAAGAAATGAAGGGTAGAATCAAGGCGGGATCTCGTCGATGAGCGGGCCTAATCAAAAACAACGAATGCAAAGCTCCTTGCTCCTGTTCGTGCGAGACGTGCTCCCCATGTCGAAGTTGCTATCATATTGTCATAAATATCTGAGTGCATATCTTTGCTTGCACAGGCGTGCAACAACCTTGTCTAAAGACCCAGGGTCAAATCGCAGCAATCCAGTGGCCTAAAGTACCAAGTGCAATATACTTATAGCAGGCATATGCGACTATATAGTGCAGCTACATATGGCATATCACATATAGAATAAGTAAAATATTGGAAAAAACATTCTCTCATTATTCTTAAAATATGCCAGGACGTTGAAATACATAACTCCCAAGATAATCACAAAACAAGTTCAGTTCCAAGCTATGATGGAACAACTATTAGAGGAAAAATTTCATCGCATCATTCCCTCCACCGGTTACCACAATCTGGGCTGCAGCACACAAAGAACAAGGTCATCCCCTCCTCCCCTCTTGCCGTGGCCTGCAAATGATAAAAACAGCAGTGGACTTAAGATTGTCTCGAAACATTTAAGCGGGATCAGTGCCGTCAATTGCATCTATATTGAAATATAAATATCGCTTGACAGATGCGGTAATTTTGAAGAATACAGAAAGAGACATGCAAAGTGATATGCTCTACGCCTCTAATGTCATTTAGTAGTATTACTGCACAAAAAAGGACCCTTATTCTGGCACAAAACAATAACATAAGGCCACATTTTATTGGGAACTGACTCCTAACTTGTCAATTAGGACATGTTTCATGTCAGGGATATGGATGCAGGCCTCAACATAAAGGACAGATACTGCCAAAAGAAAGGGGATGCAACATCCAACGTTAATATTAACAAGACGCAGAATTTTGACATACTATTTTGTTCAACAAGTCATTCAGATTGCATAACAATATCACATCAAAATGAAACCATTGAAAACGCGAGAAGGCAAACCAAGAAAAAAACCTGGAAGAAAACAGCCTCTCCATGCCCACACGTATTGCAGCGGACAGCCTTGGTTCTGGGAAGTGTTGGGTCGGAAGCTACATCCTGCAAGACCTGCGTTTGCTCCCCAGCAGTGTGGTGCACCTCGTTCCGATAGACGCAGTTATTGGCAGAGACCTCCTGAATCGGACCAGAATAGTACTGTTAACTTGTAAAGCAGAAGAAAGGATGTTTGAGGGATGGCAAATTATTCAATTCACCATTCATTAAACAGACACAATTAACACTGCAGGACAAGTGTAGTATTTTCCGATGTGGGCAGGATAATCATTTTTTCTGTTACAGTTATGTTTAACTTTTCCTATGCATACATGAAATAAATGAGGGTAGCCAAAGATGGAAATGAATGGCACACATAACATTGCCATGACCCTACCAAAAAAAAATCTTAGAATTTGGGGGAAAAGGGAACAGCCCCATCCCATAAGCATATTAGTGTTCATTCGAACCCCATCATCCAAGTGCAATGCCCAAACACCATTCTTGTAGTGATGCACTGATGAGAGGTATAGCAAGAAGATTGGATTGGATTTGTTGGTGGAACGAGGATTGAGGTTGACAAGTTGTACCTGGTGCTCACAGTTGCGACATGCGAAGAATAGTGTGCGCCTGTCTCTGTCCTCCTTGGGGTACAGGATGTTGTTGCTGTACGTCCATCCATCATCAAGTAACTGTATGATCAATCTAGCGCAAGAGAGAGGAAGATGATCGATGTAGAAGGGTGCATACCACTCGCGGCAGAACTTCATGGTGCTCATGGTTGTAGCAGTAGTGTCTTCTTCAAGCCCTGAATAGAAACCAGAAAGATGTCATCAGATTGTCCAATGGTAGAAGCGAAACACAGCTAAATTTATCGTGTATCTCCATAGTTAATTACCATCTGACTATTATTGATATAGTGAACTACAAATTGCAATGCAATTTCAAACTGCAACTGGAGATGTGAGGATAAGTAAGAGACACAGCTCTACCTACAACTGAGAAACAAAATGGTAAATTTGTGAATTTTCCTTAACTGTGGTATCTAAGAATAGATACAAATAAACTTATTAACCTGATGGCATCAAAAGGGGCAAAGTTTTGTCCTACGACCTGCTAAAGTTCTGATTTGTACATTTATGCTCACATCTAATGTCTCGATAACCCAGCAGCAACTGATTGCAAACTTCAGGTTGGTGGTTACCTTAGCACCCATAAGTACCAAGCAGATAATGCTATATAGCATTAAGCAATGTTGCACATCTACAGTGTTTTATAGGAAAAAAAGGATTGACCTGACCCCCTTGCATCAACATTACAATCAGCTAGAGAGAGAGAGAGAGAAAAAAAACCTTACGGCTTCGGTTGCCGGTTGGCATGTTGGGGTTATGTTCTAGAGGAGAAATGACCCAAGGGAGGATTGTGTTGATCCCTCCACACAATCCCCTTCTACCGTGAGGGTTCAAACCACTGCTGAAGTTAATTATTTGGGATGACTTGGATTGACATGGAATGGTTCCATGGCTCGAAACACCGCAGTGTTGCTGTCGATGTTTTATTACTGTATTTATTTTCTTCTCAACGAGCGAATAGCTTAGAGCTGCGTCAAATAATTCAAATAGTTTATACGACAAAATGCACATACATGCTGCCTGGATCAAACTACATATAGGTCATATGTTAGGGTTTATTTTGAACGGCGTAAAATGTGAAAATACTACTTGTTTTCTACGGGAATTGCAATCTGATCTTGCCGAACCTGGATAAAAAATAAAGACAAGATTTCCTTCACACCTATTATCTGAAGGGAATTTAGAAACACAAATAAGCTAAGAAATTAATAAAGTGCAGGGATAGCTAAGTTATCTAATAGGCCAATTCAAACTACTCTTCTAAGGTTGCATTCTAATAGGCCATTTTGCTTTGTATATGTCTAGATACATAGCAAATTCTATGTACCAAAAAGTCAAAGCGACTTATAATTTGGAACGAATGGAGTGTAGAATACAGATTGCATTAGCAGAGACTGATAGGTTCATTGAAAAAACAGAAAACAGAGAAGGAAACTAAAAGTTGGCGAACCCACATATACTATCATTAAATCAAAAAAAATATGACATGATAAGCTAGTTCATGCTACACGATGCTCAATATATCCAAGTGGTAAGTCAATGATTAGTCACAAGAAAGTAAACTTTAAATGGTAAAATAAGAATGTCAGTATTTCACTGAGCATAAACAATCCAAGTGGTAAATTTCTGAAGCTGCTCAGATGTTTTTTCTTGAGATATCTACTCAATGACAGCCAGAAATGACCATCCACACCCAGTTCCCATCTATCATTGGGCGTAAAAGGGGGCGTACCCAGTGCCGTAGGCTCCCGCACTGCGGGGTCTGGGGAAGGGAAAATAGCCAACAGTCATCCCTGCACAAATGTGTAGAGGCTGGGGCTTGAACCCTGGACCTCTTGGTCACAGGCGGTAAAGCTCTACCGCTTGCACCAGGGCCGCCCTTCAGTTCCCATCTATCATTAAGAACTTAAAACTGAAATATACATCAGGCATAAAAAATAAGGTCAGGCTCTGCATCATGAAGCTCACATTCAAAAATGGGATAGCATCATGAAGCTCACATTCAAAAATGGGATATCAAAGATGTACTGAAACTGGCCAAATAAGCAGATACACATGTTGGACAGATAGGAAAGCTAAACCTCCTATCGTCACCCCTTACTGCCAAGAGAAACTGAACGATTATATAGTGATCCTATGCACAGAAATATAAAGAACAAGATTGTACACAATTGAAATAATTTCTGCTATCAGTACCATGCAGTCTGTCTTGAGCAACTCTAACCAGGGCATGGTGATAGTTGCATGTAACTGCTACTATTGTGATTCAAAATTATTAAAATTGGCATAAAACTGACATCTACTAGCAATTAGTCAGGCTTGATCACTGAAATAAGATCACGAGAAATGAAACTGTCCACTATCTATATCGCTATGCAGCTGGCTACAGCAGCAAACAGTAAGCGCAAAAAAAAGCATCACTTTAGGAAGGAAAATAATTTAGTACAATAGTTCATGCAGACTACCACTAAAGACTACAAAAAATAAGTGCCCAGCTTAGGTGAGGAATACAAAGATTGTGGCACAAGAAGCATGAGTGCACGACATGTGTACAGGAACTCCCAAGGGTTAAATAAGATGAATGATACATTCACAAAAACATTATAGTAGACAACATTTGGATTACTGCAGGTGGAAAAATCACACATTCACAGAACTAGTAAAGGGAAGTAACTGTAAACTGTTACCACACAGTATTTTCCTTTGTCAAATGAGCAAATCATCAATAACAGTGAAGTGCTAAATACCAGAGGATCAAGCAAGTATATATATGAACAAACAAGAGCACTCGGATGCACAGAGAGATGTTAGTGCTAGTAATTCAGTTTTCTTCACCTTGAAAGCATCATATTACGAAGTGAGTTTTGTTCAGCTTGGAGCACAACGCATCCAAGAACATATCAGGGAGTCACAAAACCATCTCTAATGGTTGGTTCAATAGGCTTGCAGTCACTGGAGGGGGAGGGGACGAGGGTGGAGAGATGCAACTGGTGAGGCCTCTCCCCTAGTCTAGAAAACTCGAAACCCTAGCAAGCAGGGGATGTGTCAGGAGGACGGGGGAAGATGGGGAGGAGATAGGGAGGAAATGACGAGACACACCTTGGATTTGCACGCAGGGAAAACGGGATGAGGAGAACTGGAGAAGAGGAAGGAGGAGGAAGGAGGAGATGGAGGCAGGAGGCAGCGCCAGCGTACCTGGATTGGCGCAAGCAGTGGCGGCGGAATCGGTGTCGGGAGTCACCTGCGGCAGCGGCGTGGAGTCGGGGTGTCTCACCGGCCTCGGGTGGCGGGACAAACAGTACGCACAGATGGTGACGTACCAGGCCTTGTTTCTGTTTGGTTCGGAGCTGGCAAAGGTTGTCCGGCCCAGGCAACAGCCACGTTGGATTTTGGAGGCCTGGGTCGACGGCCTTGTCTAGTTTCCAAAAGTGCGGTTAAATTTCACTGCATAAAAAAAAGATTTTTTATTACATTAAAATACCGATACATGTATAGAGTATTAAATATAGATAAAATTAAAAATTAATTACACAATTTTATTGTACTTTACGAGACAAATATTTTAAGCCTAATTAAACAATATTTGAATAATTATTACTAAATAAAAACAAAAATACTACATTACGCTACAGTGCTGCACAGTTCGTTCGGGCAACCCGATTCGGGGAACTAGGCCTTGTTTAGATCTCAAAAAGTTAGAATTTTTCTAACGGCAGCACTTTCGTTTGTATTTGATAATTAGTGTCCAATCATAGACTAACTAAGCTTAAAAGATTCGTCTCGTGATTTATAATTAAACTTTATAATTAGTTATTTTTTAATCTATGTTAATGCTTCATACATACGGTTAAAAATTAATATAATGAAGAGAGTGAAAAAATTTTAACTTTTTGTTTGCATCTAAACGAGGCCGAGGTGGAAGGCTGGCCAGGTTGCATGGCAGTGGCACCAGGGATCCAGCCGTTCAAAAAAAAATGCCAAACAGCGTGAAGCCGTGAACCCCCGCCTCTCCGGCCGCAGCAACATTTCGTCACGCTAGGGACGTGCCGCGTGAAGTTCACCACCCTTCACAGCGACTGCCAAGGTACTTGCCCTGCTCGCCTGGCTATATCATTATCAGGATTCAGGAGGGCTCGGTCGGCTAGTGCAAGCCTAACATTGGCCAGTTTTATCTTACTACAAAAATCTTAATACAAAAAACACAAGAACTTCACCTATTCGGCACTCCGCAGGCAAAATCAGAATGCATAACAGTTGTTTCAGTCTATCACAGCATGAATGAAATATTTCGTACTATCAGAATAGCAGTATACAGTTTGGTTCGAGGGATTATAAGGGTATCAACATAAATATTTCTATAGGAAAGCAAATTTATATGTGAAAAAAATCATTTACAATCTTCAGAGACAAAGGGGCAGCCAGAAAGAGACCCCACCCCCCCCCCCCCCCCCCGGAAAACATACATGTATACTCCAAAGGTGTCGTTGCTTTTCACAATATTTCTACACTTAATGCCAAGTTAGGGGGTGAGTAAACCAATGATACAACACCACCACGACACAAAAACTTGCTCATGTCCGGGTAATGCTGCTTTCGTATCTGCCTTCTCGACAGAAAGTCATCGCGGTGCAACTCTGGTTGACTGGATCAATTTGAGAAAATACCAGAACCCGATGAATGGATCAGTTAGAGCAAATGCCAGAACCAGATGACCGCATCCTTGTTCAGTTGTTCCGACTCTAGCTCCGCAAGCTTTGTTGGGCACTTGTCCACACCTCAGCACGACTGCCACAGCAGCAAATGCAGTGCGTCCACACCGGCATGACGGCCACAGCAGAACCAATACTACTATGTAGTATCCACCGTTGGTCCATCGTTGCTGCACCTTTTAACATTTTTATCAGTCCGTGCCAAAAAGTCCTCAACGGCAAGGGATGCATCACCATGTGCAACAGCGTCCTCTGGCTCTGGCATGTAAAGTGTAGAAGAAGAAGCCTGTGCAGAAATATACAGGAAAGACAAATAAACTTGCACGTTAAATATACAGAAGGCTACTAGATTGAATGGAAGCAAAACACTACTGTTAAATATTTCTTGTGAACTGACAGGAGTCATAGAACAGGAGGGTGCATGTTTACATAATCAAGATCAACAAAGTCTTCTTACTGGAGCTGTGCGGTGTTTTTACTCAAGGAAACACAGGTCTATTTAGACTAACTAGAAATTTGCCAAACTTTGTTCAAAAAAAAATTTGCCAAACTGTTACCACCCTCCCATCTGTCTTCAGATAGATGAGATTTGACAGTGCTTAAATAGCACACAAAAAAAATACTGGGAGGGTTGATACCTTCATATCTATCTGCAATTCCCCACTGTTATCTTCTGAAAGAACTGTCCCATGCGCTTTCAACCATTTTTCGCATTCTTCTAATCCATCATCCTCATTGGTTGCACAGCCTTCAGTATCTGTTCTCAAGAACCCCAAAATTTGTGCAACATATCCCACAGGTACAGTTGGGCGATATGACCTAGACATGCATTTCATAGCTTCAAAGCGCATACGCTCCACATATAGATCTGTTAATGAGAATGGTTACAACATCAGAAGCCTCTTCCAAGAAGGATAGTATAGTACATTTATGCTAGTATATTGCTCTTTACCCATGAGGCATGAGTTCAAATTGGGTGCCTTCTTGTATAGTTTGAAAAATAGAACATAATTGCCAGATAAAACAGAAGCATGAACTGCAAGGGCATGCTTAACTGCTGCATCTTGTTTGGCTTCTTTTGATAAGCTGAAATAAAAAAATCAATTACAATCCTCTTTTGATAGTCTGGATTAAAAACAAGATATTAATTACAACCCAATTAATGACTAAGTTGGGATTCGATAATCTAGTATTGAAAACACAATACCTTGCCATTGACGACAGCAAGTCTCGTTTATTATTAGAGTGTAGCATGACACACAGCAAATTGTAAGCAGAAAATTCAAAATAGCAACCCTTGATTCCTTGTGCATATAGCCTCTTCAGTTGTGACTGACACTGCAATAGTTATTGACGCAGAAATAGTTAGAACTAGACAATCACGAAGCACCAGTGCATATTTCTAGCCTTCAGGGTTGTATTTTGCAGCAATGGCATTCAGCTTTCCTAAATCAGTAGCAGTACCAGTGATCGGAAATTAAGAATGACGAAGACCAGAGACAAACCAGTTTACACAACCCTGTATCTATCATTATAATAATATTTGAGATTGCCAATAGAAAAGCAACACCAAAGCTTGTATAACTATTTATAAACTAAGTTGGGATCGAACGGGTATACAATGGGTAGTAGGATCAACATTCTAGTTCATTTGCATTTGCACAAATATATTTAATATTTCAAAATGCTAATCAAATAGAAAGAAATCATAACCTGGTTAAATTCCGGTAAATCACCAGCTTGCATAGCTAATCGGGCATGGGTTTCATAAACCTGAAAAAATAAGATATCTAATTGTTATAAAATCGTAGCAGAATACTGAACTAATGCTCTAGCACAGTAGCACATGAATATTACCATGTGTACTCCCCAGTCCCAGAAAGAATGCACATCTTGCTTTTTCAACAGTCAATCAAATTCAAGTTTGACTAGATTTATAGAAAATAATATATTACATGGTTAATTTAATTAATGACAGTTATTCGGTATCATAAATATAGTACTTTTTTGTATATATTTGGTCAAATTTGGGATTAGTTGACTCCTAAAAAAGCAAGATGTGAACTCTGTTTGGAACAGAGAGAGTAATTAATTTATTGACAGTAGTAAGTAAAATAGACAGTGTTCATTTCTCTACTAAATAGTAGGCTATAGAGTGTGGGATGCCATGTAGAGTTGAAAAGTACCTTTACAGTCAGTTCATTCTGGATTCTCTGAACTGTAAGATCTTGGCGGATAGATTTTAGCTGATCACATTTGTAAAGATAATTCTTTTGTGATGTTTCAACCATTGCAAGGGCCTTCTCCAGGACATCTTCTGGCCTTACCTGGGAACAAAATACTCAGAGGAGTCAAGCAAAGTAGCAAACCGTAAAATGATTAAGCAGAAGTGATAAACTTAACGGGTCAACATCAGTGACCCTTTGAATCTAGAGCAAGACAATTGGTGAGTGTTGTTACCGCGTCAGGTTCAGGTGCGCTTGTAAGTCGTAGATAACTTTTCTCAATAATCTGACATGTTCCTTTGATTGTCAGTGCATCCCAATCCATATCCTCAACAGCCAAAGTGCCTTCTTCATAGGTTCTAGTGCGCTGAGACGAAATTGCCCTTCTTGCACTAGCCATAGCATCATTATTTGCAGAAGTATTTCTTGATTTTACAGATGAATCTTTACTCCTTTCAAAACGCTTGGATCTATGCTCCCTACGTCTTTTTTCCTCAGGAGAGTTTGCTAGTGCAGTTGCACTGGCATAATATTTGGTTAGATCATGTTCCTTCTCGCTGTCACTTGAAGCACTTCCATTCTGCATTTGACTCAAATTACTAGCCATTTTTTGCTTCTTGGCAGGCCTCTGATTGACTTTATTTGAAGGTGATTCACGAGACTGGAGAAACTTCCCATGATCCCAACTGCTACCCTGCACAGGATTTGGCTAATACAATGAAGAGCAAAAACATTTCATTGTGCATACTTAGAAACAACAACATGGAAGTCCGTTCCACCAGTATGACCAACAGATTAATCCTTACCGCTCTATTTTTAGGGTCCAAAGTACTGTGGACATTACTGCTGACCAATCCTTTTGCTATTTGTTCCACCTTATTGGCAACATTTTCATCCACAACAGGCTCCCATCTACTACTTTTCACACGTTTCCTTGGGGTAGATACTGATGAGAAGGGGCTTAAATTGTTTACACTGCTGGATAGGAAACATGACAAGAAAACAAGAAATTATCAGGACTGCTCCGTATCTGATAAATAAATCCAAAGTAAAGAAAATGCAAGGAACAACATGGACTCAGGGAAAATGCTTTAACATAGGAAGTAGATTTGATGGATAACCACTTGTTGGGGAACTGTTGTCCCTCTACGAGTATGTAATAGTTTTTTTAGCTTCTCTGTTGTATCACACTTATAGTATCAAAAAGGGGGTTAAATTATGAAAATTGATTGAATCACATTATCAGAAGTTGTCTTAAGTGTCGAAGTCCATCAAGTAGGTCATACAGTGACTGGTCCATGATGATAGTTACTATAAAGAACATTACTATACTATCTTAGACTCAAGGTTGCAAAAGGCGCTAGGCGCTCTCTAGGCAGGTCACCCTCTGCCTAGAGCCTAATCAGGCCTAGCATGCCTAAACGTTCTCTAGGCGGTGCTAATACATGCTATACTTGAAAGAAAATAAAAAAAAGAGATAAGTGGTCAATATTGGGGAGAAAGAAGAGAAGAAGGCCCATTTAACAGCCCAGGTCTCGTGCTGTAACCCCCAACGACTATCCCCTCCCCTCCAGGGCTCTGTTCTCTCTCTCCCTCCCGAACTCTGCTCACCCCCACCATCTCCCCCGCGCCACCGCCCCCTTCCCCACCGGCTGCTGCCACCCCGTCGATGTTACCTCCTCTCCCACCACCGCCGGCGTCCACACCGCCCCCACGCGTCCCTGCCCGCCGCGACCGCCTGTCACATCTTTCCCCACCGGCCGGCGGCCACTGCTGCACACGTTACCTCAGCATCGCCCCACGCGCCCCTGCCTTGGCGGATCTTGTCTCCTTTCACCGCCAACAGTTGGCTTCCGCCTAGGTACCTGTCTACCCCCCTAGGCAAGGCGGTACCCCATCGCCAAGCGCATAAGCACGCCCAACCGAGCATGGAATGGTGCCTTTTCGAACACTGCTTAGACTGGTGGTTTTTTTTGGGGTGTTGACAGCCAAAATTGGCGTGAGGACCAGTGTGCTGGCACATTTTGTCATTAACGGGGTTTCAGCTCCAGAAAAAACAAAATAAATCAAAATTCAACATGTTGAGAGGGTGTGATCTGAAAGCTCATCACACCCCCATACCACTAGGTTTATCCATAGCACACCATGCACACTAACCAATGTAGTACTAGTTCCAAGTAAAAATGAATGTGAAATGATCACCCGTACCTTATTAAATAACATGATACGGCCAGTCACTACTTTCTTTCAATCAAACATTCAACTGTAGTGAGTGGAAACAACCTAGTTTGTGTGCCCACCAGGACAAATATCCTGGACATCCTAGGTGTCCAAAATATAGAATAGAAGTCGATGGGAGGGTAACGGAGCCATCAGCATTCTGATCCACCAGCGTCTTCTCTGTACCGACCCATGCGCGCACACCCTCCACCGCCTCCCTCCCTGATTCCGTTCCCCCTCCACTGCCCATACAGGCTCCACCACACCTAGCGCTAACCACTCCAAGTACAACGCCCCTGCCTCCATCCCTGCCCAACTGTCATCCACCACCACCGCCAAGATGTCCCACCCACCACCACTGCTGCCATCCCTCCACAGCCAGAGGGCCACCAAAATCCACAAAACCCGAAACTGTATCCTGGAGTTAATGGAGATCCACCCAGAGAAGATGGCTCAACAGAGGATGAACAGCGCTCTTAAAGCTCCCTTTGTCAGAATGAATTTTGGGCTAATGGCCCGGACCCTGGATGGACACCACGCACCATCCTAGGCACCATATAATTTACGGAGTGGAAATACTGCAATAACTACACTCTTAATATTCTCAATGGACAAATATTGTGAAAGTTTTCTCAAAGGTCATGGACAAACATAGCGGATTAGAGGGAGTAAATTACACGAGTGCTGGCTGTTCCATTGTGTACTTACGTTTTCAACAACAGGCAACAAAATTGCATCAATCAATGTGCCTAAGGTCTAAACAGTCAAGATCCTTAGTTTCTTTCGGGGGAGGAAAGTTGAATAGCAATGTACACACCTTGTTCCAGTCATGCCCAAAACACTTTCAGGCAAAGGAAATAGTGGTTCAGTGTCCCAGTTCTTAGTAAGAAGGGTTCCCTCAGCAATAGCCTTTTTTGTGATCTGAAATTAAAGAAAAAATAAAAAACAACTGAGATTATCAATTAAACAAATCAAAACTATGTAGCAGGGAAATTTTGAACTAAGAAACAATGAAGCAGCAGCATATGCATTGCACCCATTACTAGAGCAAGTCTGACACTCTGGCTTGAAATTTGAAATTAGTCTTATGTTACCTTGGATGGTAGCATTCATGGTCACTGATGTTGGAAGCTAATATTGACTAACCTGTTTTAAAGTTTGTGCACACAACAGCACAAGTATCATGACGTCATGAGTGCGGTGTTATGATCAGCTAGTTGTCTTTTGTCATGTGCAAGCCTTTGGCTCATATGAATGCATGCAGTAGTGGTTAGTTGCCTCGTCTTTTGTCAAATGGAGAAAGCCATGGATCATGCATGTAGTGCTAGAATTAGTAGGGATCATGTAGGATCGATGCAGAAGTTTGGATGCATTCTAGTGGTCTCCTGGTTGTGAGATGTGGTTGTGTATAGCACATGCACAACAGGAGATAGTGGGGCATTAGATGTGTATTTAAGAAGCCATAAAGCAGTGATGAGATATACATAGCAGAAAAGGACATGAGTAACATGGGTACATTGCAAAACTACTTCTATTTCTTCCCTATATCAGTTTTTTTAGTTCCATCTCACGAGAGTATACGCCTAGTACTCTCCAGGAGGTGTGTGCAAGAGATCAAGCGGAGTTTGAGTGAGTGATTCATTATTACAGTTGAAACAGCCCTGAACTGTTAAGTGCTGACCACATTATATATCAAAAGATGTCAGGGGACGTATGAACCAGGACATCCAAGATTAAAAACAAAGGTACCGCTGGTTTCCATTTTGGAAAGGAGGATGTTATCATGTGCAGCTAATAAAGAGAGGAAATAATTGATAAAAGTAAAGATGTACCTCCTCCATTATGCTTCGGCAGGCTGCCCTCTGGGCATCATTCTTGCAACGATTGAGGTTCCTCGTAGCATAGTTACGGAGTGAAAAGGGTATCGATCTCTAAACAGAACATAAATGAAAAATGCATGGTTAATATGCAAGTACCGACATATCTTGTTTGCCTAGAATGTTTATTTATAGACATAAGCACAGCTGCACTTTATTATCATTATTTACCAAAGAATTAAGTGATTTACTCTTACAGACACTAACAAATTTAATCATGAAAATCAGGATGTCAACCAAGATGTAATTCCAGCTTTTCGTAAACCCATTACTTTATGTAGTGACAAAGCCTGTGTAAAGAAGAGAGCAGAACATTACAGCATCAGGACCAACTTGAGTTGCTTTAGCATCATTCGTTGGCATGGAGACACTAACATAGGCAGGTTTCTTTGATAAATCAAGTCCAGAATTTTTCTTCTCGTTCTTCAGTATCACTATAGAGAAACCTGGGGCAATTCGAGGATTTATAGGAACCTGCACTTTGCTTTCGCTGGAAGTATCCATTGTCACGGAACCCTGCAAGTTTGGTTTAAAATTTTCAGAAACATGGTTCGACGAAAGATTTGTGCTTGGACCATTAGAATCTACAATCCTTTGTTGATCTTCAAGGTTGCTTAGTGCCGGATGATTGGAATTAGTCATCTGAGGATAGGGCTGTGTCTGGTAGGCATAATGGTTTTGAGACCATTGGACACCTGGCCCCTGGTTATAATGGCCTTCTGCCTGGTTGGAATATTGATTTTGATGTCCTGGAACACCTGGAACCTGGAGAGTGGTGAAATTTAGATTATTGAGCACATAAGAATTGTCACAAATCATCATATGAAATGGAAAAATAGTAAAAAAATAAAAAAATCTAGCCCCTCGATGATCTTATCTAAAGTTCCATCACTGGACTGGGTAAGTTCTTAGGAAAAATTAAAGCTCATATGCTAGCTTAACATTGAAGCTACTGCCTCAGTACAGCCTCAGTACAGGACAACCTGCATCTTATTTATGTTTTAAGCATTCCTCCACTTCAACTAATATTCGTCTTTATTCATGTGCAAATATGTTGCAGCATGCAAGAATTAAAAAAATTCCTATACTAAACAATAAGTGGTGTATTTTTTCTATAACAGGCAAACCTGAATTTCATTACTTATAAAAACAACGAAAGTATACCATTTATAGCGCTTACACCTGAGTTTATAACAACCCTTGCCCCACTAGGTAGGTTTATCTCTTTTTTTCATCAAAAAGAGATAAACCTACCTAGTCGGGCAAGGGTTTTGCTGACCTGCCTCCAGTTCCCTGCTATCCTCTCCGTTCTCTCTCAGTCCCAGACTCTCCTGCACTCTCCCCCTGCATTCTCCTCACCGTGCCGTACGCCCACGCCGTATCAATTTGATATCAGGGACCAGCACTAGGCCATTCCAAGGTGTCAGACAGGCCCGAGCCATGGCTAGGGCCACGACGACAACCGACATGTGGCTGCACCAGCCAGGGGATTGCGGCAAGGAAATAGGATCTATTGTTATTTATGCAAGTGCGCCTAATATATATATAAATAAAAGGCACTTGCTCCATCCGTCCCAAAATATATGTCATTTTTGCTTCCCAAGAATCAACTTAGACAAAATATAAAAAATATTTATGGTATGTAATTAGTATCATTGGAAAGATTTTTGAATCTAGTTTTTTTAATAAATTTATTTGGAGATAGAAATGTTGCGCGCATTTTCTACAAACCGAGTCAAACTTGCGGCACGGAAACCAAAAACGACAGATAATTTGGTACAGAGGGAGTAGATTGGATCGGGTTTTGCTCTTCGAAGGTGGCAACGTAGCCACCGCCGTCGACCATGACCAGCCTCCTGTTCCCCGCTATCCTCTCCATTTTCTCTCAGTCCCAGCCTCTCCTGCACTCTCCCCTGCGTTCTCACCATGCTGCCCACCCACACTGTATCATCATGACGTGTTGAACAAGCAATGTGTTTTTAATAACCAACAGCCACTATCTGATTATCAAAATATTATTTTCTTTTTTTTCTCGAATATGCAGGAGAGCGGCGTATCATTGTATCAAGAGATGAAAAACCCCGTACAATTATACCCCCCTACTCCGGAAACAAAGATTAAAATAGCCATCACAATCAGTTTACTTGACCAGTTTTTTGGTTCCAGATTCTTGTTCAGGGTAATTTGGTCTTTGTCATTAAGGTGACGGAGGCCTGACACAGTTTTGATTCTGTCTTCCATTTGTATCACATTTTGTTTTTACAGCTCTTTCTCATATGCTTGTTCATTTTTTACACTTGTTATTTTCATTATCACAAAATACAAGTCAATGGGTGTGGATAGCAATGACATATATTTAAGGGTACGATCATTTGTCACTCTACCCCTTGTACTGATCGATAGGTGGTAAGATATTCAGTCAAACTCGGTACCTTAATAATCCAACAGAACACAATAGGCAACCACAGACAAACACCTAATGGAAGAGTTAAAATTACCAAAACAGAAAGAGAGAAAGGTGTCAAGAATGGATGCCACAAAAAAAATTCAATGACCCCCCACCCAACCCCCCCCCCCCCCCCCCCCCCAAAAAAAAAAAACCTTCTTAGATGCACAGTTCTCCTGCAGCCTTGAAAAATGAATTGAAACAGCAAATAAATCCAAGGAATCCAAAAATTCTGAGAAATCATTGCTCCAGATATCATGAAGAAAGCTATGCACATGAGTTAGCAATTTTATGGTGAAGAAGGAGGTACAATACCTGTACAGGAGGTGCAACAGAAGCAACTGAATTACTTTTCCATGATGTTGTTCCTGGTGGAGGAGGCTGGCTACTAGGATAGGAATAGCCAGAAGGGGTGTTAACAGCTAAGCTATCTGTAGTACTGTTCCCAGCAACTGGATTGCTAGAAGCACTTGGCACAGATTGATTGTAATAGTATGGCCACTGGTTATACTGCTGCTGATACGGTAAAGAATTGGCAGGCACTGAAGTAGAACTCTGTTGTGCATTTGTATCAGAAGATGAGTAGTTCTGGTATGATTGAGCAAAATTATTCCCTGTGCTTCCACCATTCCATGTGTTGTTCTGATAATAGTAGCTGCTGCTTCCATATCCTGGCAGAGTCTGATGACCCCCAGCATTGTAATATGTGTTACTTGTAGGATCAATGTAAGACCCTGAATTTTGAAATGAAGTAAGAGGCTGATAAGCTGCACCTGGATGTTGGTTTGCTCCTTGCTGGACAGAAGAATCATTTGTCGCTTGTGGTTGTGGGTAGGTATAATAATAGTTGGCATATTCAACAGGGTTATAGACAGGTTGGGCTGAACTAGAGTAAGGCACGTGAGAATGAGCTGCATCTGCCATCCCCATACTCGACTGGGCAACATGAGGCGCACTACTTCCTACATTTTGATTCCCTCCTGAGACCGATACATCCCTTTGTGGATCATAGTAAACCGTATCTTGGCTAAGTTTGTCCACTGCATTGTTCCATGAAACCGTTGCTGACCCAGTCGCAGAGGACCATGAATGATGACTGGAAGATATTGAAGGATAAGGAGATGGATTTGTCTGTCCCGTGCTGATGACCTGCAATTGCCAAATAAAGTGGTCATTCGCAGTGTATATATATATACTTCTCTAATTTAAATGGCGATTTCAGAGAGGTTAACAGTAGTCAAATTATGACCAGTGAAAAATCATCAAGAAAACAATGATGTGTCAAGACATCCATAAGATTCTATGCTACATAACACGTGAAACAAGTAAAAGAGCATACCAAGGCGCTCATGACTGTCAAATACTGACAAAATAACACCTCGAGGAGGTAAAAATGGCACAAACAAATACAACCATTAATCAGTTATTATGTAATCAGTATATACAAAGATAAACATACCCCCACCCCCACCCCCTTCTCAAAAAAACATGGCACAGTAAATTGCGTGATCAAGCAGGCAAAGGATTTTCTCTGTGACCAAACCAAAGAATAATTAGCACATATCACGCGCTTAGCGACTCCTGATTAGACCATATCCACATCAAAAGCCAACCCATCATAATCTGTGGAGATTACTGGAACCTAAGCATAAGCTAAACTTACAACCAAAAACATGTTTCGAGTCAATTCGGTACCTCAGCGTGCGGGGCGTCAGATCCAGCGGCCGCCCCGGCGCCGTGGCTCGCCATCCTCCTGCAGCCCCAACCCTAACCACCAGTCAACCACCACAGCCCGCCGCCACACGCTCGCGATTCGATCCGCGTCGAGGAGGGGGGATGGATCAGATGCGCCAGACGAGACGAACCAGAAGCAGAGGGAAATTCGGGGCCGAACGGGTGCCTAAAGCCGTCCGTCGATTTTTGTTTAATTATATATGATTGACTGAAAAAAGTTTTCCCTCCGCGGAAAGCGAGGAGATGTGCGAAGGAAACGGAAAGGAGTCCCTGCCCCTTTCGGGCGCGTTGCCGGTTGGGTTCGGGAGCCGTCAACGGCCTGCGGCGCCCGCGTCGGAGCGGAGGGTGACGGTTGCGGGGCGTGGAGAAAGGAGGAAGGCCGGGGAAGCGGCCTGCGGATGTGTCGGAGGCTCGGAGCGGTTTGCGGAGGCGGGGGGTGGCTTCCTGGTTCGTAGAAGAGAGGGAGCAGCGCCGCAGCGGGATGAAGAGCGGCGACGCCGACGACGCGGTGGCATAGAGTGTGCGCGGGGAAAGGGATGAGGAGGTGCCGACTGCCGAGGTCTGCGACTGGCGGCCGCCTCAGTTCTCAGGCGAGATGGGCGGAGCCAGCCGGCGAATATGGTGGCCAATAGCAATAGGGTGAGATTGCAAAGGACGTCGCCGGTTAAGAAAGGCGCGGCCGTGTGGGGGAGGAGGAACCACCGTGAGGACTTCAGCAGATGAGCCCTTGAGGGATAGAGAGGCTGCGGGGCCCGGCTAACAGTGGCCAGTGGGAACCAAATATGGCGGTGCTGTCAAAAATAACTAAACCTTTTCCAGCTTTCTACGAAATTGATATTCAGTCTCATATGTTGTTTATTAAAAGATCAATTTGATATTCTATATCCTTGGCTGTTTAATCCCTCAACTGCAAACCAGACTGAAGGCGCGATTTCTTTCAAGATCAACTAATTTTGATTTTGAAAATCAAACGAAGTACAATCAAAGCAATTTTGAAACATCAAACAAACATTTTGTCGAGCCCTGCCAATGATGAGGCATATCATTTGTCACTAATTGCAAATGATGTCCATACGAGCAGTCGATGTGACAAATATGCTGTCACTGTATTATAGTCGAACATTTGTAAACAGTACACCAGAAGTAATCGCTTGAATTTAACTTTGCTTTTGGCATTTTGCAATACATTGCACAGGTTGAAATCAACTGATTATGATATCCAGTGCTTGTCATCAACAGATATCATCAATACAACGAGCCACCTCGAGCAATTAGTCCGACATTATTTTGCAGCCGCGAGATGGGAAACTGTAATCACCGCTAGCCACCTGATTATACAGTGCTTGTTCACAGCATACGGGCTCAAATATAACGACACACTTCGATCAGTTTTGAGGTTATCCCACGACCACAGGATATATCAACTTTAATCACCGCTGGCACAGCCCCTGCATCCGCAGTGGACACATTCTATCACCTTTTCCTCCCTGAGGTGCTTGGGCACTCTGCAGACGCAAGTGGTTGCGAAGTTGTGGTCTCGTGTCTGTATGCAGCGAAGGCAGCAGAGGCGCTCATAACCTGGCTGCAAAAGGACTCATGAGAGAAAAAACATTAGTAGTGATCGAAAGAATTCAGTAATAGAATCCAAAGAACTTGATCCTAGACACAGCAGATTGACAGTAGCTATACAGATAAAGATAGTGTGGTTCAGAGTATGGAGCAAAGGTATAGCAATAGTGAGAGAAGCTGAGCATGCCCCTAATGAGCGAATCAACAAAAAGATTGTATCATTCCAAATTTCCACATGAAAAACTAAGACACACACAATTGAATTGGTCAAGCCATAAAGTAACTTTCGATTTCTACAATCATGGGTTTGGCAAAGCAAAACCACTCCTCAAAAGCACACACAAGTTTACTCTTTCATGATGAAGTGACAGTACTTACAAAAAACATGAAAAATGTATGAAGAAGCGTTGAACTGTATTCTATATGGCTCTTCTTTAATTAATTATGTTTTTACTTGTTCACATGATGAAGATGTGGCCTAGATAAGTTCTAAGAAAACTAGAAATAGTTACACCATCAAAGTTCAATGACAAAATATATGCGCGAGAGTAGCATTCCAGCAAGTTTTGTAAAAGCATTAGTAGTTTAGTACTATTGAGGATGCTCACCAACCTTTTTCCACTTTGCAATCAGATTACGATCTGCATAACCTTGGTCTAAGCAAAACTCATATAACTCTTTTGATATTTCCTTCCTTCGATAGTAAAGATCATATATGTAGCGACTCTTTTGATGAGAAATACGGAAGATTGGCCAAAGAGCTTCACATTTCCTCTTCCCATCATGTGGATCATTTTCAGCTGCAAGAAAAGTCACATTACTATTCCTATCAGAGAGAATATATATTAAAAAAATATGCATATAATGCAACGTAAGTTTATACCTTCCCTCATTTTGGCCTCCAGATCCCGAAGTGTTGGCTCAATAAGCTCCCATCCTTCAGGATATTTCACGCGGCTTGTCTTTATCTTAGGCATGTTGTCTCAAATCTGAAAGATAGAAAAATGGTGAGAAGCATATGTTAGCACTTATTATTAATAAACGAGGATGTTTATATGATCCTACTATTTCATATAGAAACACCTCCAAAAGCAGCAATCTGTGCGGAATTGGAAAAAAATATATATATGTTTCCTAATATTCACAGTGAATATATACTGCTAACTCTCACAAAATGTTCTTTTAGCATATGACATATAGAATAACATATCATGACAACCAAATAGAGGTGGACAATTGGTTGTTTTGAGTGCCATAGGCTGAAAGAACTACCTTTCCATAATATTGGTAGAAAACAATGTGTACCTCCAATGGCGAAGTATGCTTTGAATATAACTGGATATGTGATTGGGGCCCTTTGTCGCCTCAATTCTTTCAACAAATTTGGTCTTAGATATAAATTTATAGCTAAATAATAAACAGTTTCATAAGGTTGGTTTGGCAGCAATACCAGGCTTTATAGAAACTACAAACAATGTGCGCTAAAAACAAAGCAATAATATCACGACTGACACTGTGTATGGCTTCATTTTTGCATCACTGGGCAGGTCTAAAAGGGTGAGAACCAGGCGATGCAGGAATATGGAGCAGAAAAGACTGGCACTGCACTTCCATTCGCACCAAGAGGGAAGATACTGGGACAGTGCTGTTGCAGTTGGAGATGTCTGGGGCCTTTTGTAGTTCTGTTTCACATGGAGGAGGGGGAATGAATATTTAGATTGAGGCTTTGGTCAAGCTTTTTCTGATTGGTTAGGTGGACTGTGGACAAGCCTATGTACTATGTGTACAAGGACCATTGTGGTCTCAGTTCTCATGCTTTCGTTGTGCTTACTCGGGATATGGCCTGGGTTGCTATAATTTGGTTAAAAGTTTGGTAGAAGTTTGCATAGTTTCTAGAACTGATAAGACGTCGTAGGGTAAAGACTTGTTGTCATTTTGTTATGTTGGTAGTAATTTGAGTTAGGCGCGTGGAAACCTGTGACTGGCCTAAAAAGAAGCCTTTTAAGGCTAAAAATAGTAAGAAAAACTAAACTTGCCTAAAAAGAGCCCTCTTTGATGAAAACAACATGTGCATGGCCCAGGTCAGTATAGGCCTGATAGCAAGTTGGCAACACTAAACAAACAGCACCTTAGTTTCAATCATTTTTCAGTAATAATAACAAAAAAAAATCATATGTCACAGCCAAATAAACTAACGTGATATAGCTTGCACAGCATCTAAGACTAGTAGAAACTGAATGTTTCCTGGGCTGGGCTGGGAAACACTCACCACTCAAATGCAAGAAAAATACAGCTTTATTCTAATAGCCCAACCAAGAATTTCTACATTGCATCAGAAGACATATACAAGTTTAATCCTCAAATATCACTTACTCTCTGGGGGGGGGGGGGCGGGGGGGGGGGGGGGGGGGGGGGGGGGGGGGGG
>CM041639.1:33390216-33402589 GCA_023333625.1 Bothriochloa decipiens | reverse complement strand
CCCCTCTCCCCCTAAATCCAAAGTTCCAGCAAGCAACAGCCACTTGCCTGAACTTCTTCTACCACTCTGTGCAACCCTGATCCTCAACCTGCAATTTCATAGGCAAATTCTCCATTTGTCCCTTGTGTGATCCATTTGTATAAGACAAACAGTAAGCCTTTTGATTTTTCGAATTCTAGGGTTAGCTTAGTTTTCCCAAGGGCTACTACTCCATCACTGCCCCTACCTATAACGTAAAATCCAACAATAGAATTATGGTGCAGCTTACTTTTAAAGGGTTTATTATTTGGCCAAGAGCTCATCTTTCCCAAATTCATATGTAGGATTCACTTGCTACTAAATTAAACAATTAAGTCTTGAAAGCTTTTGTGTTTTTTAAGTAGCGGCATAGTTGATTAAACAGCGCCATAACTGATCAGTTTTGCATCAATCTATTCATATGACAAACAATTTTGCAAATGATTAAGCAGAGCTAACTAACCAGAAGCATGATAATAATCGATTTACCCCTCTGTTACAGCTAGAGGAAGAGCAAAATCGACTTACCCTAAATCTGAGAGCACTCGCTGCGGCCGCAGGGGAAGAGTCAGAGGGCACAGATCGCCGTCTGCGCCGCGCGCCCGCGCCTCTCCTCGGAGCCCTTGGGTTGGGATGAGGGGAGCGGAGGATGGAGGGACCGGTGGGCGAGTGCGCGCAGCGGCGCGGGGGCCGGCCGGCGGCTGTGGCCTGTGGATGCAGGGAGCGAAGGACCGAGCCGGGCGGGAGGTGCGGGGGCGGCTATGCTTTGTTTTGTGTGGTCTGTGTCGGGCACGTCGTAGCTCGGTTAAGTATGTGCCGCAGGAGCGTCTCTCTGCGTCGTTTGTTTCGTTTTTCTGTTGCCTGCGCAGCTGTGCTCTAGGGAACCTGTGTTGGTGTGGTAATTCTTAAATTTTCGCTAGCTTTATACTTTAACAACTACTTCTCTTGATGAAACACGTAGCTCATGCTACAGCCGAGAAAAATATAGTGATCCACAATGATACTACTACAGTAATTTAGACCAAGTCCAACTCCTTTGATTTTGACTAAGTTTATAAGAAATTTTATTGTTATTTATAGATATATTATTGAAATACATGTCATTGTTCATTAGTAATATTTATTAGATATCATTAATATAACTCTCCGCGTTCCAAATTATATGGTATTTTGTTTTTTTAGATATGTTTTGTATTTGTTATGCACGTAGATATACATTATGTCTAGATATACAATAAAAATAATGCATCTAGAAAAATTAAAATTTCTTATAATTTTAATTCGAGACAGGTTTAATAACATTTACATAAATTTAATTAAATTTAATACTAGTTTGTCTATCTATACTATAAAAGAGCGAAGAAATTAAAAAATACATATTACCTGAGAATTCATACTCATCCTATATTTTAACTGTTAGATATAATTTATGATCTTGATCTAAAGGATATTAGACTAGTAAATATGTCCGTGCGTTGCAACGAGAATTATAACTTGTATCATTTGTTCTAGTACACTTTAGAATCATATAGCGTACGTTGGTTGAACATATGCTGTCTAACTCGCATGAATATAAATCATGAGTATAGACGGCTATGTCTATGGTTAGCGGCGTCACATGTTCATTTTACAGTGTGCGGTGGCAGCAGCTGCCCTCAACAGCGGCGCTAAGGCCAGTGGCGGCTCCCGTTCATTTGGCCTTGTGTGCCTCGCTACCGTCATCATAGCCTTCCACGTCCAGTCCAACGCGGACGAGGTCCTCGCAGCGTCAGCTAGCTAAGCTCGCCGCTTCCCCTGGACAAGTGGACCCGGTTGGCAGTGCAGACTGCGGAAGCCAGGGCGCAGAGTCTTGATCTGATTTCCACTTGGATCAATTCGTGCTAGCCAAGCTCACCGCCTTGTCTGCACAAGCGGACCTTGATGGCGGCGCTGAGGCACGTCGCGGGCACTTTGGGCAATCTGGAGGCTTGATCTGATTTCTAAATCGATCGATTTGTGTATGGGTGGATTGGTTTGATTTTATAAGCTATTTGTGTTTGCGGAGCTATTTTCATTTGGGCTTGGATTTGGATGGGAGACCATCTATAATGATAAGTGTCAAAGTTGAACGAGAATAACAAAGGCAATTCTCATTTATGTCAAGTTTTTTTGACTATTTTTTTCATCTTTGCTGTTGCGTACTATTTTTGTTGGATTTGGATTTACCTTTTACCTGATCTTCACCGTCCAAATAAAAGCTAGGATGCCATAATTAAATAATTCTGGTTTTAAATGGACTCTAAACGCAAACTGAAAGAGAGGGAGAAAATTAAATATAATCCTAATTTTGTACAGACTGGACGTAAATGAGAGGAACCTACCGTCACCGATCTAAACACGGATAGGTATAGTTACCTCTTGAGCCATCCCGTAAGATGTAAAATTTATTTGCGTTTTCTTCGAACAAAATCGTCCATGTGTGTAGTTTTTTCTCACCACGCTCTCCCGTTACCCACCCATGTACCCACGTTGCTCCGAGAGTCCTAACGCAAACCTGTCTTTTTATCCACGTCGCCTGCATACACATGTCTTTTTTCCATCGTTATTAAGCCCTGAAAAAACGTGAGCCGACCCCACCATGTTTTTTTCTTCCCCCGAAGCTAGGGCATGCAACCGCCGCTGCAGGTCTTGGACGCTTTGCCGTTTATGAGATTCCACCCATTGACCCATCAGGTATGCGCCCCTTCTCTTACGTTCATGTTGTGCAAAGTTGAATACCAGATCAACCATAATTTAAGCTAATTGGTTATGTGTACTCGGATCCGATCTAATCACGAGCGTGTACATATCATGCCTATTGATTTTTTTTTTCTATCAAGTGAACATGCGTGTGTTGATTTTGATCGAGGAAGCAAACTTTTGTGCCGTGCATTGGTCTTGACAAGGAAGCAAAGGCTAATTGCACGTCATGAATGTTAGAGAAGTAAGAAGGGCTGAAAGTAATTTTCTTGTCATACCGGAACGATAGGGCAGGTATGATGTATGATGATGGTAGCTGCGGAGAACACAAGTGCAAGACACTGGTTTTCTTTATTTCAGGAAAGCCGAATTGCAAGGTCTATTAATGATTGGTAATACACTAATACTTTTTCTCATAATAATTATTTCTTTAAATTTATGGCTTGTGTTATCACGCTTTGGGATATGAAATATTGTTTATTTTCTATGAATATTGACTATGTGATGGCAAATAAAATAGGAATTGCCAATTACATTTAGTTCTTGGGAAAAAAGGAATTTTAGGTGGAAGACTATCAAACTCTGTATCAAGGAGCTCTGCTCAAGTTTATGGCTTGTGTTATCACGCTTTGGGATATGAAATATTGTTTATTTTCTATGAATATTGACTATGTGATGGCAAATAAAATAGGAATTGCCAATTACATTTAGTTCTTGAGAAAAAAGGAATTTTAAGTGGAAGACTATCAAACTCTGTATCAAGGAGCTCTGCTCAGTGGCGACGGCCAAGGTGAACCCCATCAATGGCATCCCCTTCCACTTCTTCGGACAGCACTACTTGCACTGAGTTCCCATCCGTACTACTGTTAAAGTTAGTCTGTATTTATGTGTGTTATATATTGCAAAACCATGTGATTTTCATATATGTATATATCAAAACCCTTTTTGTATACTCCTGTATACACTTCTATGCCTAACAAATTGATCATGCCTGACAAACGTCAAAATTAATTTATGCGACCTTAAAATTCACTAATTTATGATGTTGGGCGATCTAGGGAGAGGTGTTCAGTGGTTTAGTTGGTGAGGTCATCAACATTCAATTTATATCATTGTTAGGATTCCCACTAGCAGTCCAGCAATTGTCATTTACTGAAGAACGAACCATGATTGCTAAGATGTTCTTGATGGAAGGAAATTTGGAGTGCAGGGAGGCCAATGTTGTCTCTAATGTCTTAGAAATCATAATAGGACAGTTCAGTGTTCTATAGAAAATTACTATAGATGAGCTTCATTTGCCACTAAAGTTGACCATGACTGACAAACATCAGAAATAAATGTGCTTGGATCATGATGTTACTTTATGCCCTTTTGTAGCAAAAGGGCGTCAAAGAGTTTGAGGCAATGTCCAAGTTAATGTCTCTTCCACATATAGGAGGAATTCGAAGAAAGAAGGAAGAAAAAAGGAGGGGGAGAGGGAAGGCCATCCATCCATGCTCATGCACGTCACCCATCATGCAGGGCGCCCAACTCATCTTTGGTCAGAAACTTTGTAATACATATAGCTCGATCTATTCACTTTGTGAGCCACTGAAAAGCCTGCTGATCCAACAGAGAAATTAAAATAAGCATCCGTAAGAAACTTTGTAGTACGTCATCTGTTATATTGGACAGGAACAATTTTATCGAAGAGGTCCGCATCAGAGAATAATATTAGTTAGGACTCCTATATGTTCAACAGAGGCATATGCATATATATAAGTTTGTAAACTGTGTTGGGCTAAGCAAATGATTAATTGATGCCTTGACACTGTATTTGCCTCGGTCAGGTCAGGAAGTATACCAGTTGGAGGGCAATTTTCGACTAAAATCGCAATGACAAGTGAAGGGCAATTTTCTAAAAGGTGATTTTTCCAATCTTGCAATTTCAAATTTGAATGGAAGATATATTTTATAGCAAGTTTGTTTTTTCTCTTTATTCTTCCCTCAACTTCTTAGTATGTGTGATCCTTTAATCTTGTCAGTTTTTTTATGCAACCATGAATGAATAGAAATATTTCTCAAAACGCTATAATCGATCATTATAGAAATTGATTTTGCACATTTGAGGATAAGCAACAGAGAAATATTCTTCCTGGTTATTACTACATAGAAGACATCCTCATGTAGGAGGGAAGAATGTAACAATTATGTTTTGTATTTTGGCTTAAGATTCCCTAGCTATTCAAAATAGGTCGAAACTATGCATGGCTATCACATTGGCATTCAACTGACTTTAGTCATGGTCTGAATAAACAATTTGCGCCATGAGTATTACGCTGATATGGATCAATGTGCTCAAATACTTTCAACCTGTTTGGTGGCGCGCTTTGCCAACAGAGTCGGCACCAGAGCTGGAGGAGCAATTCTGCGCATTTGGAGGAGCAGGGGGCCCTTCTCGTGTGCGAATGTGAAGCCACAATTTGTTGCTCTGGCGAAGACGTGAAGTCGTGGCAAAAAAAAACCTTGCCAAAAACTGTTTGGAGTGAAACGGATAGGCGAAATAGAATTCTAAACTCAACTCAAACAACAGAATCATGATTTTAACAATTATGGTTATTTTTTATATGAATTATGTTGACTTCTCCAAATATTCATTGTCATAAGTATTATTTGATTGTAAAGATTCTTTTGATAGATACAAGCGTGACGCACGTGCATAATTACTAGTTTTGAAAAACATGAATTAAATTATGTTTAGACGGTTGGGGTACTATGGTAGGTTGGTAGATAAAGAAGAGCTATTTTTATTACAAAATAAAATGTAAAAAAATGGATTGTGGGTAGAGAAGGATGGGAAATATTTGTTAACTAAAGACAATTACACACGATTTGAGTACTGTAAGTTGAAACTATGAGAAAAAGAACATAAAAAACACCGAGTACATATATCTAATGTGTTGTTTATATCATTCCATGGTATGATTACCGTTGGTGTATGGACATGGTGGTGTGGGTGTGCAGCGAGGGATAATGCTCATGGTTTTATAACTTATGTGCATTTTGCTCAAAAATAGGGAATTGCTAAAGCACATGTGACTGTCCTTTAATTTTTTTCAGGCAACGTCAAAGACCATTAGACTTAGATCAGAGGGTTGTTGTTCATTTGTCATCTTTAGTGCTTCTTCAATTTTAATCTCATATGTTCACGTCCTGAAGAAGTCAGACACCTAAGGTATAGGAAATGTGTCAAACATAAGAATTGTACATGGGCATGGCCAAGGGGGAATATAGTTCAAATTGGCATATTTAGGCGCTTAATCCCTGCAGGGTTGGGCTTTTTTTTTATAATGTATACCTGTATTAAGTAGTGGAAGCAAACAGGGTTGGGCTATTAAATCCACACAAAGAGAACTCCCTAAGTCATGCATTTCCTATGTATGTAATGATCATACGAAAAACAGATTAAAGTTGCCAAAACGTGTAACCCATCAGCATGTATAACTCACAAGCTCACATTTTCGATGTTTCGTGTCATCACAACAAAAACATTACTCACTTATAAACACCCCAAATTTACACTGCCACAACCACCAAGTAGCCCCAAGGATTAATAATCCACGGTCCACCGTCCACATATTGAGCTCCTGTACATGCTAAGTGCACGAAGCTACTTCATCTGCGCGGCCTTCCACATTCGAACACACCTGCCGCCCTTATCATTGCTCCTCGGTTTCCTCCTCCTCCTCTTCCTCCTCTTCGTTACCTTCGTCGTCCGAAGATGACGACGACGAGTCTGAATGATCCGAGTCTTTGTCTTTCTTCGTCGGCTCCGGGGCGGCGGCGGCGGCTGGTGGAGCAGCAGGGGCCGGTGGATCCGGCGGCATCGCCGTGAGGAAGCCCAGCGTCATGACGACGTCGGCCATCAGCGGTCGCACGGAGTCCTCTTCCTGCAAGCACATCGCAGCCATGGCGACCACCTGGTTCAACGCTTTGGCAGGGTACTCCTTTATGAGTGGATCGACCAGCTCATGGTATCTCTTCTGGTCTTTGAACATTGGCAGGGCCTGAAAAATGTGTCGCGCAGATGCCATTGCAATTGTTTAATAAAGTCACGGCAAATGCGATCAAACTAAGTTCAGAAAGCAACATCACTATGAGGCGACTGCATCATGTATCATACAAAAAGAAGCCTGAAAATGTCAGTAAATTGAAACGCAGTGTTTAAGTGCATTGACTTATATACTTACCCAGTTGACAACGTTCTGCTCGTCCACCGGCTTGCTGGTGTCGACGGCCCTCCTCCCGGAGATGAGCTGCACCAGCACCACCCCGAAGCTGTAGACGTCGGACTTCATGGTGCCCTGCCCGGTCCGGTCGTACTCCGGCGCGCAGCAGCCGAAGGAGCCCATCATGGGCGACGCCACCGGCATGCTGCCTCCGGCCTTGCCGAGCTCCGCGAGCCCGAAGTCGGAAAGCTTGGGCGTGGAGTTCTCGTCGAGAAGTATGTGGGAGGCCTTGAATTCCCCGTACACCACCGGCGGGTTCGCCGTCTCGTGCAGGTACTCCAGCCCCTGCGCCGCGCCGTGCGCCACCTTCATCCTCGTGCACCAGTCCATCTGCTTCTTGTCCGCTGGCAGATTTGGCAAGCAGGTAATTAAGAAGCTTAATTATTTAGCAGAGATGCAACAAATTCTGCAGGAGCCAGCCAGCCATCGAGGTGCGTACCGAACAGGTGGTCTTCTAAGGTGCCGGCGGGCACGGACTCGTACACCAGCAGCCGCTGGTCGCCGTCGGCGCAGTAGCCGATGATATCGACGAGGTTCTCGTGGTGGAGCTGGCTGAGCTTGGCAACCCCGGTCAGGAACGCCTTGTTGTCCTGGAACCCATGCTTGTCCAGCTGCTTGATGGCCACGGTCTGGAGCAGAGGCGCGCCATGCATGGTCAGCACAGCACCCATTTAATTCAGAAAGATGCATCGACGGACACGCGAGACGTGGCAGCTCACGGACGTACCTGGCCGCTCTTCTCTAGCCGGCCCTTGTAGACCCGGAAGAAGCCGCCTTCTCCGATGAGGTTGTACGGCGTGAAATGGTCCGTGGCCGCGGCGAGCTCGCGGAACGCGAATGCCTGCCCCGTGATGGCGAGCCGCAGCGCCGAGTCGTCGGCGGAAGCCTGGTGCGCGTGGTTGGCTGCATTGCATTGAGCGAAATCAAATTCGTTAAAGTCGCGACATTTGGAGGCACATATATATAGGCGAGATCAAGAAACCGATCGAAGCAGAGGGTCTCTCTCTCACCGCCACCACCGGGCTTGGGCGCCGCCGCGGCGGCCGGAGCAGCGGCCGCGGGAACCGGGAAGTACGCGGCGGGCGCCTGCACCGTCGCGGGCGGCGTCATGTTGGATGCCGGGGCCCCCGCGGCGCCCGGGCTCTCCGCGTCGGCGTCGTCATTGTCGCCCTTTCCGCCGCCGAAGCACGGAAAGCAGCTCATCTTCCTTTTCCCTCCGCGCCTCCCCGTGGCTGCGACCTTGTGGGCACCGGGCGGGCGCCGGGGGCGCGAGTGCGACGACTCGACGAGGGCAAGAACGCAGGGCACGCACGCACGCACGGACCGAGCCACCGGCCGCCGTCACTGCGCGCCGACCATGCCCGGCGTCGTCTCAGCACCGTCGCGGCGACTCCAATTCGTGGAACGCCATGCACGGGCTCGCCGCGCACCAGATGAACCCGACCGGCCGGTGCGGAGCAGGGGAGCGTGACAGACCAGTGGTGGGCTTGCTCAGGCGACCGGTGAGGGGCACGGGGACACCACGGGGAGATGGTCGATGGCGATGGCAGTGGCGATGGCGATGGCAATGGAAGGAAGGCCTTGGAGATCGAGGGATCCAAGGACCTTCCCAGAGAGAGGGGGATCGGGGGAGGACACCGATGGAGGGGAGGCGGGAGGAGAGGGGAGGCTATGTTTGGCGGGTGGAGCGCTCCAAAACGAGGGGTTGGGGACGTGCAGACCACGCATGAGCTTGAAGCGAGCCGGAACGGAGGCACGGCCGCACGACAGCGCCTCGTTCGCTCCTGCGGGTTGCCGTTGCATGTTCGTTTTTGCCAGAACCAAATTGACATTCAGATTCCTGTGTTTGAGCAGCTCAAGCGGAGCAAAATGGCATTTAAAAAACAGAGCAAAATGTGAGTGACTCTGTTAAGAATCTCAATCACTTCGCTATTAACGAGCACTAAACAATCAGAAAATTTTGAGATGGAATTCATGCCGGTAGCAAGCAAGAGAAGGAACAGCGATAAGAGGTTGGCTATTCTGTTTATGGATGTCTTGAACTGCTGTTGCACTTGTGCCTTGGGTTGGGTCTGCATCAGCATGACTCATGAAATGTACATATCAGGCCCACCTATGGACAATTCCTAGCATTCTCCACTTCTTGACATTCGGTTTGCCTCAAGCCAACGCAGAAGTTTAGAACCACCGGGATTCTAAAAACTGGGCGAGTTCTTGTTTTGAAAATCATATCCTCTGCACATTCTACTTAGAAATACGAAGAAAACACTACCACACTTTGCCTTCACTCTAATCTTAGCGAGAAATTTCAATACTTAACCTGGAGTGTGCAAGCCACTCAACATTTGACATCCAATTTGTAAGCCTTTCAATATTTGACCCTATCCATGTGAATTTCTTCGACCCGAGGGATTATCAAGATTTTCTCTCTTTTTTTATTCTAAACATCTGTTCTCACTCATTCATACATGGGAAGTGGCCAAACTACCCTCACCTCCTTATCCTTTCATGTAATCGTTCGTGTTTCTCTCTGGTTCGCTTTTTCATCACGACCACCCAAGGACCGAAGTTGTCGCGCTCCCGCTTGGCCCGCTCACCCAGGATCCCTCGACCTGTCGCCCTTCCTTGGTCCGACGACCTAGTGTGTTCGGGCGACCATGCTCATCTGTCGCCGCTGGCGATCTCCCACAGCCGACCGACCAGCTTTTTTAGATAATGGACAGAGGCTATCCGGCTTTATCTATCCGTGGATAGAATTAGGCTAAAAGAGTACAATAATAAATAATAATAAAAAAGACAGAAAAATACATCTTTAACAAGGAGCTCAGGTAGTCCTATTCGACCTCTCATTTACACCGTGATATCAACTCTTAGAATAAATACTCCACTAGAGTAAGATCACCAACGTCAAGATAAAGTCGCCAAATACTCTTATCAGACCTAATAAAGGTACTGAAAACGATGGACACCGACCACCATTAAAAACTGGATGTTTTTCCTTGGCAACAACACAAAGCACTTAGTGCAGAAGCCACCAAGCACCGAGCTGTTACGCCATCGATTATCACCTCCGCCTTGAACTGCATATCGAGCAGAGTGACCACACGGGGGAACTGTCCGGCCTTGGCGAACATATACTTCGACGACGCGTCTGCGCTATCGCCGCCGGCCTGGAGAAACCAGCTAGGTTTTCACCCAGATATTGAATGCCCGCGGATGCAGCAGGGGACCAATGGCTTCAGCGACGCCTTCATGAAGGAGTGTGGCACAGCCAGTTCCACCGCCGCCGGCCTGACGTACCACGCCAGACAAGGTTTTCACCCAAATCACTGTCACCACTGACTCTGCACCCGGCCAGCGTGGAAGGCCACCATCATCGGAAGGTCACCATCAACCGCTCGCGAATTAGATCCGGGGAGGTACCGCCCTTCTCACCTTGCCGCCAAGCTGCTCCTTGCGGCAGTTTCGCCAGGTCGGCTGCCACGCCAGCAGTGCCACCGACGCCTCACCGTACGGCCGGACTGCCCCAGCCTACGCCAGGTAACCGCACTGCCAAGATGCCGTGCGCAACGCACGCCCTGGCCGCGCGACGCACAGAGGCCGCCGAGAAAGATGCCAGGGGGCCGCTGCCGTCCCTGGCCACGAACCTCCCTGATCCGGACGCATGAACCCGGATCCGGCCGCAAGAGGGCCGCATCCGGCAGGCACGCCACCGGTGAAGGTGCCGCATGGGATGACGCCGGAACAGGGTCGCTGCCGTCGCCCTGGCCGTGCGCCAGCCAGATCCGGCCGCGGAGAGTGACAGGGTACCGGGTCCGGTCACCGGCACCACCAGCCGCCCGACCAGCTAGGCGTCGCTAGTGTCACTGCTCAGCCGACGCTAGCAAGCCATCCTCCCCCTTCGTCTTGATAGTCGACACCAGCAAGTCGTCGAAAAGTTTTTTTAACTGGTCGCTAAGAAGTTATCGGAGGCAAGCATGCCAACCGAGGAAGCGAGGTGCTGGCCGAGCGTCCAGGCCACCTGAGGGCAGTGTCGTCATTTCTGTGTCCAAAACAGTGTAAGAGAGAAATCTTTGTAATCCCTTGGACTGAAACAATTCGCGTGCGCAGGGTGAAATATTGAAAGGCTTGCGAATTGAATGACGAATGTTGAGAGGCTTGCGAACTCAGGATTAAATATTGAAATTTCTCGGTCTTAGCCCCATATGTTGTCCATAGTAGTTTTGTATTTCAAATATTCCAGTCACGAGTCTGGCTGACATGCTAGGCATCTCTTCAAACAACGAAGTGCCAATCAACTTATCTTTACAAATATATAGGAGCTTAAGTGGCACGATCATTGTGAGTAAATGACAAATCGGAAGCTTATTTGTTAAATGTAGAAGTTTGACAAACAAGGGTCCATCGAGCAACTTCCTATACTATGAGACTATGAGAGCCACATTATCCAACTAGCATATAACACCTCATCATACAGGTTGTAGCATATACCTTAGCAAATATGTTTGAACGTGGTATCCACAAAACATGCTTCTGTAATCTGATACGAACAGAATTGCATGGCAGTGTGAAATCTCTCTTCTAACGGCATTTGAAATCTTAGGGTTCATATTTCTCACGTTGCAACCCATATTCCATCAAAAGAGAAAAACTATCAAGCTAATTCCTAGGTACTTGTGTATAAAAAACTGAAACAACACAATTTCAGTGTAGGCACTTGAACATACAACCGATAAGGACCCCTATCTACAAGGCAAAGAGCATCACATGCTGATACTCAGATTCTAATGTTTTTTATCAGGCAACGTATATGTCGGTTATGCTTCAACTGTTTGCCTAATCCTGTGATTCAATTGAGTTCCCATTGCACCATGCCTTCAGTAGAGAAAAAGACATATTGTCTATGTAAGGTGGGTGCCAAATTGCGAGAATGCCTTGAACATAACAAACTTGAGATTAATAAAATTTGCACAAAAAGTCTACCATTGTGAACACAATGACACATTGCACAATTCTAGAAAAACTACTCCTTAAATTCGAAGGATGGCCATGCCATACGAGTGTTTGCAAGAAATTGATGCCATAGGAGTACTTGTCAAAGAAAGGCACCGAAGTTATATAGGTGCCCAACCAGGTCTTCATATGTGTATATATAATTTTATTTAATTTTTCTGCTCTCAACCAACAACAATGTTTGAGTAATCCAACATCTAAGGAAATCAATACAATTCAACCATTTATTGTGTTGCATCTTCAAAAATGCCATATCACTGTTTAAACTCTAAACAAAAGTGTTTGACATTTCGAAGTACCTGCAAAGTCAGGATCACTTATGTTTGAGTAATCCAACATCCAAGGAAAATCAATAC
>CM041639.1:33380009-33390206 GCA_023333625.1 Bothriochloa decipiens | reverse complement strand
TATGTTTGAGTAATCCAACATCCAAGGAAAATCAATACAATTCAACCTATTGTGTTGCATCTTCAAAAATGCCATATCATTTTTTAAACTCTAAACATAAGTGATCCTTGACATTTTGGATAACATTGTCAATGCCCATATATGTACATCAACCACATAAAGTAACTGCAATGTTAGAGAGCTACAATCTCTTTGTTCCCCCTACCCGATTATCTTATCGCTTTAATTATTTTATTACCAATTTACGTATTTATTTATTTATTTATTTATTTGTTTATATATATATATAGGTTCATGTGGCGCATTTCTAGCAACGCCAATCATTGGTGAATCAGGCCCCACAATGATGTTCGTCCGTTGAATCATTTGGTTAGTTCGAAGGCAGTTGTGTTAGTGTAGTGGTATCGCATAGGCAATTGTGTTAGTGGTATCGCACAGCACAACCACGTCGCTCTTCTTGGGGTCGCACAGCGAAGCACGATCACCTCAGCGGGACAGCGCCCATGCGCAGGGCTACAAAGCCCAGTAGTGAAAACCATATATTAATCAAGAAAACATAGTCCCATAAAAAACAAATAAAACATAAAAACTAATTCAGAAAAGCATATTACGATTGTTCCAATAAAACTTGAAATTCGAACTCGAAATTTAAAATTTTCATAGAAAAAATAACATATTTTAGGTTCACGTGCACTACGAAAAAAAATTCTCAACTTCATTTTTAGTGCACGTAAACCTCGTATTTGCTATTTTTCAAACAAATGTCGTATTTGTTATTTGCATAAACCCTCGTATTTGTTTCTTATTTTCGTCTGACTTATCTGCATCTTCTGTTTTTCAGTATGATGAATATATATACATATTTGCATATATAAACTAAAAATATGTAAATTTCAGAATACTTTATACGGCCAAGATACATATTTTTTAAATTGGTTTCCATTAGCATAGTTTCCACAGTGTTATCTTGTAGAATATCAACGACTTCCGAACGAAACGATGCGTGTGTCGTGCATCGGCACGATGTGCGGTTGGCAACGGAAAACAACACGAATCAAATGGACAGGGAGAGCGCCGGCTGATTGTTCGGTGCAAAAATCTGTGTGCGCGGCAGGGCTGGGGATCCCGGCGCCGACGACACGGCAGCCGGGACCGCCAGCTGAGCCCCCGCGGCGCGAGGTTCGTTCTGCGCCCCCAGAACAAGGCCGCCAAGAGTGGATCGTTCTCTTGAAGCCGAAAGAAGAGGCGACGGAAAAAACAAATCGAAATCGAAACTAAATAAAAGCACTACTACGACACCGGGAAGCTCTACAAACGGAACGGAGAGAGATCAAGTTGACGCAGGAACCATCTCCATCATCCATGGCGGCGGCGGCTGTGTTGGAGCGAGCGAGCTAGGGTTGCTGTAGGGAAGAGAGGCGTAGCACGTTTTTATAGTAGCGGCGAGCCGGCTGGTTCTAGAAGCCCTAATTTCTGGTGAGTAGAAATATGGGCCGGCCCAATGGACAACTTCTGGGCCCTATTTTTCTTCTACGAGGGAAATCGGTGCTCGTTGCCTGTTCCTTTCCTTCTTGACCGTTCCCCGCCAAAAATAGTAACTCGCTCAGCTAATTTTATTTTCGCCGAAAATAGTAACTCGCTCAGCTAATTTTACTTTGGAGATCCTAAAAAAAAGTTAATTTTATCTTGGATTTTGGATGCAAATAATATATTTTGTTTTGGATTTCATTCAGTTTCTGGACCAATGCGAAAGGTGATTGTGCTATGTAGCTGCTGATTTTTGTGTAGCTACAGTACATGTTTCAAAGGTTGGCAGCTGGAATGACTGGTTTTAAGTCCAGCCAAACAGGGCCATTTATATGAGTCGGAGGGAAAAAAACATCAAATTGTTGTATTTAATTAAAGAGTTCTCTTGTACAGTTCTATTGGAGAGCAATTCTTTCCTTTTTGCTAAAAAAAAAACACTAGAGTTCCTCCATCCACACTCATGATCCCATGCACGTGTCCTAAAACATACACGCACAAAAAACAAAAACACCACCTGACTCGTAACTAGTCCAAGACACATAAAACAAAGTGGACACTTGATTTGGTTCTTGTTCATTCCATCTCCCTCTTCGACTATAGCAGCCAGCTTCACTCAAGACAGCGACATCCTGGGACTGGAAAGCTGCGAGTGCCGCCTTACCCTCTCCAGCGCCACCTTGCTCGGTGACGAGGCGCTCGGCTTGTCCGTGAACGCCTGGGGCAAACGCTTCTTGGCCGAAGACGGTGTCGGTGAGGGAGGCACATGTAGAGGCACTGGACCACTATCAGCAGCGTCAAACATGTCAGAAGAAGTGGCCAATGCCGCCGACGGGCTCGGGCATCTGACAACCTTGGCCTTCACGGACTTCGTTGGCTGCATGTAGCTAGGAGTCACCGGCGCGCTCTCGTCGTCTCCCATGGCCGACGCGGCCGCGATGGTGGTTCCCAGGCTCAGCCTTCGCGGGAGCTCCGCCCGCAGGCTCGTCGTGCGCCGCAGCGGGGCGTCCTTGGCGCCTAGGCGTGGGCTGCTGCACATCCCGCGGTCCTGGCTGCTCCGCGGGCGACGCTCGAATTGCATGCCATTGCTGGAAGTGTGGAGCGGGCTGCTGCTTCCGCTGGCAGCGCCCCTGGGGCTCGCCGGCACGGCGCGGCGCGGGCTGTTCACCGAGAGTTCCTGGCTGCTCCGCGGGCGGCGATCTGGCTGCAGGCTCTTGGTGTGCTGGAGGCCGCTTGTAGAGTGGAGTGATGGGCCGCTCCTGGGGCTCGCGAGCATGGTCGTCGTCCTCCCTGAGATCAACGGCGACGACCGTGGCGGGGGCGTCGACGGCCAGTTCGGTGGGCGGAGGGACGACTTGCCCTTTGGTGTAGTAGTGGCCGTGGGTATCTGGACCGAGACGGCCAGCCGAGGCAGCCGGCTGCTGCCACTCTTCGACGCGACACGGCTCGTGTCCGACGAGGTTGTGGTCTGGTTCTCCCATGGCCTCGCAGCCGCCATCCAGCGCTCCGTCGAGCTCCAGCCCCAGTTCGGATTGCCGGGGTCCATGAACATCGGAGCAGGCGCATGCGCATGCGCAGCTCGTGCAGAAGAGGTGTTCCTGTTCTTCCACTGCACACGGGGATAAAAGCAGAGACGGAGTTTGAGAGATAGAACAAGAAACACGGGGATATGGAAAAGGCTAGCTGTCGCGAGATCATTGATCCACACCTGTTGAGAAAATGCATATGACAAGGCCCTTTGCCGCCTTGAAGCGGCTTCCTGCTTCATTTTCAGCACGGCTTCCATCTGTTCCTTGGACTGCAGGCTATGGTCCCAGCCGTCACCAGCCTGTCACCAAATCCCAGATTCATATGTCAGAACTCAGAAGATTGCTAGATACATGTATTGCGCGCATGGCTCTGTAAGTTATAGGAATATATAGCAGATTTCAATCCAAAGTTTTCTTTCTCTTATTCCTAGTGCTAAAACACTAGAAATTTGTACATAATGTAACGTGGAGGTTCAGAGTCCACGGTTTCACCTCCCTCCCACTGTAGTGTTTCTGCTCTGTTTTGTTTTATTCTGTTATTCTTTCTAATAATAAAATCTGAGTAGGGGCATGCCCCTCTTGTTTCCCATAAAAAAAAAAAGCTCACTGTTTCATCATTAAACAATGAACTGAATATAATCATGAATTTCATCGATCGCACCTTTGTTTTGTACAAGCTCTGTTTAACCTTGGTCTGAGTCTTGAGAGCCTTCTTGTCATCCTCAGTCTTGAGCCTCCTCGAGCATATCTGAGTCTGAATCCTTGTCATCATCTGCATGCAGTACAATGCTTCCTCGGTTTGGCGCTTAACGGCGAACCCCTTGTTAACCAACAACATCAACCTAGACATTCCTCTTTCCTGGTGTGGTTTCCTTGTCTGCAAGCCAAAAAAAAAATGTTTTATAGGTTACTGGCAGTTTGCCAGATGGCAGTTACAGACAACAAATGGGAAGGAAAACAAATGATGTGAAAAGATATACCAGATGGCCCCTACAAGCCGCCTGGATCCTGGTGGCGGCAATGTCCTCCTTTGAACGCGCAGACCAAATCGTCGGTGAGGTGACGGTGGGGCGGGCGATCGCCGCCGCTGCCATGGGCGTGAAGGTGGAATCGACCTTTGAAGCTGGTGACGCCACCTCCATCGGGCACATGTGCTCGCCTTCCTCGCATCCCGTCTCCAAGAATTGCACCTTTCCGGTGATCTCCTCGATATGTTGCTTATCTGGCGCTGCTGGTGATCGTGGCAATTCATGAGGCTGATCAGCCTCCACATCCAGAGCCGGTGCCGCAGAGGTGGAAGCAGTGGACGAGCTTGATTTGCCGAACTGCCATATCTTCTTGAAGCTCGGCTTGTCTCTCAGCTTCGCAGCCTTCTCATGCTGATCGAACTTCCAATTCTTGAGATTGAGCCCAATATTTTGATGGTGAAAAGGGAAATGACAATACGCATTGTTACCTTGGCATCCGTTTGCGTCTCCACGGGATCAGGTTCAGAAATGCTCAAAATTCTCTGCACGGTGTCGAACCACCTTCCTTTTCTCCCCATTTCTCGAGTTCTTAGCAGTTAGCACCGCCACTTTCGTAATGAAACTTGTAGAGAAAAGGACAAATGATGTTCACCAGGAATAGGTGTCAAAACAAAATCCACTTGCGACGACAGAGTTGCAAAAACATTAGAGACATTGTAACATTCACATGGCACAGATGAAGCAGAAGGCGCATGTTGGTATGGGATCAAACACTTCTCTTGTGCATCGATGAATAGAGGAACAAGAATTCCATAGCTATTCATTCACAGTCCACTTACTCACCTGTGCGGTCCTGCTATGCGTATTGGCCACGACCGATGCTCTCCACGATGGCCACTTCCTGCATGTTGGGGCCTTGCTTCCAACCAACTGGTTGGTGACGATAGTCGCCCAAATACGCCTTGTAACCATGATAACCGCGCATGTTCTTTTTTTAGAGACATCAGCTGGGAGTATTTTTAACCACATATAGAAGATACGAGTCTATGAAACACGAGGGATTGAGAAGCCAAATATAGCGGCCTTCGTTAATAAGAGAATAACATGCAAACTTGGCTAACTCATGGGCATCTACATACACCTCCCGTCTTTCATGTTGTATCTGTGGTTCTGTTCCTCTGTTTCAGTGATCACCATTGAGACACTGAATGCAATGCATTCTTTCAAACTCTTCACAACTTCCAAGCACTTGGAGGCCGTTGACAGCTAATTTGGGCCAAGTCTAGTGAAATCAGCTATGAATCTCTGCCTAAGGCTTGCTAAACCGGTTAAGCCAATTTCGGTAGAATTCGAAAGGAAGTTAGGATTGGTGCAGATTTTGTAGTCAATACACCTTTTGTGCATCTCAAACTCTAATATCTTCCGAGCCCTGTATCCTACTATTCTGTGCTTTTCACAACAAGATTCATGGATGTTCTAGTGCTCTTGAACAACCCTTGCGTCTTCCTAAGAGGTGTTCCTAGTTTTTGAGGTTGCTAAGAAATTCAGAGCCATTGAAAGGTCGAGATGGCGGGGGTGGTGAATAGTCCTTTCAAAAACTTATCGCACCGACAAACCAAAACAAATGCAGAATTAAAACTATCAGTCTAGCCAAGACTTCACCCTTTAAACTATGACTCTAGATACACCTTGAAAAAGATCCTAAACAAGGAAGCAAGGTGCCGATCTAGCTTGAGATCTCCTAAACAAGTCTAGCTTGCAAGGTCACACAAACATAAGCAACTAGTACTTTAGCAACCGAGAGAGCTCCTACACAATTCTAATGAGCAAAGCACAAAGCCAACCTAAGCTCACTAGATGCTCAAGGATAAGGTTACACAAATCGAACCCAAGAGCTCAAATTACTTAGCTACACAAACTAAGTAAAACAACTAATTAGACTACACAAGCTAATTAGCCACGCAAGAGAAACTTCTATGCTACACAAGCTAGAAGGCAATTAGATAGCTACACAAGCCAACTAATTACAAGAGCAACAACACAAGCACAATATATATAAATGTAAATACACGCTTGTGAATAGAGAGATGCAAACCACCGTGAAATGTGGAATAAGATGACACGGCGATTTTTCACCAGGTTCATTTGGTTGCCACCAAACTACGTCCTGTTGTGGCGATGCACTCACTTGGAGTTTCACACGCTAAATGGCGTCGGCTAGCCAAACCCACAGCTTTGGGTGCGTTGAAACCAACATAAGATGGGGATCCTCCAAGCCACGATCTCCACTAGAGTTGTCCTTCGCGATCTCCCATGGGGTGAGCACAATAACCTTCACAAGCTCTTCTACGGAGCACCGCACAAGCTCCTTGCGTGCTTCGACGGAGTCTCTCACCACCAAGCCGTCTAGAAGGTGGCAACCTCCAAGAGTAACAAGCACACCGGCTTGCAACACAAACACCTAGTGCCACTCGATGCAGTCTCTCAAAGCAACGCACTAGAAATCGCTCTCTCACTCAAGTGGATGAACTCTATCAAGAAAAAGTGAGTAGAGGGCTCTTCAAGTACTCACAAGCATGGACACATAGTCCCCAAGGTGCTCAACTTCGTCCAAGCCTAAGACACCCCTCTATTTATAGCCCCAAGCCAAAATAGAGCCGTTGGAGTGTCTCCGCGTCATATGCAGACAGTCCCCAGTACAAAGCCTGGACAGTCCGACGCTCTAAAAAACTAGCCGTTAGGCTCAGCAACGGTCACCTCGGACAGTCCGGCCCATAAAGCCCGGACAGTCCGCTGTTCTAAAAACTAGCCATTGGATTCAAACTCATGAACTGCGGACAGTCCGCCCCCAGAGGCCTGGACAGTCCGCAGTTGAATCCAATCAATCAAGATAGAGTCTGCAACACTTCTGCTCACTGCCAAAAAAATGACTTGCGGACAGTCTGTGGTTCAAGGCCCGGATCGTCCGTAGTTCATTCTTGATCCATCGTCGAGAGCAACTACTTTTGGAAACTAAAATTCCCCCGAACAGTCCGCAGTTGAATCCAATCAGCCAAGACAGAGTCTGCAACACTTCTGCGCGCTGCCAAAAAATGACTTGCGGACAGTCCACGGTTCAAGGCCCGGACTGTCCGCAGTTCATTCTTGATCCATCGTCGAGAGCAACTACTTCTGGAAATTAAAATTCCATTTTTCCCAGACAGTCCGCCCCTTGAACCTCGGACAGTCCGCGGTTCAACTCCAGAGCACCAAACAGAACTTGTCCAGAAAACTCGCTCCTTCGAAATTAGCCGGCGGACAGTCCGCGCTAACAAGGGCGGACAGTCCGTCGTTTGAAAAACAACAGTAAAAGCTCTCTGCTAAAACAGCCGTAACTTTTAGCTCCGAACTCCGATTTCGATGATCGTGGACTTTTTGAAAAGCTTATTCAGAGGACTACACAACCAACATATCCTCTTGATCCCAAACATTATGGATCAAAGCAGTTTTCTAAATTAAGAACCATCACATTCTCTTTTTCAGCACAACATCTTCTCCTTTGCAAATGTGCCAACACCACCAAGTGTGCATCACCATGTGTATGTGTGTTAGTATTTTCACAATCATTTTCAAAGGATTTTCACTTGCTCTCACAACGCCACTCGATCCTAGCATGTCGCAATGTTAGATCGCTCAAGTGGCACTAGATGACCGATATACAAACAAGTTTGCCCCTCTTGATAGTACGACTATCAATCCTAAATCCGGTCATCAACTTCTCTACACACCTCATGATCGGTGAAATATAATGCCCTAGGTTATTCCTTTGTCTTGCGCATTTCCATTTTTACCGTCTTCCTCCAATGTGCCAATGCAACACATGCACCGACACGTTCACAAAATGATATGATCCATTTCATATCATCATGCAACCTTCTTGGTCCATCGATCTTGACCTCACTTGCTCTTCACCGTCTCATGGTCCATCGGCACCAAGTCTTGCTCAAGCTTCACCGTGTCATGGTCCATAGCTTCAAAACCTTGACTTGTCGTTCACACATCCACCTGTCCATCGAGCCAAGCCTCATCTTGATCTTCTCCATCTCGGTCACATGACTCCATGTCATGTCACATATGCAATTAAGTTCCTCCATTGCACATTCACCTATGGACTAATTTCCTGTGTATATCACTTAACCATATATTAGTCTAAGCTAAAGTTGTCACTCAATTGCCAAAACAACATAGGGACCTTTCAATCTCTCCCTTTTTGGTAATTGATGACAACTCTACAAAGATATGGAAATTAAGAATATTTGGACTTTATGGCACTTATCCAACATTTAAACTCAATGTCATGATTTGGATAAGTACCACAAAGTCAACTTGGTAGTGATAGCTCCCCCTACATGTGTGCTCAATTGGTTTGAATTCAAGCTTGCACACATGCATAAATATGGAAATTTTGGTAGAGTTAGCACTACTAAGTGATGCTAAGGTGTATAGGATAAACCTTTTGAAGCATGATACCAATCAGAGAGCAATAATATACAATCCTTAGCACCATTGTAGCTAGACATAGATCAAAAACTCAAGATACCTTGTGAGATCAATATTTACAAGCACAATATCTTGATTTGCATGATAAAACACTATGTCTAGTTACTACCTATGCATACTAGTTATCAAGTCATCAAACAAGCTCTATGACTAGCATACATCACACAAGCATTGCATATTGAATTTAGAAACTTATGCAAATGCAAGCAAGCACATGAATATGCACATATCAAATGCAATCAACCAAATTCATGAGCTTGCTCCCCCTACTTGTGTGCTTCTCTTGTCCAAGAATTTTTGATCCCCTTCCATTCTTCAATGTTGCTCCCTCTTGGTCCATGTCCATTTCTTCTCCCATCTTTATCCAATTTCTCATTTCTCTTCCTTATAGAATATGCTTCTTGCATATCTTTGTACCTTTCTCTCCCTCTTTGTTATCAATCACCACAAAGGTATGTAGCCCAAAACCACAAGAGATACCACATGGATGTATCTTGATTCTATGAAAATGTGATCTCACATGAAGATTAGCCTCTTGTACCATGTGTAGGATAAATCCATTGATGCAAAGAGCTGGACTTGGGTAGATGTTGATGTTCTTGAATCTTTATTTTTGATGGACACCACCATATGTTCGAATAACACCACATGTAAAAACCACATGTAGTAGCATGAATACCATGTGTGATTATATCATACCACGTTTAATATGAATAGGGCACTCCCCTATGTCATAGCATGGGTCAACCAACTTGTAGATGAGGGTAGCTTTCTTAATTTGAATTGATCACTTAAAGTTGAGGATCACTTGTGGAACCACCTTTTGATGTACTAGATGTCACTTGAATGAATGACATGTATACCACGTGAAGGAATGTGATATTCTAGACATATCTTGCAAGAACTACCATTGAGTCACTACTTGTTGAATTTGTCAATTATACTCAATTCTTGAACTACATTGTTTCCATGAGCTTCTTTCTCTTTGACTTGAGCTAAAGTGTTTCACCTACAAGCTTTCAAGTCTGGTTTGAATCAATGACAAGCTTCTTCGCACCTCATAAAGAATAAGGGTTATCTTGCCAATGTTGTACTTGTCACTTATATGCAATCCAAAATAGATCAAGCACTTGGGTTCACTAGCTCATGAATAAATTCACATTCATACCACTAGATCAAACAATCGTACAAGCAATAGTGGTAGACTATGAATTATAAACATTTTATTTGTTATGCATGATCCTAATAAGGATGCACTATATGCACTAACCGCATACTAGTAATGAATGAAAAGATCATGCATATTACAATGATACCTTTGCTATCTTGGAGTAGAGGATAGTCATTAGATTCTGATTTCATTACTCCAATAGCAATGTGAAGTCCAATTTATAAGCTTGATGAAGCCAATAAATACTAATTTGAATTCCATGCTTCATCCATATGAAATGAGAACCACTAATATGATCAAGTGCACTTCCTTGTTGTGGTTGGCTTGCTTCTCCTTTTGATCTTTGCTTGCATGAGAGAATACCACTTGAATCAACATTTGATTTGACTTGTATTTCTCTTTATTTGGGTGTTGCTTGCTCTTTCTTGATCAATCTTCTTGATGTCTTCAACTAAGCATCTCTAAT
>CM041639.1:33324229-33357045 GCA_023333625.1 Bothriochloa decipiens | reverse complement strand
TAAGGGGTAGATGATGACATGTCGCACCACATCTCTCAAGGTTTTGTCAAAAAAATTTTGTAGCTCAAATTTTTGGGTTGTTACAGCCACGGTACGTTCCTGGTCGGGGATTTCCCTGACGGCCAGGAAACCACCGTCACCGAAAAGCTATTTCTATGAATTTAAAACAAACTTTGCTGCTTAATAACTCTTGAATTAAGCCGAATTAGCAAAAACTCAAAATAGATGAAATGTAGCTTTTGAAGAGTAGAACATTTCATCTTAAAGAAGTTTTACCAGATTCTGTCTAGATTTTGAAATACAAAAATCCAAAGAAATTACCCCTTAAAAATCCCTAAAATGAAAAAACAGCCTCCAATTCTGCCCTTTTTCAACATTTTTGAACCCCTTCCAAGCATTTTCATGAAAAGTGGTAAAAATAACTTTTGTTCCTTATAAAATTATCTACAAACTTTATTTAGGGTGCACACACATGCAAGCAATCTAGCTATTACTTTCAATTCAGTCAAACAAAACTACTTTAATGGTCCACCTTGGTCAACCATGACAACAAAGCTTAATTAGCCAAAACCATGAACATAAACCTAGGTTAATTTGGTGTCCTAAACATGCCTCGGTTACCTTAGAGGTCATCCAACACCAAACACTCATACCACATATTCAATTTATGTGAAAGGCAGGCATAATTTGAATAATCAAGCATGATGCATGAAATGACAATCAACCTTTTCATTAATGCTATGCATAATGATGCTTATGATTAAGAATGCAAAGGTTTAAGCATGCTTAACACCAGAGTGTTACATAGTGCGGTTTTGACCGACGGCCATGTGCGACGGCGGACGGCGGCGATGGTCGGCGGTGCGCCGGCCACCACGGGCCACGGCGGGTCGCAAGCCTACCGGGTATAGCAGGCCAAGGCGACTCGGATTAACCAGAAAATGTGAAGAGATGTTGGCCGGAACGACGGTGATGCATGCCGGCGAGCGGCGGCGTGCATGTCAGCGGTTCGACGGCTGCCGGCCAACTCCGGCCAAATCAAGGCCCAAGAACTATCCTGCGACCTAATTGAAGTCGGGGCGACTCGATTGCACTAGCACATGAAAGCAAAGGTCCAACGGAGTGAGCTCCGTGCGAGCGGCCGACGAGCGGCGGCGTGACCCGCGACGGTGGTCAATCAAAATCCAATGAACCCTAACCCTAATTGATTCCATAAACTACACCAACCTATTCTACTCATGCAGGCGACCACGATGCGCAAGATAAAGGAGGAAGAAAGGGGTTTCTGGTCATGGCGGACCGCGCGGCGGTCGAGGCGGCCATGGCCGGTGAAGGGGGAAATGGTCGATTCGACCTCTACCTTAGGTCATTGGGGTAGGGAGTGTGCGCACGGTGTGCCTCGCACCACGGCGGAGCTACTGGCGAGCTCTGGGAAGAAAATGTCAGGGCGTTGAGGTGCGGTGACGATGCGAGCTCGGGGCGGCAGCAATGGCGGGTTTCGCGTCCGCTTGAGCTCAGGGAGAGAAATGCGAGGCGAGGAGGGGCGTCTGATGGTGGTGGGAGGAGAGTGAAGACGAGAGGCGCGGTCAGGATGCCTTGAAGTGAACCAACGGCCAGAGGACCGGACCATGGCGTCGGGCTTCGGCGTGCGCGTGGCGCGCGGGCAGGCGATGCGGGACCGGGGCCAGGGACGTGTGGGCGAGCGGTGGGGCCAGGCCGAGTGCGAGGGCTAGTGGCTCTCGGATGGGGAGGCCAAACAGTGGGCAGCGGTGTCGCTCGGCGTACGGACGCCACGCGGCCGGCGTCTGCACGGACACCGTCGGCGCGATGAAGAAGAAGAGAGGAAAGAAGGAGGCCAACGGGTGGGTCCCACTGCGCCAAGATTCGTGCAGAACTTGTGTCGGTTACCGAGAGTAGGGATAACCTAAACCTTCCTTGTTTTCGGTTGAACCCCGAGTTTACCCTCAGAATAATCTCGCGGGATCCTCGAAAAAACACGTGCAAGACCAGACCGTACATCCTCGACCCACCGGGGCCCACCGGCAAATACACACTGGGCCGGCCCATGACAGAATACCTAGCTTCTGCCGCAACCCTTGACAAATCACTGATGTCACTAGCCGATGATCACTCGAGGGGGGACCCCGTGTCGAGTGTCGAGGCCCCGGTGGGATGGACGCCTTGATACGACAAGGGTCGAACCCCCCTCGATCCACCAATCCCAGGTGCGTTCGATAGCGCATTTAATACAAAACTACCTAACCTCGTCAAATCGTATGGCTATAGTGTCTGCACAGTGGTCCGTACAGCGGTCGAATCCCGCTTTACTGCCCATACTGAGGACGTGCATCGGTCTGCACGACACTATTACGCCGTACTCAGTGCTGTTAGGCAGCTCGAGGCCCCCCTTCGACGCACTACGCGACAAACAACCGACATCGGATTCCCTAAATTCAATCTTATCCGCTCAACCACTACGCTCGAGGCTACCCCTCGACTGGGCCTCGAGTACGCATCGACGCCCTCCGATCAACCTACATCGACTTCGAAAGCTGCGCCAACAACTCCCGATACGACCCCAACAGGAACTCACACGTCCTCTACAGGGGATCGCGTCTTTCACCGGTCAGCAACCACGTCTCCGAAGGACGCCTGTCAACTCCAAGCCACGCTGCTACAGAACAAGCCACGCTCAGCGCACGTCTCTACAGAGGCCTCGAGTTGACCACCACAACCCGCGACGTCACCACCGCATCATCGAACCAGGACATCTGTACCCCTGTGCCTCCCCTTGGCCTATAAAAGGGGACGCCAGGAGACCCAATAGGAAGGAGGAGAACAACTCCAGACAATGATCTCACGAACAACTGAACACACGCCTAGGCAGACTCCTAGACTTCGAATAACTCTTTCGCTCTGTACTCGACCCCCCTCGAATTCTCTCCTTCGCTTGTATTCGCCCCTGTACAAGCACTTAGGTGCAAGATAATACAAATCTTCTCCCCCCGCTGGACGTAGGGCCTTCTTTGCCCGAACTAGGATAAATCGCTGTGTTCTTCTTGCATCACCATCCGGACGGGTTACACACACATACGATTACTCGTTGGCTTAGGACACCCCCGAGTTCCTAACGCCGACAAATTGATTAACTCCATATTTTCCGAAATGATCCGAATTTGAAGAAACTTGTAAAAGATAAAATGTTGCTCTCAATGAGTAGAACATTTCACTTTTAAACATCAAAGCGTAATTCTGCCTAGAATTTGAAATTCAAAAATAGGATTTTAAAATTCATTTAAAATTAAAAGAAAAACATTTTTATAAACTGTTTTGACATTTTTGACCCACTTCCAAGCCTTTTTATGAAATGACCCAAAAATAAGTTTTGCTCCAAATAATTTTCTCTACAAACTTCATTTAACACTCAACCCCAAACAAGCAACCTATCACATAGCTTTAGTTCAAATCAAATCAAGCACATTTTTCATTTTATCATTTCATGTAAACAATGACTATGCAAAGAGATGATTATGCTCATGATATGCAAGATAATGCATGCTTAACACCATGGTGTTACAGAAACACTTGATGTGAGCCAAATTCTTCTTCTTTTGAATCTTGCTCATCATCTTGTTGGCATCTTGGATATGAGCTGGATGCCTTGCTCTTCCACCCCTTCTTGTTTTCTTCTTCTTTCTCTTCAAGTCATCAACTTTAGCTTCATGATAGATCTTGACTTGGATGACTTAGGGTTGTGCTTTTGGCTCAACTTGAGGTTTCTTAGTTGGGCAACACTTAGCAAGGTGTCCCATTTTATGGCACCGGTAGCACATGAAATGAGCTAACTTCTTTTCTTCTTGTTTCTTCTTTATCTTGCCCTTGCCCTTGTTGAAGCCAATGCCACTTTTGTCACCGTAGCTTCTTTTGTTCTTCATCATGTGCTCAAAGGTGAGTTGAGAGTTATAACACCTCTCTAGATAGTTGCTCAAATTCTTCACTTCATTCTTGAGCTCATTGTTCTCCTTCAAAAGGTTAGTCTCACAAGATATAGAAGAAGAACAAGCATCTAAATTTGAAGAACATGGAATATCAAGTAAATCATCACAAGAGGTGGATACATGCATCTTGCCTACATCACAAGGGTTAGCAACAATATGTGATTGATCAATAGACCCATGCGATGAGCTCTCATCTTTTTCAAGTTTCTGTAAAAAAGCTTTAGTGAGAGAATTAAGTTTTTCCAAAACTTTTTCATGAGACATAAGTAATTGCTCATGTTTCAAACTTAGATTATCAAGTGAACACTTAGTGACATGAAGTAGATGCTTTTGATGTTCACTTAATTTCTTTAGAAAAGAGTTTTCATTTTCCAAATCCATTGATTTAGCTTTCTCATTTTCTAAAGATATGGTCATGCTAGTATGTCTACTAATAAGCTCATCATATGAGGCATGATCAATCACATTGCAACTTGATACCTTAGTGTCCCCTTGTGACATGAAGCAATGTGATGGTGTAGGAGAGCTTGTAGTAGCATCATCAATGGAGTATGCACCATTATCACCATCAAGTGTGCTTGGGATAGAATCATCACTTGCACCACTTGAGGCTTTGTCATCTATCTTGTCAAGTGAACTTATGGTGGATCGATCATCATCATCACTTGACCATGAGGTGGAGCAATCCTCCACAACAACCTTGTTGTTGTCATGCTCAACATCCTCATGTAGCACCTTTGGCTCATATTCCTTGTACTTGCCATCATCCCATGTGGAGATATCACCATAGAGGTCCTTGATGGACTCCCATAACACACGAGCGGTTCCCCAATGATACACCTTATCAAGCACATCATCACTCAAAGCACATATTAGATAATTATGAGCATTTGCATCAAGTTGATTGAGAGCTTCTTGAGCTTCGGTAAGGTTCATATCATCCAACACATGGGTGAGACCATTAGTGACAATCCACCAAGCCTTAGGACCCATGGCATGAAAATGGTCAAGCATATGGTGTTTCCACCGTGCAAAGTGTGTGCCATCAAAAATATGTGTGTCACATGGACAATCATCACTAAACCCCTTAGTTGCCATCCTCTCGGGTCGGTGAAGACAACAAATGAGAGATCCGGCTCCAATACCACGTGAAAGGTCGAGATGGCGGACTAGAGGGGGGTGAATAGTCTTTTCAAAAACTTATCGTACCGGCTAATCGAAACAAATGCGGAATTAAAATTATCGGTCTAGCCAAAACTTCACCCCTTTAAACTATGACTCTAGACACACCTTGAAAAAGATCCTAAACAAGAAAGCAAGGTGCCGATCTAGCTTGAGCTCTCCTAAATAAGTCTAGCTTGCAAGGTCACACAAACCTAAGCAACTAGTACTTTAGCAACCGAGGGAGCTCCTACACAATTCTAATGAGCAAAGCACAAAGCTAACCTAAGCTCACTAGATGCTCAAGGACAAGGTTACACAAACCGAACCCAAGAGCTCAAATTACTTAGGTACACAAACTAAGAAAAATAACTAATTAGACTACACAAGCTAATTAGCCACACAAGAGAAACTTCTATGCTACGCAAGCTAGAAAGCAACTAGATAGCTACACAAGCCAACTAATTGCAAGAGCAACAACACAAACACAATATATATAAATGTAAATACACGCTTGTGAATAGAGAGATGCAAATCATCGCAAAGTGTGGAACAAGATGACACGATGATTTTTCACCAGGATCACTTGGTTGCCACCAAGATACATCCTGTTGTGGCAATGCACCCATTGGAGTTTCACACGCTAAATGGCGTCGGCTAGCCAAACCCACAGCTTTGGGTGTGTTGAAACCAACACAAGATGGGGATCCTCCAAGCCACGATCTCCACTAGAGTTGCTCTTCGCGATCTCCCACGGGGTGAGCACAATACCCCTCACAAGCTCTTCTCTGGAGTACCGCACAAGCTCCTTGCATGCTTCAACGGAGTCTCTTACCACCAAGCCGTGTAGGAGGTGGAAATCTCCAAGAGTAACAAACACACCAGCTTGCAACATGAACACCTAGTGCCACTTGATGCAATCTCTCAAAGCAACGCACTAGAAATCGCTCTCTCATTCAAGTGGATGAACTCTATCAAGAACAAGTGAGTAGAGGGCTCTCCAAGCACTCACAAGCATGGACACATAGTCCCCAAGGTGCTCAACTTCGGCCAAGCCTGAGACACCCCTCTATTTATAGCCCCAAGCCAAAATAGAGCCATTGGAGTGTCTCTGCGTCATGTGGGAACAGTCCGCAGTACAAAGCCTGGACAGTCCGGTGCTCTAAAAAACTAGCCATTAGGATCAGCAATGGTCACCTCGGATAGTTGAACCAATAAAGCCCGGACAGTCCGCCGTTCTAACTCATGAACTGCGGACAGTCCGCTCCCAGAGGCCCGGTGTAAGGTCCTAATGGCTAGAGGTTGTGAATAGCCTAATAAAAATTCTTACAAAGACACTTAAGCAACTTGTTAGACTAAGAGATGGCGTAAATGCAAAGCTAAAGCTTCGATTACTCTATGCAAGCCTTTCTAACAAGTCTAGTAAATAGGCTATACTACTAGCACCCAATCAACAACAAGCCTAGCAATTCTAAACAAGACTACTCTAGGCACTTCACTAAGCTAGCAAGATATAAGAACAAAGTAAACTAGTGCTACACAAACAATCACAAGTATTAACAATATATGGACAAGTGATGTAAAGAGGGATTGAAGTGATTATACCACTATGTAGAGATGAAGATAGCCAATCAACACAATCACACAAGCACAAGAGAATCCTTGGCAAAGAGATGAACACAATATTTTTTACCGAGGTTCACTTGCTTCCCGGCAAGCTAGTCCTCATTGTGGCGATACACTTGCTTGGAGAGGTGCACGCTCAATTGGCTCTCAATGCCAAATACCGCTGCCGGGAGCCACACTCTCAATACAAGACAAGGATCCTTCAAGTCACACGCACTCCACTAGAGTATCCTTTCGCAAACTCCCGCGGGGAAGGACCAAGAACCCCTCACAAGATCACCGGGTGCGGCCTCGAACAATCTCCACCTCGAGCTCAACACCCCGCTGCCTCCAAACCGTCTAGGGTGACGGGAATCACCCAAGAGTAATAAGAACTCCACAGTGAACTCAAAGAACAAGTACCTCTAGATGCAACTCTCAATGCTTAGCACTTGATTCTTACTCAATCTCACTCTAGATGAACAATCAAGTCAAGAGATGAGTGGGGGAGGTTCTCTCTAGCTCGAAGGATGCTCAAAGATGTTAGAATGGGCAAGAGTCTTCTCCCCAACCGGCCAACCATCTATTTATAGACCCTCACCAAAGTTCCAACCGTTATGCACTTCGGGGGCTCACGCGTCCGGCGCTCAGACCCGCAGATGACCGTTGCCGTAATTTCAAATGTGGAGCCGCCATGTCAACGTCCCAGACGCACTGTCCACGTCCGGCCTTCACTTCAAGGCAGAAGCCTCTGCTGATGTCACTTTAAAGCGCTGGACGCTCCCGCACTGACGTAGGGCGTCCGGCGAGATAGGTGCGCGCAGTCCTCCATCAAGTGCCGGACGCGTCCGACGCTGCTGGCCGTCCGTCCGGCCCAGCATCCGGCGACCTCCTCAATTTGCAGCCTGTTCTGTGTCTCGTCCGGCGCAGCAGCCCACGTCTGACGCCACCCAACTGGCGCATCCGGCCAGTTGCAGAAGCAGCTGACTTCGTCATTTTGTCATCGTTGTCGCGCCGTCACCGATCCAAGTCAAACCACTTGCCTTAGGGTGCCAACTCCAACATGTAGAACACTCTCGATCACATGAGTTAGCATTTCATCACATGAAATAGGGCAAGTGTTAGCTCTCTAGTTAGTCTCTCATATGCATCATGCAAAGTCGAACCTAGAGGCACTTGGACCGCGAATTCAACCATGAATTTCCCTCTTGATAGTCGGTTATCAATCCTAAATGTGATCACACTCTCTATAGTGTCTCGATCACCGAAAGGGAAAACACCTATCCCTTGATACCTTAGCCTTGAGTCTCGATGCTTGATCATCACCATGTCCAAGTCCATCACCGAGCCCGAGGCATCTTCACCATGTCGCTAAATGTCTAGTCACACTTAGAGCAAAGCATTAGCAACATTGAGTGTCATCAATTATCAAAACCAAACATGAGATTTCATCCGGACAGTCCGCAGTTGAATCCAATCAACCAAGACAGAGTCTGCAACACTTCTGCTCGTTGTTAAAAAATGACTTGCGGACAGTCCACGGTTCAAGGCCCAGACTGTTCGCAGTTCATTCTTGATCCTCCGTCGAGAGCAACTACTTCTGGAAACTAAAATTCTATTTTTCTCAGAGAGTCCGCCCCATGAACCTCGGACAGTCCGCGGTTCAACTCTAGAGCACCAAACAGAACTTGTCCAGAAAACCCACTCCTTCGAAATTAGCCGGCGGACAGTCCGCGCTAACAAGGGCGGACAATCCGTCGTTTGAAAAACAGCAGCAAGAGCTCTCTGTTAAATCGGCCGTAACTTTAGCTCCGAACTCTGATTTTGATGATCTTGGACTTTTTGGAAAGCTTATTCAGAGGACTACACAACCAACATATCCTCTTGATCCCAAACATTATGGATCAAAGTAGTTTTTCAAACCAAGAACCATCACCTTCTCTTTTTCAGCACAACATCTTCTCCTTTGCAAATGTGCCAACACCACCAAGTGTACATCACCATGTGTATGTGTGTTAGCATTTTCACAATCATTTTCAAAAGATTTTCACTTGCTCTCACAACGCCACTCGATCCTAGCATGTCGCAATGTTGAATCGCTCCAGTGGCACTAGATGACCTATATGGAAACAAGTTTGCCCCTTTTGATAGTACGGCTATTAATCCTAAATCCGCTCATCAACTTCTCTACACACCTCATGAACGGTAAAATATAATGCCCTAGGTTATACCTTTGTTTTGTGTATTTCCATTTCCACCGTCTTTCTCCAATGTGCCAATGCAACACATGCACCGACACGTTCACGAAATGATATGATCTACTTCATATCATCATGCAACCTTTTTGGTCCATCAATCTTGACCTCACTTGCTCTTCACCGTCTCATGGTCCATCGGCACCAAGTCTTGCTCAAGCTTCACCGTCTCACGGTCCATCTCTTCAAAGCCTTGACTTGTCCTTCACACATCCACCGGTCCATCAAGCCAAGCCTCATCTTGATCTTCTCCATCTCGGTCACATGACTCCATGTCATGTCACATATGCAATTAAGTTCCTCCATTGCACATTCACCTATGGACTAATTTCCTGTGTATATCACTCAACCACATATTAGTCCAACCTAAAGTTGTCACTCAATTGCTAAAACCACATAGGGACCTTTCAGCCACCTTCAGCAAGCCATTAACCGCATCTGAGCATGAGGCATTGCAGGTTCTCTTCGATGGCGTCTTTGACCTGGCAAGCCTGGGCTTGATGCCATGGGCTTGGAGGAGGACGTGTCTTAGTTCGCGGCTACCTGCCTTTTCGTTGCGCAATCTGTTAATCATGTAGTAGCTCAATGGTCGGGCCGCTGGCCCTTGTTTTTTCTTTTCGTGTGGCTTTGGGGTTTGGTAAGCTTAGGCTTGCCATTTGCTCCCTTGTGATGTACTTTTAAATTGCTCTTCTGCTTAATGAAAGACGTGCTTTGCACGATCTAAAAAAAGCTAGCTCAAATTGTCCAATTCAGTTGCCGAAACTAATTTCGTTTTAGTCACTACCACTCTATCTATTGTCACTGTTCTACCTCTTTTGGTTTCTCCATACCAAATGAATGCATTAGATAATTGTATACCATCATTCCCTACTACAGCATATAGGTCTTGATCTGCACATGTTGGTTCTAGAGTGCAGTCCTACGACTGATAAATAATTGAATCATATGTGTGGTCGTGACTAACCCTAAATTAGTCATGCAAAAAATCACCGTGCCACCTCTTCAAACAAAACAATGGCCAATCATCCTAATCCTCTACAAAGGATAGTGCCACAAGCAATACAATAATCTAGTACTTCCTACAACCAAACTAGCGGTTTGGCCTAGTGGGACGAATTAGGTCTATGGAAGATATGGACAAGTCCATTAGTTAGTCTAGGTGTAGAGATCAAGCTAGGGAAACATTCTTACCAACAACAATAACTACTTCACTTTGATACAATCATAGGATGGAGAGTTCCTAACTTTGTCAAATTAATTAGGAATAACAAGGCTACCATGAAACACATTAGCCTATATCTTAGGTGGTTGGGGAAAGCTAATAAAGCATTGAAAGTGCGGGAAAGCTAATAAAGCATTGAAAGTGCGCTTATTCTTTTTATCTCTCTTTACATGAATGAAAATAGGGTTGACCTCATGTAATAAATAATAAATAATAATAAAAATAAAAGAGGTAAAACAATACTCCCTCCATCTCAAATTATAAGTCATTACAACAATCTTAAAGACTCAAAGTTTTTTAAGTTTGACCAAATTTATATGATAAAATATCAATAATTAGGATGTCAACTAAGTATTAATTAGTTCTTCGTTAATTATATTTTTATAGTATATATCTATTTGATATCACAAATCTTTATAATTTCATCTATAATTTTGATCAAACTTTAGATGCTTTGACTTTTTCAAAATTCTTGGAATGACTTGTAATTTGGAATGGAGTATTTCTCATTTATCCGAGATCTCTCAGCTAATAAATCTTGTGTTTGAGAATATATATACCACGTAAAGAGTAAATCAACTTGTAATTATAGCGATGAAGTACTTGCCTAGATACCTGCCGATCTTAAGCATTACGAGAAACGATGGTGGTGACGACTCACGAGCGTCGAAACAAGGCAATCTATCCACAGTGTGGAGAAAAACAATAGAAAGTTCAGATCAGATCACAGATCCTCAACCCAAACTCTCCCGAACACGTACTCCTGCTCCTACCCGCTTCCGAGCTCAGACCAAGGAGCGCCGATACACGACACGGAAGCTGAGCACCCGCCAGTACACTCCCCCCCTTCCTGACCTCCTCCCAGCTCGGCCTCGGCTCCGCATCTATCTCTCCTTCGCCCTGCCGTCCCCGGGGCCCGGAGCTGCTCTCACCTCCCCGCGCGCGCGCCGTCGACCCCGTCCCCGTCCCCCACCGGCTCGGCGCTCGCGCAGGTAAAATTCCGTGCTCCCCCGCGCTGATCCGCTCCTAGGGTTTCGGCGCCTCGCTGGATCGAGGAGAATTCCGAGGTCCCAACCATCGCTGACTTCCTGCCCCCGTGCTGTTCCAGTCCTTCCAGATTCCCTCGTCCGGGGGAGCGGCGCCAGCGCTGAGGCCGGCCTCGCACAGATGAGCTCGGGGGCCGTCGCGGCCTCGGATCCCGGGGGTGGCGAGGCGAAGCTGGCGGCGGGCGCTGACGTCACCATGTCGGAGGCTGAGGGCGACGTGCCAGCCTTCGCCGCCGGTGTAAAAGTGGAGGGGAAGGCTCCGGTGGCGATGGATGCGGCTCAGGAAGGGGCAGGAGATGTGGTGGTGAGCGACCCGCTCTACGCGACCGAGTCGGCTGGCATGGTTGGTGCCGAAGGGCCCGGAGATGAGCCCGTGGAGGGCGTGGAGGCGGTGGACGGGGAGGGCGGTGGCGAGGAGGGGACGGTAGAAGCGGGAGCTGGTGGTCTGCTGACTGAGGCGGAGAGGAAGCCTGTTCTGGAGGTAGATGTGGCTGCTGCTGCCGGTGGTTCTGTCACTCCTGAACATGCTGAAGCCGGTAAGGAGACTGCTCAGAGCCCTGTGTTTGTAGGTGTGCTGCGTATTGATGGCACTGTTTTAACTGAACATCTTGAATTGTATTCGCCTATTCCATTTTCAGAATCCAATGAGCCTGGGAGAACGAATAATGAAAGCGCTAATGGTGTAGCAGATTCGGATATGGAAATACAGAACAATGTGCCTGGTGACATGGAGGTAAGCTCCAAGGAACATCAAGGTGATGGAGCACCTGCAGTTGACCAACTGGATAACACATCTGAAATGCTCCCGCAAGCAACAGAGCAGCTTTCTGACGGCGGAAATGACCCTGACAGCAACGTAGAGGCTGCTATTCTGGGGAATGCTCATCAGGGTGCTAGATACAGCTTGCCTCCTCTTGATAAATGCGGGTTTCAAATTACTGATCTTGTCTGGGGTAAAGTGAAAAGTCATCCATGGTGGCCTGGTGAAATTTTTGATCCATCAGATGCATCTGATTTGGCGCTGAAGCATCAGAAAAAGGGCAGCCACTTGGTAGCTTATTTTGGTGACAATACTTTTGCATGGTGCGATGAATCCCAGTTGAAGCCTTTCGTAACAAATTATTCACAAATGGAGAAACAGAGCACTTCAGATGCCTTTGTTGGGTCAGTTAATAATGCACTTGAAGAGCTCTCAAGGCGGATACTGTCAGGTATGAGCTGCTCTTGTTTGCCAGAAGAGCTTGCTGATAATGGCATGTCCTACACGGTTGATAATGCTGGGCTCAAGGATGGAGTTACCTGCTCTGCAGTTAATCGGCCCGAGATCTTAAACTGTTTCAGTCCACAAGATCTTCTTCATTATATTAAGGAGTTAGCTCTATTTCCTGGCCAAGGAGGTGATCTGTTGGAGTTAGTGATAGCGTGTTCTCAACTTACTTCTTTCTATCGATCTAAGGGATGTCCTGAACTTGCATCATTTCAAACTGGCGATGCGTGGGTTGAGGATGGTGATGGTCTGGATGGTACAGACACTTTATACACCCAGAATGTAATGGTTGAGGAGCCTGTGATTAATGAAGTGCATCCTACACCTACTCAAGATAAGCCCAAAAGGGGCAGGGGGAGACCTCGGAAACAAAAACCTGGTGATGGCCAGGTGGTGATGGAGAAAAGAAGCACATCTAATCAGGTCAATGATACTAGCTACAATGAGAAACAAGGGGGTATGGACTTTGATGACTATGACAACTTACAGAACAAGAAGAAAAGAAACTTCGACTCATTTGAAGATCCAGAGAAGTCATCAGCTCCAACTGGTGGTTTCAAGATCGGTGAGTGTATTCGGCGAGCTGCTAGCCAGCTGACTGGATCTTCATCCATTATGAAGGCTCAGAATGAACCAACAGCCTATAAGAATGCTGCTGAAGGAGAGAATGGGGAATTTGATATCTCTAGTGATGATGCTGGTGATGAACTTACGGTGGAGAAACGAGCGAAAAGGAGACGTCTGCACAGAAATCACACTGCAGATCCCAAGGAATTACTATCACAGCTATGCATGGTTGCAACAGAGCCAATGAATGGATATAGTTTCTCACCAATGATGATCAGTTACTTCAGTGATTACAGAAACTATATTGTTTCTACAACTACTGAAGCTAGCATTGTTGATAAAGGTCCATCTAGGAGAGGGAGGAAGAGAAAAGAAGTTTTACCTTCTCCTGAGGTAGAGACAACTGACCATATGCAGGACTCATACTGGTCCGGATTGAGCTTGCATAATCACCCAATTCATGACCTCAGAAAAGAGAGTCCCACTACAAGGCCAAGACGTAGGCGTAGATCCTCAAGATATGCATATGTACCTTTGTCGGAACTTGGGGATCCTGTTCCTAAAAAACAGATACAAGTGATGGAAAGATCTATCATCCATGTTGATGAGAAGATGGTTGATGAGTTGAAGCCCACTGCACTTGTTTTGAGCTTTGGCAGATCAGCTGATATTCCTTCAGAACTGGATCTTGTTAAGATGTTCAGTCGCTATGGGCCACTTAAAGAAAGGGAGACAGAAGTACAGAAGGAAACAAAAACTGTTAAAGTTGTCTTCAAAAAACGTGCTGATGCTGAAAGGGCTTTTAGTGTTGCTGGCAAGTATGGCACTTTTGGACCTTCGCTTCGAAGTTACCGTCTTGTCAATATGCCATTTTCTCTAGAGACGTTATCATCAAAGAATCCTGTGAAACACCCTGAAGATCGTGACATGGAGATTCCAGGTAAACATTCTTTCAATTGACATGTCCATGCATAGTAATTCTTCTGTTTCAAAATATGGGGCATTATATATATTAGTTGCTTATTAGTTAGTATTTAAAAAGTCAAACCTCATATTTTTTAACCAATATTAATCAAATTATATGCTTGCTTAAGACATAAAGCTGTATCAACGGATTCGCACTCCACATATAGTTCAACAAAAGTTGGTTTTGCAGCAATTGATGGTATATTGTAAGAGTAGTTGATAGTCAAAATATACTTCTAACTATTTTTTTAAATCCTAATACCCCTTAGAAAAAGAAATGGAGGCAGTATTTAACAAATTTACAGCTTCCATAAAATTAAATGCTTAATTCTGCCATGATCATGCCTTCTCTCTAGGTTCGACTAAGTCTGAAGTTCCTAAGGATTCCATGGAAGTTGACCTGGTGCAGAAAACAGATAAAGTAGAAGTTGCAGGAGAGCTGTCGTCTGAAGAAGTGGAGGCTGCATCGCAAGCTTACACTCAAAAGGAAGCATCGATCAGTGATCCATCCACAGAGACAGAAACCTTGCATTCTGATGCCATAATAAAAGAGTTACCTCAGAATGCTCCAGATAATATGCAAACAGATGTTAAAGTCGAAGCTCCAAAACAGAGTCACATTTCAGGAGATAATGCCGTATTTGAAGCAGACACTGAAGCACCAAGCACTGCACAAGATCATACTGAGGATAATACTGGGAATGAAGTTCTAGATGAGCTCATGGTATCTCCTGTGTTATTACAAAGTCAAACCTCTGGTGAGAAACTAGTGGGACAGACAGAAACTGAACAAAAAGTGGGACCTGAAGATCCAGTGCCACAATCAGAAAATTTTGCTGCTGAACCTTTTGTACAAGGTGCAGTTGAGCAAGTAGAAGTTGAAGTGGAATCCAAAACTGCTGTTGAAGTATCAGGCAAACAAGGCAATATTGAGCAGACTGTTCAAGTGGAAGCTGTAATTAAAGCATCAGGTGGACAACCTGAGGTGGGAAGGCAAATTTCAGAAGATGAATCTGTGGCTGATGCAACTGCTGAGCACTCTACGATCATTGTTGATGAAACTGTGGAGGCAGTCCAGGAGAATATAGAGAATGCTGCTGCTTCTGTAGGAGTGGTTGAGGAGACTGCTGAAGGTAAAACTAAGGAGGAAGTGCCAGACGTGAAGGGGAAAATAGAAAATAAAGAATATGCTGACAAATTAGCTGAGGAGACCAGCGCAGGTGATGTTACAGTTGAGGCACCAGATGAGAAAACAGAAAATAAAGCAGATGCTGACACACTAGCTGGGGAGACCAAAGAAGTTGAGACTGCAGTAGGGGCGCCAGATGAGAAAATAGCAAATGAAGCTGTTGGGGAGACAACTGAAGTTCCAATTACAGCTGGAGCACCAGTTGAAGAAACTATAACAGCTGAGGAAATGGTAGAGGATGTTAAGGTGCTAGATGATAAATCTACAGTAGCTGAGAAACCTGTAGAGAATGCCACAGTTGTGACACATGAGAATTCAGTTGAGAAGACTCTGCAGGATGCCATTGCGCCAGCGGATACAAATACCACCAACGACGAAAAAACTGCTGTGGGTGACACAGCTAAAGCACTAGAAGAGGATGCTCTAGCGGCGGCGAAGACTAAAGAGGATACCTCGGTTGAGGCACCAGATGTACAAGCAGGTGCAAGTGAGTAAACCAGCTTAACAAACCTTGGGTTCCTGTCAGTTTCTGTTGATATCGATTATCGACATAGTCTGCTCAACTGATTCTCTCATCTAGATGATGCAGTCTGTATAGAAAAACGGAAATCACTTTAGCATCATAAGGCTATTAGGTATTAGTAACAAGGGCATCTACTTCTGTCCCTTTTTTCCTATATAAACTCCATCTAGTTGTATTGGACGTACACGGGTTGGTTTGTCATAAATACAATTTCCTCCTGTCAGTTCAGTGCTCAGGCGATTAGTGACAGGCATGTTTTAAAGGTTAGGCTTGGGAGTCTTGGACTGTGTACTAGGGTCAGATGATTCTTGTACCATTTGTCATTTGTAACCAACTGTGTTCTGGAATCCTTTATCATATTACGTAGAATATTTTAGACAATTATGTCTGCTCACTGATCATTGAACTTTGGTAATTGTTTAGCAGTATTTTTTTTTGGTGTATGCATGTTTCATTCGATCATGCTTGGAGGCAATGGAATTTATACTCATTTAAACAATTTTATCCCAATGAGACTAGGCCTTTGTGCTCTGGGTATTCACGGTAAATGCAAGCAATGGAACTGTAGATGCTACTTTCTCTGGTCGCTGGCTACTGCATATTGTGATCTGGCGGTAAATGTAATGGAACTGTAATGCTACCATGTTTTTTTGCTCCCTCGCTGCATATTTGAAAACACATGGACGTCAATCTGGGTCTGTATGCTGCCGCGACTCTATAGACTATTGCCTGAATAATGACTCAGAACAATAGTCATCTTCACACGCCTGGTGGTGTCTTATATACGACTGTACTTGTATGGCTATATAATATGACTCAGAACAGGTGTCATAATATAATATGACAGCGGTGTGGAGCGGACGAATGAAGCCACCACCCTTTTTTATGTGACAAATATATTAGCAGCAATGATGCTGCAACGAGGGAGAAGCACACCCAGGAAACATAGTTCAGAGCCTCTCTTAAGGGTCATTTGGATACACGAGTCTGATTTGAACAGGAAATGAGTCTGATTTGAAGAGGAAATGGGCATATTTGTTGGAATCTTGAACACCCTTGATTCGTTGCTGGAGTTGATGTTGATGAATCTTTGAGTGAAGGCCTTGATGTCCCAGAGTGGTGTGATCCTGAGTACTGACCATTGAAGAATGTCACTAGTCGTTGATTGTCTGTTAGGAATACGGGATTTTGTATCCCCAACTTAGAGACCACGGAAGCCGTTTGTGCTAAAGCCATCAGAACGGAGTTTGCAATGCTCAGGGTCGCTTTGATGTAGATGGCACCAGGAGATGGCTGTTGCTGGGAGTTGATGAACCTGTTGTGGAACCTGTCTGTCGAGGAACCTGTTATGGCAAATCCGGCTGCGTTGATGCATCGGTATAGCTCCTTGTGCCTGGTAGGAGGGCCGGGCAGCGCCGAAGTGATCAGAGATTGATGGCCAGCAGCATTGTGCCCGGTGGCATCATTTGGAGTTCCTGCAATCAGAGAGGTTGTTACCTTGGCTGGACAGTTCGCCCGTCTGATCTTCCTCCGCGTGTACCTGTTCTTCGTGTTGGCTGATAGAGACTAGAGAGTGAGATAGTGTTGTTGTCAGCCATCACCGCGTTGTGTACCTGGCATACTAAGTTTTTCGTTAAAAAAGCGGTGGTCATTCCTTTTTCCATATGTCCTCCCTCCACGCTGCAAATAAAGTCGTTTTGGACATACCTTGGGTCAAACATTAAAAATATAAATCATCAATAACTTTTAAGTTTATGAGTTTTTAAATCATCAATAACCTTGGTTAGAATAGCTCACGAGGTTTTTTGTTTTTCTGCTTGGAAAGTACTTACGTTCCTTCCGAATGGATAAAATGGAATGATGGCACTACAAAAATACGGCAAGGCCTAAAGTAAAAATGTTGTGCACGCCAATAATCTATTTTCCCCTCTATCTCACGGGCATCCAAAGGTGGTTACAACTAAAGCAGCTCTTCTCATAGTTCAATACACTAGTCTTAACACAAATTACACAATTTTTATGCCTCCCAATAGAAATACATGTAACCAAGTGACAGCCAAAAGGCCAATCATCAAGTTATTCTTAATAATATACATACAACAACGGTGCTAGATCACAACCGAAACTATTCCCAGGGAAGCGATTTACAACTAGCAAGCTTCCTCATCAGTTCTTGGACCTATCGGGGGGTGATTGGTTACTCTTTAATGGTCACCGCAAGGTGTCTTAGCTGCGACCAAAAACCCACCTGTGTCGTACATGTAGCAACACATGAGATACTGCATATCATAGCAACATATAGCAATCGGATGAAAGCACGAGCTTGTACCTCGGAGAAGAGCAGCTGTCGCTGAAAAGGTCCAGATCTTCATTAGTTTGAGATATCCCCGTTATGGTACTGGAGAACAGACAGAGGGGGACTATCAGCAATCATATGGATGCCAACAGCAGCATGACCAAAAAAAACCATTGATATAGATGAACAAAAACACATAACATATGGAGATATCATTATGTGTGGAACAAATACTGAAAATTATTAGTGCCAACAGCAGCATGAGCAAAAAAACCATTGATAGATGAACAAAAACACAAAACATATGGAGATATCATTATGTGGGGAACAAATACTGAAAATTATTACTGGGGGCACCTTGTTAGTCATTAATCATTACAGCTAGGCAAATGGAACATGTGAACTGATTTGCACATCTGCCAATCCAACATGTTCAAGTTTTGAACCCAGTAAATAAACAACAGCATGGACCCAACCCAAGCTATACATTGCGCTTATAAACATAAATACATACCAAAATAGCAACTGTCAAGAAAAATGTAAAATCAATCACCTGAGGTTGCATATAACCCATTCCTTGGTTGTATGCTCCTTGTTGGCCCATCTAAAAAGAGCAGAAACAGTTAGCTTCATAGTGTGATCAAAAGATTAATAACAAAAAGGCCAAGAAAACTAACCCCTTGTGCAGCTGAGCTACTGCCTCCTAAATGACCAAGGGCATCCTTTTTAATTGAGCCATCGCCGGTTTTTGCAGTTAACTTACTATCACCCTGTTGGTTACCAAAGAATCAAGAGCAGAGTCATATTTATTGTATTGTATCCCAGATTCTATAAGCTTGGTAGCTAAATCATGGATGTTTAAGAAAAGATACTCCTATACCCTCTAGAAAGGGAAAAAAAAATCAGATCCCTGTACCAAGCATTGTATAGGAGTGAAAACTCACTAAACAGTCAGTGAAACCAAATCATATCTGTATCAGAATCAGATGGAGGTCAAGTCTATTAGGCAACTATACAGCAGTTTGTATGGTGAAGATCTGGCATTCTGATCACATTTATACCCCTAATGCTTTTCCAATAAAAAGCAATCATGTGGCTCATTGTTTCATTTATTTTTTATTGAACTAGCCGAACTAGATTCGTTCACAAAAAGATATCTTCAGTACTGAATGACATTCAGAACAGATCAGATAGCTCAAATTACCCAGGCCAATTCCAGCAACAAAAATCCACATTCCACATTATAAAACATTTATAGATCAATGTCTTAAAAGATGAAAACCGATATAGAGTAATTCACCATCAGAAAAAATTTATATTATGAAATACAACTTGAGTGTTTAATACTACATACCTCCATCTGCAATCCGCGATGCCATCCACCAGACAGAAGACCAAAAGAGAAACCTCATTAGACAGATGATTCAACCGATAAAATAGGGCGTATAAAAAAAATACTACTACTAAACTCTTGACCCTAAGCAACATCTTATATGACCTAGAGTGGAATAGTTTCAGATATCTTTAGCGTAAAAGTATGTTTTCAAGTAACTAAAAGCTTGCACTACAGGATGTTCTAATTACACTATTACAGGACCTCTTATGAATTCCATTTGCATCACATCTAAACTTTTCATCATAGAACAGGCATAGAGGGTTGTGGTAAGTAGATATAATATCTTCCCCCGTACGAGTGTTAACTCTGCCCCATGTATAAGGACAGTTAAGAGAGGTTTCAATCACTGTTCAGTGTTCAATGGATAAAAAGTGCTTCCGAATTGGCTCACCTCACCTTTATGAGAACCTTTTACCTATGTGCCATTAAGAAAGTTTCACCCGACCTGTGTGCCACTGAAAGATTGGTTCGCACATGTGTGCCATGACACAAACTTTCTTTTACCCCTGTGCCATTCCATCCAGGTTCTGTGAAGTTTGATCCGTTTGGGTGCCCTGACGTGTGGGACCAGTCTGGTAAATTGTCCAAAATGCCCTTCCCTAAATTTCCCCATCCCTTCTCTCCCGTCCCGTGAGCGAGCACCCACGCGTGTCGCGACTCCAGAGCAGCCGACGCCACCGCCGCTCGCACTCCGACCACCGGCGAGCGAGCCCCCTCCCCAGTGCAACTCCCCCCCCTCTCCCGGCGCGACCTCCCCCCACCAGGCCTGACTCCCCCACCCGGAGCCCTGTCTCCCTCGTTCCCGAGGAAGCCGCGGCGCCGGAGCAGAAGGGGCCGCGCCGGCGAGCGCGGGCCACACGCGGCGAGCAGGAGCAGCGGCTGTGCTAGTGGACGGGCCACACGCGACGCGGCCGCCGACGCTGTGCTCGCGCTCCGCCCTAAGGCGGCATCCGACACCGTGCCCCTGCTCCGCCCAGTCGCGGCCTCCTCAGCGGCATAGCCCAGCAAGCAGAAACGTCGTAGAGCAGAAACACTGGTGCCTCGCGTCCCTTCCAGTTCCCCGTGCGATCAAGCAAATTAGCGTACAGGCGGAGAGCATTGCTGCAGTCTGCTCCGAGAGGCATTGTCGCGTCAACCGTCAAGGCATCGCCGCGTGCCAGGGTCTCGGCGTCGACAGTCAAGGCGTCGCTGCGTGCCCGCGTCCGGCATCCGGCGTCCGCCGCTGGCTGCAGACCGAGCAGGCAACGACAAAGCCCGAGCAATCAAGCAAGTCTGCTGGTGCACGCAGCCGCAAAGTATAATTCATATATGATACTATTTCTAATTCTTTTAATTGCTAATTTGCTTTGATCATCCGTGCAAATTTTCGATTCAGGTTGTATCATTGTATATGCAGTCTGCTGGTGTTCGTCGGGGCAGGCTCCTCGGCGGCCTCGACCGGCTCATGGCCGTGCACATCTCTAGCGACCTCGTGCCCATACTCAAGGACGCCGCGTTGTGGCTCTGATGATGAGAAGCGATCAGGCTGTTCGTTCGTGCACGACGACCTGCCCTGCTCCCGCTTCGAGGCGGCCCCCACTCTGCGGCGCTACGGCCGCACCATCGGCGTCCTGTACAAGCTTGTCGACGACGTCCGGAGCGCGTCCGGGAATGACAAGATGAGGAGGAGCACCGGTGCTCCGCCTCACGCGCTCGCCGCCGCGGCCGAGCTGTCGCTCCGCCTCGTGGGCACGCCGCTCGGCCTCGCACGCGTGCCGCGAAAGACGTGAGCCGGAGCTCCGCCTCGCGTGCTGGCAGCTGCGGGCGACGGCCCCGGCCCAGGTGGCGTCCAAGAACGCGGCGCTGTTCAGGCTCTGCCGCGATGCAGTTCCGGTAGCCGCAGCAAGGCGGAGGGTGGGGGCGAGCAGCGAGGAGGAGATTCGAGTGGCTGACAGACAGGCCCCACTGGAGGGCTAGTCATTTTATCTCTCTGTTTGACACCGTTAGACACGAAAACGGACGGAATGGCACACGGACAAAAGAAAGTTTATGTCATGGCACACAGGTGCGAACCAATCTTTCAGTGGCACACAGGTCAGGTGAAACTTTCTTAATGGCACACAGGTAAAAGGCTCCCTTTATGAACCTAAGACAAAACTACTTGGGGGAAGCAGCTCTTTCTGAATATGTTTACTAGCATTATTTACTACATAGGAAGAGGTGGGTCTCTTTATAGCCTCAACATACTAGTAGATAGGAACGGGGTCTCTTTATATCCTCAACTAAAGCAGTATAAAAGTGTCAGAAGCATCGGGAGGAAAGTGGGTAGCTCATTTATCACTAATCGTGCTCATGCCCAACAAGATTAACCAGAGGTACAATCGAGGTGACAGATTGGTGATTGCACAACATGACCCCCAAATCCGATTAACCAAAAGTCCCCAGCACCTTCATAAGTACGCACCTCTCTGTACTTCTGCAGGTACACCTTGAGTGGCTCAATGTAGTCCTCAAACCCCAACGTGGCCATGGCCCACAGCAGGTCGTCGCCGTTGATGGTCTTGCGCTTCTCCCTCTGGCACTTGTCACTCGCTCTACAAAGAGCAGGCCAAAAACGTGGACGTGGACAAGTCAACAAAAAGCCGCCACCCAAGCTAAAGCCCGAAAAACCACTCCAAATTCGCCACAAACCGAGCAAACAGAGGAGGCTGAGGCACTTACTCGCTGGTGATGAAGGAGATGAACTCGGAGACGCACTCCTGCACGGTCTCCTTGGCGTCCTTGGCGATCTTCCCGTTCGCCGGGATGGCCTTCTTCATGATGCGGCTGATGTTGGCGATGGGCAGGAACCTGTCCTGCTCCCTGACGCTGCCCCCGCCGCCGCCTCCGCCGCCCCTGGGGCTCCCGCTCTCGTGGCTCCCGCCGCCGCCCCCGGGGCTCGCCGGACCGTCCGCCATGCACTGCAGCTGCAGGACCACCACCACCACCGCAACCGAAACCCTAGATCCATCAGCTCCGTCTCAGCGCGGCGGGCCCTGCTAGGCCCTCGCGGAGGGGTTTGGAGAGGGGAGGAGGCGTACCTTATATAAGCGCGGGCTCGAGCGACGTGGAGGGAGGGGAGAGCGAGGTGGCGAGCGCAGGGTTCCGAGGGCGGAGGGGGGCGAAGCGGAGAGAGCTGCGGTGACGGAGGCGAGTGGGAGATCGGACGCTGGAGAAGAGAAGGCGGCCAGGGAGGGTGCGATGCGAGGGTGGAGGTATCCGGGCCGTTCGTGGGCCTATTTATAGCACGCCGTCGGCGCTGCCGCGTGGGTGCGAGAGGAGAAGCCGGTGCACCCTGGACCCGGCGCAGGGTAGTTGGTGTTCGGGAGAGAGGGTATATTCTGGGTTTTTTTTTTTTTGCCTTTTTGGCATGTGTTTTAAGGCGGTTTGTCCTGTTCGCCAGTAGGACCAGAGAAGGATTTCGCAACTGCTATTCCCCTGCCCTTTAATTGCCGATGCGGTGACGCTAAAAATGGAAAAGAAGAAGAATGTGCTGGGGAAAGAGTTGAAACCTAACCTAATTCTATTAAATTTATAAACTAGACCATCACCAATGTGGTTGGAGAAAAAATCTTCACCACCCGTAGCCATTATTGTGATAACATTACAGCTATATCCTAAAAATTTGGCTTGTGTAACAATATATCTCAATCAAGGACAACGGCTTAGATTGTCTGACTTGCTCAAGGTAAGTTACGGGTGACTTGCCCCATGTTGAATGCCCTTTGTTTCTCATCTAATGGCTAATAAAAAAACAACATTTTCATTTTAAATAGGAAAACCCAGTTAATGCTTTGTGCGCACACGCCCTTCTCACTAAGCACATAAAAAAATCTCAAAAAAAAAGTTGTTAAAAAAGGCACATGTGCACTATCTATACACGGGTACTTTAATAAGCATTTTCAGTAGTTACATACTCCACCGAACACCACTATAATACGTGTATGTAAAATTAGCCATAGAATTATTAGGGTCAAAAACAAAATATCTTTATCAAAAGCCATTTATTAGTTAAAATGTGCTAGATGAATTGTGAACTGATCATAACCATTTATTAGTTAAAATGTTGATAAGGGTTCAGTCTCAACTTAGACCAAGTGCCCGTATCCAAATAGAGAATAACGAGGCGCTTGGGTGACTTTGTGAATCTCAAGATCACTCAACTCAATCATTCGAAGATGCTCATAAATATAGGGTTTACATACATATATTTATAGAGGCGAATGTATACGTGTTACGTCTATGTTATACTATGTAATTCTCAGAAATAATATGCTAGACAAATTTGCTCAAAATAACGAAACATCCTTGTATGTGATACCGACCTAAAGAAGATCTGGAATGGCATATAGTCAATTTCAATTGAATCTTGAAAGAAAAAGCGAAGAGTTAAAATAGGGAGAAGAATGAATAGTCAATTGTAAACTTTTTTTTTGGAAACGTCAACTCTACACTTTTTTTTTTTTTTGCAAAATGTCATTTCTACACAATTGAAGTGCCTGTGTCCTGCATGCTTTTCCAGCGGCCGCAGAGCCTAGTTCCAACCTAACATGGTCACATGGGTCTTGGGCTACGAATTGAGAAGTGTGAAACGAGCTATTCTATCTACCATTGGATGAGGAATGTAGGGCATCCGGCAGGGGGCAAGTCACCTGTGACTTACCTTCAGCAAGTCAGACAATCCAAGCCACAAGGACAAGGAAAAGAACCGGAATTTGTCATCCTGAATTTCATTTGTACTTTAGTTGGGCAAGGTAAATTATGTATACATATGTTCTTCTTTATGATTTTTTTAGAAAAGGATGTTCTTCTTCAGGATGAAACCGATAATCCTTGTAAGGCGGTGCATCAAGACAATTGTCACATTGGTCATCACTCATGAGTCATGAGGTATGTATTCGAGAGATAAGGAAAACTTATGAGCAAGTATATATGTCTTCAACTGGATGTGAGCAATCATGTCCGGAGGTAGTATGATGTGTCGTTTGTCGTCATACCAGAGAACTAACATAGTGTGCCAAATCAATATAGTTCAACCAGATTAAAAAAGTTAATTCAATGAGACTCAACTCGAGTCCATGCTTTAGAGGCTCCCAAATTGCTTTTCTTAGTTCCATCTCCCAGGTGAGAAAATCTCTTGTCCCCAACACCAACTTAATTAGGTTTAAAAAAATCTCACTTCTTTATGGAGGAACCAAATCTCCCTCCTTCTCCCAGAGCATGAAAAATCTTCCCCACACCACCCAAATATCCGTCCTCCTAGAGCGTGAAAAATCTTCCTCACACCGCCTCACTCCCTTACGTATTTTTTCATCCTGACTCTCTCTCTCTCTCTCTCTCTCTCTCTCTCTCATGTCGCCGCCCTATTCCCCTCCCTTAGATCGGCATTTATCCCCTTCCCTCCCCTTTGGTGAGGCCCATTCAATGTGTTTAACTCTCTCGGCGAGTCACTCGATCCCACAACGACTTCTCACCCATGCCGCTTTCGACGCTCCTCACTCTCCTTTCATGCTCCCATAACTCAATCGGTTAGAACGATGGTGGATATGACCAAATGATGACTTGATGAGTGGGTCGCATGTGCCGGTGTCTGCACCTCCCATAGCTTAGTCGGTTGGAATGATGGCGGATATGGCCGAACAACGAGCAAGTCTCATCCAACATTGTCTATTACAATGGATTTGAAATCCCTGATCTGAGGACTCATGTTAGAATAGATAAAAAAACAAACCAAAAGGTAAGAAGAGCCCTTAATCTAAACTAGAGGCCGTTGGGTTGTCGAATTGTTTGTTGCTAAATAGAATGGACATTTGTCTCAATACCTTTAGCAATACCGACCGCTAGCTTAGGCCTCATGGATAAATTTAACGTCAAAGAATGGACGTCTATGATATTGTCAATAGACATTTAGCAATACTGACACTTGCTTTATATGCCTCGTTAGCAAATTGAACCGCCTTGTTTGTAATGATGTTTGTTGGTTCATACGGCACTTCTTATGGGATATAATCATTACTTGTAAATGTTTCCACATTACCTGTTTTTATAGTTGCCTTTATCACAACCTAAGTAAAAAAGATTACTCACAAGCTTTTTTTTATTGGTTCCTTACATAGCTTGACATAGTATTTCTTTACCTCTTCCACATCCAAAGTACGCAGTATCACATGTACCTCGTAGGCTCATACTCCCTCCGTATAGGAAAAGAAAGTCATTTAAAACAGTGACACAGTCTCCAAAGTATAACTTTGACTTTATATATTTTTTTAAAAAATACTCATTACAAAGATATATATTTATACTTTTATAAAAGTATTTTTCAAGACAAATCTATTTTTATATTTTCAAACTCAATAACTTAAAAGTTATTCATAATTTATATTTTCAATGTTTGATCAAAACCTTATCAAAACGACTTCTTTTTTCCTATACGGAGGGAGTACATGTAAAACAATCGTTCAGTGAGCCACACAGAAGTTGTACACACTTGACGGTTCACTTTTCCTATTTGCTAGTGACGCGTCGATAGCTCTTCCATTAATAACCACAAGGTACGCCGACAACAGCCTATGAGCTTCAAAGCTTTCCTAAACATTTTCTTACTCAATTCGTGCAAAGCTTATAAACAACCAATGAACTGGTTTTACTTACCCGAAAGATCGAGTCATAAAGCGGAGAAAGGCTATAAAATATCACACCAAGCAATGATTTCTGATAAGATTATCAATCAAGGACACTTTCGAAGGCAAGGAGTTGCGTATTATCCTCGGACAGAATACAATTAAACTATAGCTTCTTTTGTTCCTGAGATCCCCAACCCCTTTTGTTTAAAAGTGGTTGTGGTCAGAGCTATTTTCTTTTGCACGCAAAGGCTTCTGGGCGAAGCAGCAGCGCATATTAAACCATATCACCATCAGGGATACACTAGACCAGCATATATTCGTATGATTGCCAACGGCTACAGTACCAGCACGGACGCACGACTAGGCTGCACCTGGAAGCGACCCGACTCACCCGTTGTCTGGTGGCTTCGGGTGCCACCTCCCGCAACCACAAGAAACTTTTGAGAACCAAAGATAGCAACAGGAACAGATAACGTGCCAGCAAAACATGTTATGTTCGACAAGGGGCAGGCCACTACAGGAACCAAAGCAGAAGGCACAGTCCTATTTCCATGGCATATATTCATCACGCTCGGATCAGATATCATTGTTCATAAGAAATCCACGAATAATTCACATATTTTTGTGCCTTAAGTCACACAGCGACGCTTCGGAAGGCAAACAAGCACCAGTGAACAATGGAGTTTTCATAGAAAGATAGCATTGGCACTTTCTATCACGCAGGCACACATATATACAGAAGTTTGGATAAAAGAGCAGTGAACTAGGCACACCAGTGGTCTGTTTGACCACACCTAAAACCTGGTATGTACAAAGAAGGGTAGCGTTTTTTTCCTCCTAAAATCAGCTCCACCAGATCGTGCTGTCAGTGAAATAAGCAGTGAACCACCCACATTTACACCGTGCTTTCCTTTCCTACGAGATACTTACAAAGTGAAGCTCCTATTGCATATGGCATTTAAGATAGGTGGAAGGACCCCTGGCCCTCTGTAATTGCATAGAGGAGTTTCTCCCTCATCTTTTCCTGCAGGAAAAACAAGGAAACTTTCATGGAGCGGAACAAAAGCATAGCTAAAAAATCAAATGCATGGAAAATTGTTGTGTGAGAAATTCAGCGCTCAAGTGCATTTTTTACTATCAATTAACAAAAAAAGCTTGACTTGCTTAATGTTTTAGCTTTTTTTGGTAGTTATGTTGGCTACTTAATGCTTTTGGTTATGTTCGCTGTGGGGACCTTGATCTTGAGAAGACAACCTCAGAACATGGATGCTTAACTTTAATCTATTTCACTTGATTTGTTAGAATTTCAATCTCCCAAATGATATAAGTTCAATCTCAATCCATTTCACTTGATCTGTTATAAGTTCAATCTCTCAAATGAATAAGAGCACTGAAAATAATTAACCTAGTAAACTTCACTAAATTAGGATATGCAGAAAGGTCAAACCTTTGAAGAGTATGGAGGTAACTTAAGATAGTTGGCACAAGTCATCACACTAGGCAGGTCATCATCAGCGTCGTTGCTGTTATGCTGTTTATTATTACATCACTGTTAGCAAAAGATGGATCAAGTGAACTGAAACAGAAAGGAGAGCTTTATATAACAAAAACGAACCTTTCGGACAACTGTGAACTTTGGATTTAGTGCAGCCAAGCCACCTGGTGGAAGCCGAGGTGAACCCGTTATAAATTGCAAGAAAGCTCTGCGTTCAAGGGATCCAAACTCTTGTATGATTTCCAACAACTGCATACATTTTGGATTCAAATAACAGACCTCCATTAATGGTTCACAATATATGTTGCCAATTCAAAATATTTTGGCTAGAGAAAACTTACATTAATGACATGAGGGCTGCTGGAAGTGTAACCATGATCAAATTTGATGTGATCCACAAGTTTCACAAACTGTTCAAACCAAGAAATCAGCAACCAGAATAAAATAATATCAAAACATGAACAGATGCCAACAGAAGATAGATGCATACATCCCATGTATCTTGTTCGCCACATAGTAATCTCTCTAGCTCATCCTCTGAGAAAACCTGGAGTTTTTTTAGTGGAAATACCTGCAGTAGACAGTGTTAGCATGTCAAAGCAATATTCTAGGTGAAAAAATTACCATGGAAGTGTTATCATGTAAGTTCCATGTAAGGTTTCCTAACTTCAACCAGAATCACAAGGAGCAGTACTAACCCCCTAAATAAACCTGGACCCAGCAAACAAGAATTAAGACCGATGCAGTAGTCTTCACCATTTTGGGATGCCAGCTATTGTTTTATATATAGTCTAAAACTCACAGTACAGAATAGGCCAGATAAGATGCTTGTGTGCAGTAAAAAAGGTGGAAGGGTGAGCAAATAAACAGCAAAAGATCTACAAGAAAGAATTGAAGTTCACTCAAAACTAGATTAATATATATTTCTTATGAAACACACAGGATCACATAGTTGGTAACCAAATGGAAGGTTTTCAAATCACATGATTACAGCCATGCTTTCTGGGTAATATCTGAACTTCCAAAGTAAGTGTACCAATGTTCTCAAAAATAAAAAAGTAAGTGTACCAAAAAGTAACCACATTGACACATGGCATTTTTTATGCTCCAGAATTAGCGCATTTCGAGAATAGAGCCAAACCAGACAATCATAGTGTAAGTGAAAATCACCACCAGTTACCAGTTACAAGCATCAATAGAGAACTGCAAAATTGTAGACCAAATACCTCATTAAATCCTGATTTGAAGGCCTCCATCTGTCTTGCAATTCCACTTTTAACTGTTGCGTCAACAACATGACGAACATATTCTTCCAAATTCTCAGCATTCAACTGAAAAATAGAAGCAATCAATTCGGTATGCGTGTGGGTGGGTGGGGCGGGGCTGGGGGTATTTAGTCTACTTACACCGTCAGAGGGACTTCCCGATGAGAGCACATATTCTGGATACCCTGGGAGAGCAAATTCAATAGCAAGATCCTCAATTCTACAACCTCGATAAGTCAAATCTGATATAATCTGGCAGTCCGTCAAACTCGACTCTTCATATTTTCTCCGACAAGCAAGCGCTTGAAACTCCACAAGGGATACGGCAAGTTCAGAATCAAATGACTGGATATCATATATATTAAGCTCCTATAACAAAGAAAAAGATTGCTTACATTTATTTAGATAGACAAGCAAAGTCGAATAGCAACAGTCATTCATATTGAAGGATGCAGAGCCAAAGATACCTGTCCAAGGATAAGGTTGTAGAATGCTTTAGAAAATGGAATGTCTAGAATTCTGTTGTCTTTAATTGCTTTTGCAACAACCAGACCAAGTAAGTGGAATCGCTTGCTCACTTCTTGAAAGGAAGCAGAATCTGCAGAAGAAGACCAAGGTCTAGGAAAAAGTCCATTAGGGGCAACCACGAATCCAGAAACACGAGGATCATTGGTACCAGATTCACAAGGAAGCTCCCCTCTCCACATGCCTAAACCAGACTTCTGAAATTCATGACTTATCAATGTATAGAATTCCATTGTGGGACCTAGACCAGTGCCCACTTCCTCTTTATATTCTACTTCGAGTAGAGCATTGCTCTTAGCATGTGACTTCATCATTTTTGCAGCTGAAACCAGTATATCATCACGATCAACTTTGAACTTTTTCCGTGAGTGGGAGGACCCTCTTTCTGCAACACTGTTAGCACTTGCATCCATCATATGGCCATGGTGATTTTTCAAAGAACCAAATGCTGCCAGTTGGAAATACTTCCATCTCGCCTCAAATGAAAATAAGAAAGGGCATGCAGACATCAGTTCAGTGCACCATAAAGGCAGGCAGCAAGACCTTGAAACTAATGGATCATGCATTTGTTGCTCCAATTTATCTGTCAATTTGGCACTGACAAACTCTTGCTGAGGAATCGAGAAAACTTCAACTTTCAGATCATCGAGGTTAGTTATCTTTCCATGGGCAAAAGAATGGTTTCTCTCATCAGACATGAGGTGAAATGAATACCTGTTTATTCCGTCTAAAATGTGTAACATGAACAATATGTCATACCAAGGACCTGATCTGTCAAGTTTGCAAGGAAGTTTACCAAGCAACATACTAGAAAAGATAGGGAGCATCGGCCATGTAAACCCAGTTGTATTGTCATTTATTGATGATATTGCAGCAGAGGAAGGTCTAGGAGAACCATTTGCTTCTGGGTTAACAGCTGTTCTATTTACTTCTGGGTTAGCAGTTCTGAAAGTTATGTCATGTACACTGCGCCAAAACTGCATGTCCAGAATTATGTCAGATCCTGCATTGATCTGATCCTGCAGTATTGACTGATACAGAGTAATGGACCGGTCAAGCTCTTTCCCATTTAAGCTAAATACCAATTTTGGTTTTACGTTGTTATCGCTCAAGATTGTTGTGTTCCTTTCTGCTTGACCTGCAGTTGCACATTTATAAGATTATTCAGGTTGCTGAGATGAAAAGATGGCCTGCAAACAGACACTTTTAGGCTGTATGCTCACCAGAAGATGAAGTTCCTTGCTTTGGACTTGTTTCTACAGGTGGATTCTGATTTTCACAAGTCAGGCCCTGAAAAGAGTCGATTTAATTTAAAAGTGTCTATAAAATACTTTGAAGAACATGCTTTATCAGAAATATACATTGCCGACAAAATCTCTTCATATGCTTTTCTAAGCGATTAAATTCCCAATTAGCTGTGAACTCATTCCATGGAATAACCAACATACTACAAAACCATTTGCAGCACAAAGAACCTTTTATTCTCTCTGTTTAATTCCAAAGTTAAAACCTAAGAGCTTACTGCAAACAATGAACTTATCCATTCCATTTAACTACCAGCATATAAACCACCTGCAGAACAAAGGTCCTTCTATCCTCTGTTTAATTAGCATATATGAGAGATGGGAAATGCGCAGTGGAGTTCAAGAATATATTAAAGTCTTTTGAGATTGGAATAGAAACCTAAGAAAGCATGTAAATTCATGAAAATGACCATGGAGTTCAAGAATATATAAAAGAGCGGTTCCAGAAACACACATCGGTTGCTTGGGAGATATCGAAATCCATGTGTTTTTGAGGCAGCGGCGGATCCAGCGGTGGGCCGGGGGGGGGGGGGGGGGGGCTCAAGCCCCTCCTACCCATGGAAATGCCATGGAGCCCCCCCACAAATTTGAGGAGGAAGAAGGAGGGAAGGGGAGGTGGGAGGAGGAGGAAGAACAGGGGAGAGCCCCCCCCCTGGAATCAATCCTGCCTCCGCCGCTGGTTTGAGTGTGTAAGCCCAAATGTGCAGGTGGTTCTACAGGAGGTGAGTAGCAGCCTTTGGTGCTGTGCAGGAGCTTCTGCTCTCCAGGAGCTGCTCCTTCGGTTGCTCCCCACAGATTAGGTTTGAGTTTCTTGGCTGTGGCCATTTGTATTTTTGGGGGCAAGTCTGTAATCGGTGTGTGTGTTTCTGGGAGTAGGTTCTATGCCCTCTCCCTTGCTGTTCTTTTTTCTCCTATCTTAATGGAGACACACAGCTGTCCCACATCATTCGAGAAAAAAAATCATATTTAAAAAATATCAATTAATCACACTTCATATAAAGTATTAATACCATGTGCAGAATAATACCTCTGATGGTGAATCAGCCTTCTGGTTAGGTGTGGAATCTCGTTCCTGAGAGTCATCATCATCAGAATATTTGCTTTCCAAAGCAGTGCCACTAGGTGGTGATCCAACCTTCTGACTGTTGACATCTATACTAACTTTGGGCCATAAAAATTCTTCAATGGTATGCAAGGATGACGATATTTCCACATTCACAGCACTATCATAGCTTGACAAGTTAGTTTCATCTTCTTCTTTCTTGAATCTTACTCGGATACATGGAGTAATTGTTGAGTGCCTCGTAGGGATATCAGAAATATTGCTCCTTGGCTTGAAGTTGTGGCTCATTATAACTGGAAAGTTGTCAAGAGAAGTAAGAGCATTCTGAAGCTTCCTTACTAAAAGTGTCAAGAGCATGTCACCCCAACCTTGGTCCATTCTTGAGAAAGACATCCGAGCAAATGACTGAAATCTTTTCACCACAGCCAAAAAATGGTCAGAACTGCAATTCATATTGTCCTCCACCTGGAGATACTTTCCATTTGATAGGTAATTTGATAAAGATTTGACCAATCCACTCTCAAGAAATTCAAAGGTTGTCATTGTTTCTCCCCCATGAAGCTCCATCATTACCTCACTTAAAATGGTAGATAAGTATTCTTCACTCTGAAGGTTGCATTGTTCTGATGACTTGTCTGTGGTCTCATTCAAAACTGCACAGCAAGTTTTGAGTTTCTGCAAAATCTCAGTTAACCCCATCTCAGAACTCACTACATCCTTAGTAAAGTAGGTTGTTTTCACATGCCTGGCAAAAGTAAAAAGACTGTCCTTCCCAATCCTACAAGTCCTTTTTTCGGCAGCTTCATATCTACAGGCATCAAATGCATAGCAGAAACATGTAGTCTTATTTCTTATGACAGGTTGAGTCTCTGATTGTTGCACATCATCAGCAAGATGAGTGGATTTTGAGCAATTCTCTTGATTAAGAAGCACCTCAACTGCATTGACAACACCTTCCTTGATAAAGAAGCTAAGGTATGCATAAGGAAGCTTTTGCATGAGAATCTCGATTATCTTTAGTGATGAGGTCAG
>CM041639.1:33235076-33314229 GCA_023333625.1 Bothriochloa decipiens | reverse complement strand
TTGCAGCTACCTCATCACTTAACAAACATCATCGGCCATACTTCCAACTTACCAACCACAACATCTTATCTTAGTCATATCCTTCCCACAGAAAACAGCAGCAACAAAGCAAAGTAATTAGTTATCCAACAAGAGCAAATTGGAATGATAGTAGCAGCACATTGCATAAGTAAAAGATCTTAGCAACCAACAGAGGTTGCAATTAAGTACATACCACATGGTTCAAATGAGTTTAGCCCAGTATAAGTGAGCAAGACTAACAGTTGGTCATCTATGATTGGCCACCCTCCCATGCCAAATTATACTTTCCAAAAGGACAGGTGCTGGTCAGCCATCTACCATGCATAGTCTAGCCAAAAGAACCCAAAAGAGAAGATAGTGGGGTGAGGGAGGTGGAGGCAATATAGGCCTCAACAGTCAACCCCCTCAACAGGCCATAGGCTACCTTAGACAGAGCTACATGTAGCTCATCTTTGCCAGGAAGGTCTGGAGCCAAACATGCCTGTGGGTGGTAGACATGTTGATAAACCCAGTAGCAACTGCTTTGTTCTCAAGAAGATGGGTGTAGGAAACAATCAAGGTCTCAGTGGAGAACTCTGGCATCTCCATGACAGCAAGATACAGGTCAGGATCAACATGGGCAGCACTAGTTTTTAGCATAGCATTGGCAACATTGTTCATAGCATCTGTCATATTGTTCATCATCAGCATTTCCTCCTCACTAAAATTCCTCTTCCTCTTCACACCAATAGTGGTTGATACAGGTGGAGTAGCCTTGCTGCCCTCACCAAACTCAAAGGTGGGTTTGGCTTCAAAGGCAGGACAAGAGAAGTCCTGCCCCTCAAGCTTTGTAGCCTAGAATCTGCATTGTTGACTCACAAAGGTGCACTAGACCCTAAGGCAAACCTACCAGTTGCCAAAGTGCTAACAAAGATGGATTCCATCTCAGTGTAGAACCTGATGGGGGTGTTTAGGAACTCAACATCTTTAGGGTGGTCCTATAGTTAGTGTAGGTATGTGAAAGGACCTAGGATGTTGCCTAGAGGGGGTGAATAGGGGTTTTTGAAAATCCTAAAACTTAAAACTCAAATGCGGAAGTTAAATTCTAACCGGTAGTAGGACCGGAAGTAGTGCCGGTACTACCGGTAGTTCAAAACTAGTACTAACGATGCAAACTTCTGGTACTACCGGTGCCCTACAAAATTGAAATGGAAATCAGAGTAAAATGAGCTGTAAATTTAGATCTAATTGTCACCACCCCTTTGTTGATGTTGCTGATGAAGATGTTGAACTTCTTGGAGCTTTTCACTGGACCAAATCGTAGATCAAGTCCTCCAACCTAAGAACTTGGAGATAGAGATGAAGAACACAAAGAACAAGGGTTGTCGATGCTACAACCACAGCAAGACACATGATTTAATCTGAGGTTCGGCAATCCCCACAAAGCAGTTCCTACGTCCCCGTTGTTGAGGTGACCACAAAGGTCCGACCACAAAGGTCTCCCCCCTCAAGCAACTACACAGGTTAGATCGAGATTTCCAATAAGAAGAATGGGGTGATACAAACACTTCAGGGTGCCCTCACAAGTAGATCAACACGGGCAGCCAACGAAGGACGCCTAGCCGGCTAGGGTTCCAAGAACCCAAGAGTAACAAACACAAATCAAGCCGGCACGACGAGGAATCCAAGTGCTCAAATCGTAAATTGAAGTTTCCGCTCTCTAATCTCACGTCCCTAGCTCAAATCTTTGAGGGGATGAAGTTTGGGAGCAAAGGGGAGAGAGAGAGAGTAGGCGAGCTGGTGCTTGGAGAAAGCCTTTCTCGGGCTTGGAACGAGTGGAATAAGCAAAAAAGAGAGAAAGGAGAGAGATGAGGGGTATATATAGTGCCTATCCAGAACAACTACCGGTACTACCGATGGGAACCATCGGTACTACCGGTACCTCACCAAAAGTGACCATTGTGGTGTGTCAGAACGTGCACAGGGTGACACATGGGTACTACCAGAAGTAGGACCAGAATTAGACCGGTACTACCGGTAGTACATTTCCTGTGCAACTGGACACTTCAACTTGGCCTAAAAAATTGGTCGCAACTTCCGGACTATAATTCGAATAAATTCGGTACTTCCGATGCGAACTAGTACTACTGGTCTACTACCGGTAGTACAACAAATGCAACTTCGAGCGTTCCACTTTGTAGAAAATATTCATCTAGTAGTTCCGGTCTATAATTCATTTTTAGCCGGTACTACCGATGACTACCGATGACGACCGGTACTACCGGTCCAAGGACCGGTACTACCGATAGTACATCAATAGCAACGTCGATCGTTCAACTTGGTGCAAAATAATACACCAGTACTACCGCTCTATAACTCAAATAAATTCGGTACTATCGGTAGGCCAGGTTGGGTGAAGAAAGGGCCATTTTCTAAGTGCAGTGAATGCAACTGTGTCTCTCCAAACTCTCTAAAGATCGATATGAGCACTTTTCGACCTCGAATTACCAACCTAATTTGTATCCCTCTTGATAGTACAATGTTTCCTATAACTCAAGCAAAGATAAAGTTTGTGGGCTCTCTTGAGTAGAAACGTCGTCCATCTGAAGAAACTTTGGGGTGCTAGGATCACCAAATATCATCGTTCAAATCTTTCAATGTACTTCAAAGGGAGATAACATTCCAACTTTAATTTTTCTTCTTAAGCAATGTCATCTTGAGTACGTGACTTGATTCTATTCATCAAATATAGATAAATCCAAATATACCAAGTCACTTTTCATGAGACCATTCCATATGCAATCCCTTATGTCTCATTATCTAACTCAACATGCTTGCTTCCACATGAATCATAGAAATCTCACAATAGATAGGCCTTTATATGAATTCTATTTGTATTGTTGTCTTATGCTTATACAACAATGACACATCATTTTGGCTTTATACACTTTAATCAAGTACTTGTAAGATAATCAATTTCATGTTCAACACTTAGCAGAATCATTAGACCTTTAATTATGTTGTCAATCAATTCACCAAAACCCACTAAGATGACAACACAATTAAAGCTTACAAGAGATTGATAAATAATAAGATTTTGAATCCTATGATATAGTGAGATCCCCCTAAATGTGTGCATTGAAGGAATTCAAACTTTGGCCTTAAATGCCAAATGCACATATTTAAGATGAAGTGTGGAAACTCTCCTATATCTTAGCATCCATGGGGTGCAAGGTGTAACATTATAACCATGATGCTCATGACAATTCATGCACTCAAAGAAAATAAACATTACACCATTCAAGGCATGAATGTCACACACTAGCATAAACGATCCTTATCAAAAAGCATCAATTTAAACTATCCTTGCGTACACCACACAAAATTGAAAAATCTTATATGCCCTCCTTTACCCCTTTCAATCCACATATCAATCTCACTATCTCCCAATATTTCTCCCTCTTTGGCATTAATCTCCAAAAAGGGTCTCTCCACCAAAAGGAGGAAATGATGTATGGAAGACAAGTGAGAGCAAGAGGTGGGTAAATGATTAGCATATAGGACTTCTCTTCTAAGATTTCTACCACACAAAGTATGCAACAACTTAAGTCAAGATTCTTGAGTAGTAGCATATTTAGCTCATACCTCACTTAGATCATAGTTAGACACAAGAGGTATGAACCAAATATCTAAAGATTTCTCTAATCATCACCACAAGAATAAACTTATGGTGTGACCCAAAATATTGCATACACATGCACAAACTAGCATGTAAGGGCCTAGATGCACAAAGGTAATGCAAGAGTTCATGGAGCGATATACCTTTGTTCGAAGTCTCATAATTTTCAATAGTTGGATTTAGTTCTTTGATTGGACTAGTACTTCTTTATGCAAGATAATTTCATCTGTGCCCATCTCTCTTTATCATCATCTTCAAGGAGATATCACACTTGTGCTTGATCTCAATTGAAAGTCCATTGCTAGCTTTTTTTGTCATTTTGAGATACCAATTGAAGACATATTTCTTTATATACCAAGTTAGAAGATTATGCACCAATATCAATTGTAAAATGGTCTTCACTATTTTGACACCAATTTGAGGAATTCTTCACAAGTTGATGCCATTTGAAATGAATTCTCGTATCTCATAATGTCACCTAGGGAATGCTCACAAAGCCAAAAGATAGCATTAAATTGCACAAGCTACAGTTTCACAACTAGTGACTTTTTGGATGTGGAAGGCATGTAAGTCACTAATTGCAAAACCTCATAACATAGATTAAATTTCCCCTTTTTCGCTAGTGCATACATATATATGTGGAAGGCAAGAACATATGCACTTTTGGTAAACTGAGTCTAAATAAGGGAATTTAAGCTATATTAAGGAGAGTAGCTACTTAAGAGATAAAATTACAATCCAAATGAATATGAGTGATAACTTTACTAATTTTAATTGAGTTATTATAGCATTCTCATGAGAAGCTCATTCTCACCAAGAGACTACATAAATCACTAGAAGAAAATATTAGTCTTCAAAGACACAAGACATAGGATGGGCTCTCCCTTAATATATGCATCAAGTATTCGAATTACTTGTGAAATGCATTTGAATCGATTTAAGAGTCATGAGGAGTTCACCCTATATCTTGGCCAAGGCATGATAAATTTACAAGAATTAAAATTATGCCAAGAAAACATACCACCACCAAGGTAGATAAATTACTACATAGATATGACCATTATAAGTGAGACTTCATGATTCGGATGGACATAATTCTTCACTTGATGACTCATGGTGGATTATGATGCATCAAGATCTAAATTGGGTGCCTATTTCTTTCTTTACCTAAAATAACTCACACACAGAGAAAAAGGTAAAATTCATGAAATTTGTAAATTGTGAACTAGGAGTTATTACTTTTGTTGATAAGATCTTGGGTAATCAATGAGATGAATCAAGTTCACTTGATGAGATCTAGAGGGATAAATAGTAGTGAAATCTCAATCTTCAGTTGTTTTCTCCAACTCATTTAGATTTAATTCCACTAAAGGATTGGGACATCCTTTTGAAATACCCAAAGAATCCAAGGAACCATCCATCCACCTTTTCTCATGTGTGAGACTACATATCATACAGTTAGAAGAAGCCAATAGTCTCACAAGATATAGGCTAGTCTCCCCTTAAAACTATGCATATAAGAGTACACAAGATTCTCTAAACACATTATCACTATGAGGTCAAAGGAGAGGTTTGCACTATATGCCAACTAATTTCAATCTCCTTTAGGCTGCTTGCAATCTGATAGCATCATATGTTTCTAATTTCTCTTTATTGATTTCAGCTAGTACCAATTGATTGTAACTCATCGATGCTTCTTGTAACTACAGAAGTCAACTAGTTTTAATTATTTTAGCTGATTGCTTTCTGTTCTAATTAGTTGCAACTGCTTACTGGTACTTGTAATCTGAGTGCAACTGATTTGGATCCATATGTGAGTCCTTTTATTTTGTTGAAATTCTTTTAGACCAAACTGATGCTTATCTTTTTCAAATGATTCTTCATGACCAACTTGATAGCCAACTGAACCTTGTTATTACAATGCTATTCAATTCCATACATTCAATGTTCAGATCTTGTCCTTCTTAGAGAAAAATTCATATCCTCAGATTACTAGCTCAGCATGCATGAAATTTGGTAGAGACATGCATCTATGAGTCCTTTAACAGCTGTGAAAATTTTAAATTATTTGGACTCCATTTGATTTTCCATATCTATTTTCTACCATAACTATTAGGTCTGAATTTGCACTGCTAAAAGTGATAGAATTTAATTCCTTGGAGAAACTTTTTTATATCTCAGACCACTTGTCCAATATGCATGAAACTTAGTAGATGGATGAATCTATGTGTTCTCTATCTTGTGTAAAATTTTCAGCTCATTTTGATCCCTTTTGATGAGTCATGTCAAATTTCTACCAAAATTGCCATGATCTGAAAACTGCAGCGTTGAATCTGATAGAAACTTACTCATAGCTGATTTTCTTTAAAACCAATCTTCATGAAAATTATACAGCAACAAGTATCAAATGTGCATGACATGCTTACATAGTTTTAGGTCAATTCAACAGTGTTTGAATTTCCAAATCCATACTTGAAGACAACCAATCGTAGAATTCAGACTTTCTGGACAGATTTGATAATTCTCTATTTTTCTTAGCTTCTTGTCCAATCCTGAGGTGAATTTAGAACCGTTGAAATATGTAGATGCTCATAAGATAAAAATGAGAATGGTAATCTACATATGATAAGATTCCATCAGTAGAGAGTTCTTGAACTATGAATTATAAGTGCCTCCACCTTAATTGACCTTGATCTTTAATTTTGAGTACCAAATATGCAAAAGCACTCTACATCAAATATCCTTATACAATATCATATATTGCTTCTAGCTTAATTCAAGATCACACTTATGTCTCTCGAACCCTCATAATCATGTTTCCGTCTTGAGGACATTTTAATCAAAATGACTCGTGAACAATCCAATGATTGTTGCTTTTCTGGCAGATTATGTGCTCCTTCAAAGATTAATCCATAACTACCAATGTACATATCCAAATATCACAAAATTTAGTGGAAATGCTCTTTATAAAGTCATCTAGTATCTTTGAAAATTTTAGCTTCATTTGCCTTGTAGATTGCTACCAGATTTGTCATCTTTCAGTACTGCTACGTGCTGAGAACTAATTTACCATAGCTGAGAAGATCCACTCCAAAACTGAAGCATCTCGTATCCTATTCTCATGAAACTCGTATGCCAATTAATACCATAAGTCTAGAGCATGAATACCAAATGTAACAACCCAAAAATCCGAGCTACAAATTTTTTTCTCAAAAAACCTATGAGTGATGGGTGCGACATGTCATCATCAACCCTAACCATGCATCAACCTTATCATGTCATGCATAACATCCCATGTGAGCATAGCATAATTAAATGTTTTAAAGTAATTTTGATCAATGTTTCATATGTTATTTTCCAACGTTGCATTAGCCTTATCTTCAATGTTTCATTAGTCATCATGGCATGTTGCATTTAATTGTGATTTGGATTTTATTGGTTTATGTGATGTAAATTAAAATGAGACCGTAATATTTATTTTCACAAATAAATATTAAGAAGATAATACCCTAACAAATATAAGGGCCTAGTATACCCACTACTTTATTATACAAAATTGGCACATCATAAATATATATATAAAAGTATTTTAAAAATTAGAAATGGAAAAGAGAATGAAAAGAAGAGATAAAAAGAAAAGCCAATCTGGCCCGTGGAAAGAAGCAGCCCAGCCCCGCCGGCCCAGCTTCTCTCCTCCTCTCTCTTTTCTTTCGCACCGCTCAACCCAGCAAGCCAGGCCGCCGGCCCGTTCGCTCGCCCTCTCTATTTTCTCTCCGCGCGAGCCAGCCCAGCGCGCCCGACCGGTCCAGCAGGCCCAGCAAGACGCCCGCGCCGCTTCGCGCCAAAGGAACCGGCCGCTGCTGCTGACAGGAGGGACCCACAGTGGGACCCACCTGTCATAACCCCTGAGGTCCCCCCAGGTCGTTGCGCATGACTTCACGTGCGTCAGGCATTGTCCCCCGCGTCGCCGCTAAGCAAGCCACACCGGCCACTCGATCAGTGCCTGTCCCGCATCCACAGCCGACCTGCCTGCCACCTTGGCCGACAAACTCTGCCACAAGGCACCCACGACCACGAGCGCATCGTCCTCCAGTGCGTGCAACCGCTCCGTGCATGTGAGCTACTCCCTGCCTGTCCCCTCACTCTCTTGGCTGTCAAGGCAGCTCGCCTCTCCCTCGCTTCCCGCTAGAGCCCACCGGACCCGAGGATGATGCTTGGAAGCTTTCCTTGGACGGGAATGCCCCCATCTTCTTGGGTGAACCACCATGGCCTCCATGCCCTCGCCCTGTCCTTATAAACCATGCCCCGACACTTCTAGGGTTCCTCAATCGCGTCGCCACACCGGTGGCTTGCAATTCCACTCACCAGCAACACCAATTTGAGGAAGAAGGGGAGGAATTGCAGAAGAAGGAGGTGGGGGAAAAGGAAGCCGTCGCTGCCAGAGTTGGGGAAGAAGGAGGAGCACCGCTGCGGAGGTGCTGCTGCTGCGGAGCCATCGGGGACGAAGGACCGGAGCTGAATTGCAAGCCGAAGTCGGAGTTGGACCTTTACCGCACGTCCATCCTCGTCTACGTCGGTGAGCACCACTGCCATCGTCCCTCTTCCAACCTCCGCCGAGCTGTCGGCCATGGCGCTCCGCCTTGGGAGCGTGAAGGCCGAGGCCACCGCCAGCCTCCTTTTGACGTACGCACACACCCACGAGACCAGCCAAGCCCTTGGACCACGACATCGAGCAGATGTCAGACTGAAAGCCGCCATGTCTCCCGCCGCGCTGCACGCCGCGGCAGCGAGGCCACCTTGCTACCTCGTCATTGAGCCTTGAGCCGCTTTGACCTCAGATCCGTGCTCGCCTTGATGAGACGGACCTGATGCGCATGCTAGCCCCTTGGATGGCGCCTCGGATGCCTCGGCGTGCGCCACCATGCTAGTGCACCGCTGCTCTAGAGCGCTGCCTTGCACCGCCATGTTCCCACCATCTCAGACCACTGCTGGGAGCAAGAAGATGATGAGCGCCTCCGCCGTGACGAGCTGCGTCAACTGGACAAGAAGATAGAGGCAGGAGAACCTCTCTGAGTGCCTTGCTGCACACCCGAGGCCTCGTCGGAGCTTCGCTGTGGGAGTTGCTACCCACACGGACTCCGCCATAGGTTTTGGTCACTCTCGGTGCATCGGGGAGGTGCTGCGTGCCCTCAATCATGCTGCTGTGCCCCAAATTGGACTTGGAGTGGCTCGGTGAGAAGATTTCACCGAGCGCCGCAGCTGTCGAGCTGCCGTCCACCACGGAGCGTGTCACCGGAAGCCAAGCTACCACCTTGAAGCCTACCTCTGTGTTCGCCTTGACAACCTGGAGCCGATGGGCGAGTTGATGGCGCCGGAGGACTACCGGAGCACCAAAATTTGGAGAAGATTCACCGCCGGCGAGCCCCGGCATCGGGTGGGAGAAGACAGAGGAAGGAGGATGGTTGGAGGAGCAGTTGGTGGACGCGGTGCTCGTGGACCTGAGTCGCTGCCAGTGGGGCCAGGAGAAGTCAGTGAACCATGGATTGACCAGTGAACCGCGTCGAATAGAAGGCAATGCGGTGGACGCGGTTCACGTGAGCTAGAGTCCCTGACAGTGGACCAAGCGGACACCGGTGCACCGTGGACCAGAGCTGTGGACTGAGTCCGCTTTGAATCTGGCGTGATGATGTGGCAGCACCAGAGCATGCCACGTGGCAGGCCCGGCCTGACCCAGACCCGGCACACTCGGCCCATTAACGGCCTAGTGGGCCCACCTGTCAGTTGACCGTTGACTGCTGACGTTAGCAGTGACGTCACCCCAGACCCACCTGTCAGGCCACCGTTGACCCCGTACATGCTGACGTCAGCATGATGTCATCTGCCATGTCAGCACCTGATCAGCCGCTGTGTAAACCGCCGTGACACGTGGCCCAATCACAGGCTACCACGTGTCAACACTGGTTAATCTGGCCCTTTTTCTTTTTCAGAATATTGTTAAATCTTTGAAAAATCATAACTAATTCATACGAGCTCCTAAAATTATGATCCACATATCCAAATTTTCTGTAAATCGAGCTCTATCTATTTTTGCTATGTTTGAGTGCATTTGGATCTTATTTTTGGCATTTGTTCTTTGTACTAATCTATAGGGTTGCTCCCGCGATCGTTAATTCTCGGTTACAGGCTCGAGCGAGGACAAGTCTGACGACAGTGACTACCAGAAGAAGTCTGACAGCTACGTCAGTGAAGGTGCCACACCTCACCTAACCTTGTAGATCCCATTACGCATGGCAAATGTAGTATGGCTAGTGCTTTAAATCCTGTTGCTATAATGAATTACCTGTGTTAGGATTGCATGCTAGATTATTACTTGATGAGCCCTACCTTGTTGTAAACTTTCACCTGCTTAACTGCTGTTACGTTAGCCACTTGCTTATCTGCTATATTTATATATATATACTTCACTCGCTTACATTTTGATGCGACGTGATGAACCCCAGAAAGGCCTGGAGGGTGCCAGGCTGGTGATGTGTGAGTTGTTGGATCAGATGGGCATGTGAGCTGATGATGCTATATCTGGGTTTTTGGTGGAGCTTACGGCAGGGAGTAGGGTGAGGGTTGAGTCGATAGAGCCAGGATCTACGATGAGGTTTTGGAGCAAGTCTTGCCAGGGAATGGATCTGGACATTCCCACGAGAGGAGCCTGTGGCGGGCTAACTAAGATGTGATGGTGGTCTTTGGGTGAGATCCTCTGAGAGGTGGAGGCTGGGACGAAGGTGCCGTGATAGCACATAAAAGATCAACCCTGATGAAGATATCCCGGCTTGGTCACACTTAGGAACTGCTGCGCTGGTATTCGGACCTTAGGAATCTCTTACTTTCCACTTGCTCTCCGTGGGGGGAGACGGCCGAACCGCTGGATAGATCGATGCCACTACTGCTAGGCGAGTAGTGATAGGAAGGTATATGCATGGGATGGAGCTAACACCCTACTGAGATGATCATGGCACCCCCTTCGGGAGTGGGTACATGGCATGGCATCCTCTATGGGAGCAGATACATGCTCTCTTCATAGTTCCAGCAATCTAGAGCTGGATGGTAGAGTGGCATCGTTCTATGGCAGTAGGCGCCCAGAATCTGCCTAGGTGATTGCAAGCACCGATGATGGTTATCTAGTGGATTAGTGAAACCTCTACAGAGTGTATGGTTGATTGATCGATACATATGCTGACTTGATCGGCTATGGACCTTTCCTATGTTCTGCATGCACCGGACTAGTGAGTGAAGTGTTCTTGTTGGGAATATGCCCTAGAGCTAATCATGAGATGATGATATTACGATTGTGTCCATAATTAATAAAGTGTTTATCGAATATCCATTATAGACAACTTGTATTGATTGGCAATTATATGAATTGTTTATGGAACTCAATTACTTGAATGGTTATTCTAAAGTTATCCCTGGTCCGTGTTCTTGTGAGAACACACTTGAATATTAGACCAGCACATGTATTAGTTGATGGCTATGTTTCACAAGTCATGGATACGGAGATGTCAAACTAATAATGTGGGCACATGTGAGACATGTAGGCTGGACTGACCCAACATGAGAAAGTCTCTATTCATGTCATATACGTTATGTCCTTAGACCTGAGATTGTGGTATGGATTCAAGATGTGAAACGGCATACTTAGGGACTGTCAAACGCTACTCCGTAACTGGGTAGTTATAAAGTTGGTCTTCGGGTGGTCGGGAAGCATGCTATGAGACATAGACAATCAAGATGGAATTTGCCCCTCTCTACTCGAGAGAGATATCACTGGATCACTCAAGTGATTGGATCAACAAATGCATGGCCATGCTTGGGTTAAGTGTTAACCTAGGAGTTGAACCATATATCGAATGGCAAAGGGAATAACTTGTATATGGTCATAGTGGTTCGTTTGATATGATCTTTGCGTGCACGTAGGAGTTGTCATGCCTTGCTAGAGGCCGCTGTCAACTATTGGGCGAGTAGGAGTACTCGGCCCATGTCAATGTGTGTGTGAACCCATAGGGTCGCAAGCTTAAGGGGCTGGAAGCCTAATCCGGGTTGGACCCGAATTAGACAAGGCTTAGGGTTACTAATGGGCCTCCAACTCGTGAGCTCATTGGGGACGCCTATATAAGCAAGGGGTAGGGTGCACAGTGAGGGTTACATGCCTTGAACAGCCGCCATCGCCCTTCGCACGCTCGCGCCTTCTGTTCCTCGTAGACCTAACAGTTCGGAGCCGCATCGCTTCTTCCCTGTACGTGTGGGATACCTCGGAGGTGCTGCATCTGGAGCACTGGGACGAACCACACAAGGGGATTGACCTGATGGACGACCACGCAACTGCACTACCTGCTGTGATGCGTACGACTACATCGAGTCGTCTTCCATTGCATCCGCGCGTCAAGTGGTAATCCCATGACCTATAACTAGCAGTAGATCCTGGTTTATGAGGCAGAAAAGTTTTGTTTTCTAGCTAGCGTAGCACCCTCATAACCCTTCAGTGGTATCAGAGCCGTAGCTGCTCGTTATAGGTTCGGATGATGGCATATAGATGATTTGTAGAGATAGTAGATGCGATCTGCTAGTCTTGGTTGCACAGTTTCATTAGATCAATTATGGAGCGGGGTGGTAGATGGAAACTCAATCTGTTTTCGTGCTCTTGATGCATGGCCATGTAATGATCTACTCATACCGGTCGGTTTAATCCGCCATCTGAGTTAAGTGATACACATAAGACCATACATGTTGGGCATAGATCAATGAGATTGATCTAGTGAAAATAGAGGGACCGTCGTTGCTACCTGTCGTAGCGCATAGAATCATTCTACGCCTAACCTTGTTTTTGCAGGGTATGATGTGATTGGTATGGCCCATGTGTATGTATGTAATTCATTCATGGCCTGCGTGTCATGTAAGCAACACGGCTGGAGCCATATGTGTTGACATTTAATGTATTGGCCTGCGCGCCGTCTTGTGATCTTGCGACTATGTAATTAGTATAGTCTGCGATAAGATAGTTCTTAGAGGACTTATCACAAGAAGGATGGCACACATGGATCGTAGAGATGGAGATCACCATGATGGGCAAGATGATGGAGATGGAGATCACCATTCATTAAAGGGCCATACCATGTCACTATGTGTGAATGTGATTCTCATTATTTGTTCTACTTTCACATACTATTATGTTTTGTCTACATGAGTGCGGTAGTGAAGTAGAACAATCCCTCAGCAATGTTTAAGTTAAATGCTCCCTCAAACCTTGCACTGTCTTAAGTCTTGTACAATTGGTGGTGGGTGTATGAAATTAGGGTGCCATTGGTTTTCCTCAACTAGACAGGTTCATATCGGATACTTACTGCAAGAAGGTTTGGTTACTTGAACGAGGTCATCCTAACGGTTAGGGATCTCGAAGCATGGAAAGGTTGAGTGCTTGGCATAGGGATGCTAGCCCAACAAAAAGAGTCATATGAGATATGATTAGCAAGGTGTTGCTTACCGATCTACCATACCGACCAGCGGTGATGCTAAAGCTCACTGGTCGGGATGTTAGTTGTGGTTCTTGAACAACTATGCATCAATTGAGGGATATTGATTTTAGTGGGAGTATATTTAATTGAGGGATATTGATTTTAGTGGATGTTAGTCGGGATTTTAGTTGTGGTTCTTGAACCACTATGGATCTTAGTATTTTGCATTACTTTTGTTGTAGATGGCCGTTCGCAATCAATCATTTTCTTTGCGTACAATTCTTGAGAAAGATAAGTTAAATGGAACAAATTATGCAGATTGGATCTGCAACCTGAGAATTGTTCTCAGGGCTGAGAAAAAGGAAGATATTCTAGACACCCCATTACCAAATGAGCCTAGTGAAAATGCACTGCTGCTGAAAGAGCCGCTTACAAGAAAGCATGCGATGCTGATCTTGAAGTGAGTTGCCTTATGCTTGCTTGTATGGAACCTGATCTGCAGATGCATTTTGATAACAATCACTCAGCGAACGATATGATCGTGGCGCTTGAGGAGATGTTCCACACGCAGGCCAGGACTGAAAGATTCAATGTCTCTAAGGCGCTTGTGGAAACCAAGCTTGTAGAGGGCGCAGCAGTAGGACCACACGTAATCAAGATGGTTGGTTACACTCAAAGGTTAGAGAAGCTAGGCTTCCCAATTGACCAATAGTTGGCCACTAATTTTATTCTCTCGTCTCTTCTGCCCAGCTATGGAAACTTCATCTCGAACTACCATATGCATGGAGCGGAGAGAGGCTTGAGTGAACTGTGTGGTATGCTGAAAATAGCAGAAGCTGACATCAAGAAAGGTGCCAGTAGTAGCCAAGTGTTGGTGGTCCAGAACAGACCTCGGTTTAAGAGGTGGGGCAAGAAGAAGGGCAAGGCTAGAGATGAGATCTCTAAGCCAAACCCATCTACTGCTAAGGCTGGACCATCTGTAAATTCAAACTGCTTTTATTGCAAGGGGAAAGGTCACTGGAAAAGGAATTGCAAGGAATACTTGGCGTTCTTAGAGAAGGATGGCAGTGGTAAAGGTATTACTGCTACTTGTACCCTTGTCATTCATGTTACGGACATTTTTCTCGCTAATTCATATATCAAATCCTGGGTATTTGATACCGGATCAGTTGCTCATATTTGCAATACGATGCAGGGAATGATAAGAAGTAGAAGCGTGGAAAAGGGAGAGGTTGACTTCTGTGTGGGCAACAATGCAAGAGTTGCTGCTTTGACCGTCGGGACGATGCAACTTCACCTGCCATCAGGATTTATCATGGAATTGAATAATTGTTATTTTGTTCCTAGCTTAAGTCAAAACATTATATCACCTTCATGTTTGATGAAGGATGGTTATTCTTTTGCGAGTAAAGACAATGGTTTTGTGATCTCCAAGAATGACATGTTTGTGGCTTTTGTATCCTTTGTGAATGGATTATTTATTTTAAATCTTGATGATGCACCTGTCTGTAATGTTACTGCTAAACGGCCTTGGCTTAATGAGTTAAGTCCTACCTATATGTGGCATTGTCGCTTGGGTCATATAAGTGAGAATCGTATGAAGAGGCTCCATGATGATGGTCTTCTAACTTTGTTTGATTTTGAATCATACGAGACATGTGAGGCTTGCCAGCTAGGCAAGATGACCAAGGCGCCATTCAAAGGATTTCCTGAGAGGGCATCTGACTTGTTGGAACTTGTACATACTGATGTATGTGGACCAATGAGCACGACAGCTAGAGGAGGATTTTAATACTTCATAACTTTTACTGATGACTTTAGTAGATATGGATATGTCTACCTAAGGAAGCATAAGTCTGAAACATTTGAAAAGTTCAAAGAATTTCAGAATGAAGTAGAGAATCAACGTAGCAAGAAGATCAAGGCCTTGCGATCTGATCATGGAGGCGAATATCTAAGTCACAAGTTTAGCAATCATCTTAAGAGTTGTGGAATTATTCCACAGCTTACGCCACCCAGAACGCCTCAGAGAAACGGCATGTCTGAGTGACGTAATCGGACCTTGTTGGACATGGTTTGGTCGATGATGAGCCAGTCAGACCTACCTTTATTGTTTTGGGGATACACTCTAGAAACAGCCGCTTTCACGTTGAATAGGGTACCATCTAAGTCCGTAGTTAAGACACCATATGAGATATGGACTGGTAAGAGTCCCAGTTTGTCTTTTCTGAAAATTTGGAGTTGTGAAGTTTATGTCAAACGACTTATATCAGATAAACTAACACCCAAATCGGACAAGTGCTTTTTTGTGGGATATCCAAAGGAAACTTTAGGGTATTATGTCTATAACCAGACAGAGGGCAAAGTGTTTGTTACTCAAAATGGTGTTTTCTTAGAGAAAGAGTTGCTCAAAATAGAAAAGAATGGACAAAAGGTGTATCTTCAAGAAGTTCAAGATGAGCCAGTGGGGACTGACTCTATGAGTGATGCTATTGTAGCAGAGCAAGTTGAGACACCCGTGGCAGTGGAGACACCGCCACAACCACGAAGATCAGCAAGACTTCGCGCATTGCGTGGGGATTTGTTATTGTTAGACAATGACGAACCCGCAGATTATGCAGAAGCTATGATGGATCTAGATTCCGAGAAATGGCAAAGTGCCATGAGATCCGAGATAGATTCCATGGGAGACAATCAAGTTTGGAACTTGGTTGACCCACCTGATGGGGTTAGACCCATAGAGAGCAAATGGATCTTTAAGAAGAAGAAGGATATGGACGAAAATGTTCACATCTATAAAGCTCGACTTGTTGCAAAAGGTTTTTGGCAAGTTCAAGGAATTGACTATGATGAGACGTTCTTGCCGTTAGCGATGCTTAAATCTATTCGGATCATTCTAGCAATTGCTGCATATTTTGATTATGAGATATGGCAGATGGATGTTAAAACAACCTTTCTAAATGGGTATTTAGAAGAGGACGTGTATATGATACAGCCCGAAGGTTTTGTTGATCCTAATAATGCTGGAAAGATATGCAAGCTTAAGAAATCTATTTATGGGTTAAAGCAAGCATCTCGGAGTTGGAATATTCATTTTGATGAGGTAGTCAAAGGGTTTGGCTTCCGTCAGAATGAAGAAGAACTTTGTGTTTACTAGAAAGTAAGTGGGAGCGCTATTGTGTTTCTGATCTTGTATGTGGATGACATACTATTGATTGGGAATGATATTCCTATGTTGCAATCTGTAAAGACTTCAATAAATAATAGTTTTTCTATGAAGGATTTAGGAGAAGCAGCATACATCTTGGGAATTAAGATCTATAGAGATAGGTCAAGAAGGCTAATAGGATTAAGCCAAGACACGTACATTGACAAGGTGTTGAAATGGTACAACATGGAACAGTCCAAGAAAGGGTTCTTGCCTATGTCACATGGTATGCACTTTAGTGACAAGCAGTGTCCTTCATCAGATGAAGAGCTCAACCGTATGAGTAAGGTTCCATATGCTTCGGCCGTTGGTTCCATCATGTATGCCATGATATGTACTCGCCCAGATGTCCCATATGCTCTAAGTGTTGCGAGCAGGTACCAAGCTAATCCGGGTGAACCTCACTGGACGCTTATTAAGAACATCCTAAAGTACTTGCGAAGGACTAAGGATGTGTTCCTAATCTATGGAGGTGAGGAGGAGCTCGTCGTAAACGGTTACACCGATGCTAGCTTCCAAACTGACGGGGATGATTCACTATCTCAATCAGGTTTTGTGTTCACAATAAATGGTGGTGCAGTTAGCTGGAAAAGTTCCAAGCAGGAGACGGTGTCTGATTCTACAGCAGAAGTCGAGTACATTGTAGCTTCTAGCCCTACAAAGGAAGGTGTTTGGTTGACGAGGTTCCTCATTGAGCTTGGTGTGTTTCCGAATGCGTCGGGCCCATTGAATTTACATTGTGATAACAATGGGGCGATTACACAGGCTAAGCAGCCGAGGGATCACCAGAAGAACAAACATGTACTCCGAAAGTTTCATTTCATTCGAGAGTTTGTGAAACGAGAAGAGATCAAATTATGCAAAATACATACGGATTTGGATGTAGCAGATCCTTTGACAAAGGCTCTTCCACAGCCTAAGCATGAGGCGCACATGAGGTCTATGGGATTAGACATCTAAGAGATTAACTCAAGTGCAAGTGGAAGACTGTTAAGAATATGCTCTAGAGCTAATCATGTAGATGATGATATTCTGATTGTATCCATGATTAATAAAGTGTTCTTTGAATGTCCATTATAGACAACTTGTATTGATTGGCGATTATGTGAATTGTTTATGGAACTCAATTTCTTGAATGGTTATTCTATAGTTGTCCCTGGTCGGTGTTCTTGTGAGAACACACTTGAATATTAGACTAGCACATGTATTAGTTGATTGCTATGTTTCACAAGTCATGGACATGGAGATGTCAAACTAATAATGTGGGCACATGTGAGACATGTAGGCTGGACTGACCCAACATGAGAAAGTCTCTATTCACATCATGTACATTATGTCCTTAGACCTAAGATTGTGGTATGTACTCAAGATGTGAAACGGCCTACTTAGGGACTATCAAACACTGCTCCGTAACTGGGTAGTTATAAAGGTGGTCTTCGGGTGGTCGGGAAGCATTCTATGAGACATAGACAATCAAGATGGAATTTGCCCCTCTCTACTCGAGAGAGATATCACTGGATCACTCAAGTGATTGGATCAACAAATGCATGGCCATGCTTGGGTTAAGTGTTAACCTAGGAGTTGAACCATATATCGAATGGCAAAGGGAATAACTTGTATATGGTCATAGTGGTTCGTTTGATATGATCTTTGCGTGCACGTAGGAGTTGTCATGCCTTGCTAGAGGCCGCTGTCAACTATTGGGCGAGTAGGAGTACTTGGCCCATGTCAATGTGTGCGTGAACCCATAGGGTCGCAAGCTTAAGGGGCTGGAAGCCTAATTCGGGTTGGACCCGAATTAGACAAGGCTTAGGGTTCTAATGGGCCTCCAACTCGTGAGCTCATTGGGGACACCTATATAAGCAAGGGGTAGGGGCGTGGTCAGGGTTACACACATGCCTTTGGCAGCCACCGTCGCCCTCACCACGCTCGCGCCTTCTGCTCCTCGTAGACCTAGCAGTCCGGAGGCGCATCGCTTCTTCCCTGCACGTGTGGGATTCCTCAGAGGTGCTGCATCTGGAGCACTGGGACGAATCGCACGAGGGGATTGACATGACAGACGACCATGCAACTGTACTGGCTGCTATGATGCGTATGACTACATCGAGTCATCTTTCGCTGCACCCGTGTGTCCAGTGATAATCCCATAACCAGTAACTAGCAGTAGATCCTGGTTTATGAGGTCAAAAAATTTTGTTTTCTGGCTAGCGTAGCACCCTCATAATCCTACAGGAAGGGCATGGTAACATAGCATGCATGCCAAAATGGGTGATAAAGAAGGTCGTGAGCTAGTCGGACTCCTTTATCTTGATTTGATGGTAACTGGAATAAGCATCAAGAAAAGCGAGAGTTTCACATCCCGCAGTAGAGTCAACAATTTGATCAATGCGTGGTAAAGGAAATGAAACTTTAGGACATGCTTTATTTAAACTATTATAATCGACACACATCCTTATTTTTCCATTCTTTTTCTTAACTAGTACAGGATTGGCTAACCACTCGGGATGATGAACCTCCTTGATGAAACCGGCCGCCAGAACCTTGTGCACCTCCTCGCCGATGATCCTATGCTTCTCTTCGTCAAAGCATTGCAGGCGTTGTTTCATCGGTCTAGACCTGGCCTGGATCTCCAAGGCGTGCTCGACGACTTCCCTTGGTATGCCTGGCATGTCTGAGGGACTCCACACAAACATGTCGACGTTTGCACGGAGGAAGTTGATGAGCACTGCTTCCTATTTGCTATCGAGGGTGGCACTAATCGTTAGCGCCCTCTTGCCATAGCCACTCGGGTCGAGGGTATCTTCTTGGTGTCTTCTGCGGGCTTGAAGCTACCCGCGTGGCAGTTGGGCTTGGGGGCCTCAGCGGTGAGGCCCTCGAGGGTCAAGGCCAGCCTGGTGGTCTCCTCAACGGCCTCCCCATTCTTGACACACTCGACGTCACAGTCATATGCGTACTCATAGGAGGAGCCGATGGTGATGACGCCCTTGGGTCCCGGCATCTTGAGCTTGAGATACGTGTAGTTGGGGATCACCATGAACTGCGCGTATCCGGGTCGATCGATGATGGCGTGGTACGTGCCGTGAAACCCAACCACCTCGAAGGTGAGGGTCTCCTTTCTGAAATTCGTGGGGGTGCCGAAGTAAACGGGGAGGTTGATGCGACCAACGGGTAGGGCCTTCTTCCCTGGCACAACTCCATGGAAACCCCCGGTGCTGGGTCGTAGCTGCGACCTCTTGACCCCAAGGAGGTTGAGGGTCTTGAGGTAGATGATGTTGAGGCTGCTACCTCCGTCCATGAGCACCTTGGAGAGGCAGGTGTTGATGATGATGGGGTAGACGACGAGCGGGTAGATTCCTTGGTTGACGACACGATCCGGATGGTCATCACGGTCAAACATGATGGTAGCATCGGACCAGTCGAGGTACCAGGGTGTAGCGACTCAGATGGAGAAGACCTCTCGATGCTCTCTCCTGCACTATCGAGGCATGAGCTGGGTCGAGGGGCCGCCATAGATCATGCAGCAGTCATAGACCTCGGGGAACTTGTCATCCTCCTTGTCACCACCCTTGTCGCCGCTGCGGTGCTGCTGCTGCTGCGGAGCCATCGGGGACGAAGGACCAGAGCTAAATCATGAGCCGAAGCTGGAGTTGGACCTTTACTGCACCTCCATCCTCATCTGCGTCGGTGAGCACCACTGCCATCGCCTCTCTTCCAACCTCCATCGTGCTGCCGGCCATGGCGCTTTGCCTTGGGAGCACGAAGGCTGAGGCCACCACTGGCCTCCTTTTGATGCATGCACACACCCATGAGACCAGCCAAGCCCTTGGACCATGGCATCAGGCGGATGTCCGACCGGAAGCCGCCATGTCTCCCGCCGCGCTGCACACCGCGGAAGCAAGGCCACCTTGCTGCCTCGTCGGTGAGCCTCGAGCCGCTTTGACCTTGGATCCGTGCTCGCCTTGATGAGACGGACCCGATGCGCACGGTAGCCCCTTGGATGACGCCTCAGACGCCTCGGTGTGCGCCACCATGCCAGTGCACCACCGCTCTGGAGCGCCGCCTTGCACCGCCGTGTTCCCACCATCTCAGACCACCACCGGGAGCAAGAAGATGATGAGCGTCTCTGCCGTGATGAGCTGCATCGACTGGACAAGAAGATAGAGGCAGGAGAACCTCTCTGAGTGTCGTGCTGCACACCCGAGGCCTCGTTGGAGCTCCGCCGTGGGTGTTGCTACCCACGCGGACTCCGCCGTGGGTTTTGGTCATTGTCGGTGCATCAGGGAGGTGCTACGTGCCCTGAATCATGCTGCTGTGCCCCGAATTGAACTTGGAGTGGCTCAGTGAGAAGATGTCACCGAGCGCTGCCGCCGTCGAGCCATCGTCCGCCGTGGAGCGTGTCACCGGAAGCCAAGCTACCGCCTTGAAGCCCACCTCTGTGTTCGCCTTGACGGCCTGGAGCCGATGGGCGAGTTGATGACACCGGAGGACCACCGGAGCACCGAAATTTGGAGAAGATTCACCGCTGGTGAGCCCCGGCATCGGGCGGGAGAAGACAGAGAAAGGGGGATGGATTGGAGGAGAAGTTGGTGGACACGGTGCTCGTGGACCTGAGTCGCTGCCAATGGGGCCAGGAGAAGTCGGTTGTCGTTGTTTAGACCCTCGAGGGGTTAACACCAACGAGTAATATTGTAATTGCGTGCTCCCTAATCCGGTGGGTGATGCAAGAAGGACACAATGATTTATCCTGGTTCGGGCAAAGAAGGCCCTACGTCCAGTGGGGGGAGGATAGTTCGTGTTATCTTGCACCGAAGTGCTAGTACAGGGGAAAATACAAGCAGATGTGAGGAGTGTGAGGTTGGGCTTTGGCGGTCGGACGCCTAGCTCTCGACCTTACACAAGCTCACGGTGTTGTTCTGTGATCTAAAGCCTTAGCTATGCTCTAGATCCTCCTGTTCGGGTCTGGTCGCCCTTCTAACGTCCTGGCGCCTCCTTTTATAGATGAAGGAGGGGCACAGGGGTACATGTGATTCGAGTTCGCATGGCGGATGATGTATGACGTTGAGGCCGATCACGTCGGTGCCGCTGTAGTGATGTACGTCGGTATGGAAGACCCTGCAGCCGTCGCGTCAGGAGTTGTTGAAGTTCCACTCGAGGGTTCGTTGATGAAGTCGAGGGGCGACGGTCGAGGGTCTTGGCTGGAGTCGAGGGGGGTCATGCCGAGGAGGTCGAACCTCACCGGATAAGGCTGAATCCTGGAAAATGCGGGAAACATGCTGATTTATACGTCTCGAGGTGGTGCTGGACGTGGCACAGTGCTCGGTATGGTGCTACAGCGTGGCACGATCCGCAGAATTCCGGGGCATGGGCGGTAAAAGCAGATTTGATTGCCACGCCTGCAACTATTACCGTAACTGTGGCCATATGGTTAGGCGGGGGTAGGTAGATTGCATTAAATGCGCCTGGATCCGTACGGAAGAGTCGGTAGCCGAGGGGTGCACTGTCCTTGAGGACCGCCCATTCGCCCGGGTGAAGTTCCATCTTCGAGGGCCGGCTCGTTCGCAGGGCGAAGTTCCGTCTTTGAGGGGTCGCTCGAATTGTACCCTCGCGTGTACAGTACCAGTCCGTTCTGTAGCCTCTCGAGTGTATAGTACCAGTCCGTTCGGTAGCCTCTTGAGCAGGCTTTGGCTTTGGGCCGTCGTTGTCCGTTCGTGGGTCAGCCTGATATGTCTCAGCCTGCGGGCCTTCGTACGTTAGCGCGGGAGGTCACCGGAGGGGTCGAGTTGCTGATTTTACGGGGTTTAGTTCGGTAAACCAGGGGTTTGTGGTACCCGTTTCCAGGGTATCGACAGTAGCCCTCGAGCCCCTGCGCGAGTGATGACACTCGGGGAGGGGGTCAGGAATTTGGAAATGGGACGTGATTCAGATTTTTTCATGGGGGCGTGCGAGCGACCCTCGCGGGGGTAGCCCCCGAGGCCTCGTAGGAGTCGAAAGACTCCTGTGAGGGCTTTATTTATATTTGGTTGAAGGGTGCTTGTCCAGTCGGGTATAGGCCTGAACTGGAGTCGCAGCGCTTTACCGAGGGGAGCCCCCGGGGGATTTTTGATCCTCTTTCGTCGAGGGGCGCCGGGCTCAGTCGAGCATCCGAGCCTCGTGCGGCTGGGGCATTGCCGGCCTCGGCATTCATCTCACGAGTCCTTTCGTTTGGACGTGAGGCGAGAAGCATCGGACTACCCCCGATAGGGCGAGCCGCGAAGTTCTCAGTGAGCTGGTAACAGGAAAATCCAAGCGAGAGCCCGTTCCTCATTCGATAGAGGTCGGCAGGAGGCCCGGAGGTGTCTCATTAAAGCAAAACGCAATGGTCCTACGGATACCGATTCCATTCGATAGGTCTCGGCGGCTCGATGCCTCCTTTCGGGGGGATTCCATAAAGTCCGTAGCGTTTCACCTTGGATGCGTCCAAAGGGGTCTCGAGAGTTCGTTCTCGGGCAGGGCCTCGTGTTGGCTCCCCCTTGGTCACCCCTGACTCGGGTGCTCGAGGGAGACTGTCGAACCCTGATCGTGGGGTCAGCCTTCGCTCCCTCGAGGCTTGGGGCCAGAGCCCGATTTTTTGGTGCTCAAAGGCGACCGTTGAGCCCTCACTCGAGGGCCGGCCTTCGCTCCCACGAGGCTTTGTGGTAGGGCCAGAGCCCGTTCTTCTTTGGTGCTCAAGGGCGGCCGTTAAGCCCTCACTCGAGGACCGGCCTTCGCTCCCTTGAGGCTTTGAGGCGGGGCCGGAGCCCGTTCTTTTTCGGTGCTCAAGGGCGGCCGTTAAGCCCTCACTCGAGGACCAACCTTCGCTCCCTCGAGGCTTTGTCATGGGGCCAGAGCCATTCCTTTTTTGGCGCTCAAGGGCGGCCGTTGAGCCCTCACTCGAGGACCGGCCTTCGCTCCCTCGAGGCTTTGACGTGGGGCCAGAGCCCATTCCTTTTTTGGCGCTCAAGGGCGGCCGTTAAGCCCTCACTCGAGGACCGGCCTTCGCTCCCTCGAGACTTCGAGGCGGGGCCAGAGGCCATTTTACCTTTCGTAGAAAACTCCGTTAGCGAGCGACAGTTCTTTTTTCTTACCGTTGGGCACGCCTTTTGAGGAGAAGGGCTTAGCGGTGCGATCGTGGCGGGCCCGAGCAACGGCTCTTTGCCAGAGGTGTGACGCGTGCATCCGGTCGAGGATCAAGGGGGGAACGGTCAGGTAACGCATTAATTGCGGGGAGTTACCTTTTCCCTGTCGCCGGACTCCGCCCGTTGCTCTTCCCAGGTATAAAAACGGAGAGGGACAGGCGCTGTTCGCCCCTACTTTTGCCATCTTTCCGAGCTCCTGCTTTCCTGCGCGCGTGAGGGTAAAAACTTAGAGCGAGAAGTCGTGATTGGGAACCTTCCTGGTCATCCGTCCGCCGAGGCGATTCGTGTTGTCGTTGCCGCCGTCGCGCCCACCGAGCAGATCTGTGGTGCCGCTGCCGCCATGGCCCCCGTCCTCCAGCCCGCCGAGCCCTGGCGCCCGTCGACTGTGATGCGGCAAAGGCTAATCAAGCTAGTGAGGGAGGGACTTCTCTGCCCTGTCACCGATTCAAATCGGCCGAAGTGGATTGCGCCGCCCAGAGACCACCAAGAGCCAAACCCGCCGAAGGGCTACGTGGTGAGCTTCCTCAAGTATCATCGGCATGGGTTCGGTGTGCCCCCGAGCGAGTTCATGCGGGGGTTGACGAACTTCTACGGCGTCGAGCTCCACCATTTCTCCCCCAACGCCATTTCCAACGCTGCCATCTTCGCGGCAGTCTATGAGGGCTACCTCGGGATGGTGCCACATTGGGAGCTATGGCTCCACCTTTACAAGGGGGAGTTGTTCGCCTCCCCGGTGGTGCAAGGAGTAAGGCGAATCGTCAGAGCGGGGTGCCTCAACTTCGCGTTGAAGACCGGGAGGTCGGAGGAGCCACGCGAGTACATCCCCACCGGGTTGACGTCCAACCACTCCCAGTGGGACAAGCAGTGGTTCTACCTTCGCAACGATGGCAGCTACCTCCCGCCGTACACCAGGCGGCTTATCGCCGAGCGTCCATACAACTGGCCGCATGGTGTCGCTGGAGATCTTCAGCGTCGACTTCATTCCCTCGTCGTCGCGATGAGGACCCTTCGAGAGGCAGGCCTGACGGCGGGTGTGGTGGTCTCGGCCTTTCACAGTCGACGGGTGCTCCCTCTGATGGAGCACCCGTTGCGGTTGGACGAGATGCTCCCCTCGGCGGCGCCCGAGGTTCTCAGGAGGTGCCGGATGTCCGGTGAGAGGCCATCCGCTGTGAAAGTCATTGCGCGGGTAAAGGGGATGGTGGCTGGCTCGTTCAGGGTGGAAGACGTCAACCGCCTCCCAATGCGGCCGGAGGAGGGTTGCCTCGACCTGGTGAGTGCCTCGGCCCGTGCTTTTCGCGTTTTCCCCCCTCCCTTTCTCTTGTCCCTGTGACTAAACGTCTTTGTGTAGGGGAGAATCGACTACCGGAGATCGAGGCCCCGCTGAGGGAGGATGCTCCCAATCATCAGGTAAGACGCTTCACTGCCCAACAAGAGAAGCGGAGTAAGGACGAGGAGGAGAAGAAGAAAGCCAAGAAGCTCTGGGAGCGCAAAAGACTTGCGAAGCGCCGCGCTGAGCAGAGGCGCGATGGGCTCCCAGAGGAGGAGTCTCCCTCGTCCGAGGGAGATGAAGATGATGATGATGATGGCGATGACGTCGAGGGGGTGGAGGGGCGCCTCGACCGCATCTTGTCGGGTTCCTCCCATGCTGACCACCCCTTTGTGTAGGAGGAGGTGGCGGAGCAGCGCGCCCCCCAGCCGGTGGCGTCGGCCTCAAAGCGTCGGCGTGGAAAAAGGGGGGCCGAGGCCTCGTCTCGAGGGGGTTCACCCCCCTCGCGTCGTACTCGAGGCGGGACCCTACCCACTTCGATCCGGGAAACCCAGTCCCAGTTGTCGGCTCGGGCAGAGCAGAGCCGTGCCCAGGAGGCTCTGTTGAGGCAGGGAGGCGCGGCGACCCCACCGACAGCCCCGAGCAGCCTCAGCCCCGGGAAGAGCTCGGCTTCGGGAGGGGTCTCGAAATCTGCTGGCGGTTCGAGGGGGACCCGAAAGGCCTCTATCCCCTTCGAGTAAGTGTCGTTGTTTCACTTTCTTTTCGTTGCGTCTTGCTTGTGCCATTTAATAGACTTTTTGCCGTTCTGCTTCCCATTCAGGCCCAAGCGCCAGATCGAGGAGGCGTTTCTCGCGCCGGCAAAGCGGCTCAAGATGGATGCAGCTGCAAAGATGGAGGCCCCGGTCACAGGTGTGACATTGAGGCCCTTGGCTCCGTGGGAAGCCAAGTGGTTGTCCTCAGCCCTCGGTGCTATGGCGCGCGGTAGGCTGACGGGTTCCACTCTTGCTGCAGGGTCGAGCGTCTCGAGGGCCGCGGCCGGCGGCGACTCCGATCCGGGGAGGACGCATGAGGGAGGGAGAGCCTCCTTGATGTCATCGCCTACGGCCCTTGAGCTCGGCCCGGCACCAGGTGGTGGTGCCCCGACGCCGAGAACTTCCACTCCTGGCGGGCCGGAGACCTCGATCCCCGCACCCAAGGCGGGAGCCCCCGAGGGCCACGAGCCGAGAGAGGAGGTAGTCATCGTGGACCTCGAGGGTGAGGGGACCACGGCCCTTCCTCCCTCGACGGGAGAGCGGAGGCCCTGGCCGACGGGGCTACGCGAGCTCGAGGCCCGGAGGGAGTAGGAGCAGGGGGCCCTGCAAGAAGCGGAGCTGCCACGGCTGCAGCAGGAGGGGGAGAAGGAGCCATCAGAGCGGCAGGAGGAGGAGGAAACTGGGGGCCAGCCCCAGCATCAGCAGGCGCAGCAGACGTCGCCGGGGGACACGGTGCCGCTGGACCCGCCGGTGCAGCAACCGCCCGAGACGTCGGAGGCGGAGGCGACTTCCGGACTGCCCAAGCAATGGGTGTCCGTGATTACCCTGGATGAGCTACTGGCCGAAGGAGAAATGGCGTCGAAGGCGTCGATGGTCCCGCGGCTGCCGGGGGCGTAACCAGAGGAGGCCTCGGTACCAAACCCGGTAGAAGACGCGTCGATGGTGGTCCTGCCAGCGCCACAAGTCGTGGTGTTGGGGGAAGCGATAGCCTCGACACCTCCGCTGCCTCCGAAGGCTCTAGAAGCAGCGTCGGGTCAGCTACCGCAACCGTCAACGAAGCAGCCGGAGGAGACGGCGGCTTCTGGCGTGCTGAGGAGGTCAACGTCCGACCCCGGGCTGAGGGATGCCCGCGCCGCGTCGGAGTTCCGCACCCCGGCGGAGTTGGCCGTGAGTTACGGTGTCCCGCGTGATGTGGTGGACGAGATCAAGTCCTTGGCGCGCCTTCCGCATTGGGGCAAGGAGCGCATCGTACTCCGGGAACTCGGCGACTCCAGCGCTTTGGGGATCGAGATGAACGACCCAGTGGAGGTGAAGTGCTGGGAGGAGGCCGAGCGGTCCCGGGCGTGGCTGCGGCACTTGCTGAAGCTGGGCGTCAAGCTCACCGAAGGCCTCGACCGGAACCTCGCGGTGAGTCGCTGTGTAGGCCATATGCAGTTTTTTAAGTTCTTTCGTATGAAATGCCTCAACCCTCGACTTCTTGTCCCCAGGAGGCACGGAGGCATTCCTACTCCAAGTCGTACTTCCTCCATGAAACGCACAACAGCCGGGAGGAAGTGCTTCGCCAACTCGAAGCCGGCGGCTCTGCGCAGGGCAGGGTGGCTGAGATCGAGGAGGAGCTTAGGCGAACCAGGGAGGAGGCCGCCCAAGCCAAAGAGGAGGCTGCCCGGGCGAAGGAGGACTCCGAGGCCGCTCGAGGGGAAAATGCCCACCTCAAGGAGGAGCTCAAGCGTGCCAAGGAGGAGGCTGACGTGGCCAAGGCCGAAGCGGAGAGGGCTAGGGCGAGAGCATCCGAGCCCAGGAGCACGTCGAGCTACTCATGGGGGAGGCTCAAATCTCCGTGGAGCGCATCCGCTCGCTCGAGGCTGATTTTGCTGAAGTCTCCGCGGCACGCAACGCCCTCTTCGCCTTGGTCCAGGAGGAGAAGAACCGAGCCCCTAGCCTAGAAACCCAGCTCGGGGCAATGAAGGCTACCCTCCAGGAGAAGGAGCAGGCCATCATCCTGGCTGGTGGTGCTCTCGAGACCCTCCGCTGCGAGAAGACGGAGGTGACCCGAGCCTTCAAGGAGGCCCAGCGGGAGCGAGACGAGGCTCAGGGGGAGCGCGACGCCGTGCTGGGGGATCGTGACACCCTCGAGACTTGTTGTGCTGGTGAGTTCCTTAAAGGATTTTTGATCTTTTTTCTTCCCGTATGGTTTGTCTAATTCTTGCTTTGTGTTTCAGGCCTCGAGTCCGAGCTGCTTGCTACCCAGACCGCCACCAAGGCACCGCAGGAGAGCCTTGCGGCGGAGGGGGCGCTTCTCGGCCGGCTCTGGGTTGCCCTCGACGGGCTCTGCACCTCCTGGGAGGTCGGGCCTGTCGAGGGTACTGAAGAAGATATCCCGGGTGCCGGGCTCGTCGACCGGATCTACTACCTCAATGCCACCCTTCGAGATCGCGTGCGGGAGGTGCTTCACACCGGCGTGAAGCGGGCGCTAGCAGTGGTCTTCTCCGGCTTCGTCTTTGACATGAACGTCGTGGCCCAAGGCTTCATTCCTGATATCTCGAAGACCGACGCCGAGAATGAGGAGCGATGCCGAGGGCTCATCAATGACGCCAAGAGGCCGGGGGGAGCGCTGGCGAAGCTGTTTGAGGACGAAGTCCTCCCCCCTGCGGATGGAGGGTACCACGTCGAGGAGGGCGGCGACGGAGCAGGCCTGTAGAGCAAGGCTGGGTGAGGATGCCCATGTAATGAATTAGTTTTTGTAACTTATATTCAATGTGGCTTCGAAAGCCTTTTTTGAACATTAATGCATCTATCGTAATGCGATTTGTCTTTTTACTTTCGAGCCTTTTCTGCTTTCTTTTCACCTAGACTTTGCTTTTTTGACTAAGTTTTCGACGCATGCTCGTATCCCTCGAGGGGGAGCGAGTGGAGGTACCGTAGCCCGGAAGCGTAGGAGAGCTCCCGGCTCGATAGCCCTCGACCCTCTAGGGAGTTCGAGGCATTTTCTACTTAGTCGCGAAGCGTATCGAGGCGTGAGAAAGAAGAAGCGCTCGAGTTTGATCGCCTGACTCTTGCTTTCCGACTGAGCGTTCGACGCAAGCTCGTATCCCTCGAGGGGGGAGCGAGTGGAGGTACCATAGCCCGGAGGCGTAGGAGAGCTCCGGCTCGACAGCCCTCGACCCCTAGGGAGTTCGAGGCGTTTTTCAACTTAGTTGGGAAGCGAAAGGGAGGCGTGTGAAAAAAGTCGTTCGTATTTTTAGGAACTTAGGGGGTCCCCCCCGTTAGCCCCCGAGGGAGGCTCGACTCTGGTGAGACAGGGTCGAGGCTACCTCTTGCATGTACAATAACAAGTTTGAACTTATAATCGAAAGTACTCCTTATATTTGTCATGCGGAAATGTACAAAACATGCGAGAATGTATAAGGGCACTGGTGCTCTAAGGGTAGAAATGACGTAGTTGTTCGATGTTCCGTGTGTTGGTGAGGATTTCGCCTTTGTCGTTAGCGAGCTTGTACGTCCCGAGCTTTAGCACCTCAGCTACGGTGTATAGGCCTTCCCATGGCGGGGTCAGCTTGTGACGTCCCTTATTGTTCTGTCGTCGATGTAGGACGAGGTCTCTGACCTGGAAGTCTCTCGGGCGCACGTGCTTGTCGTGGTAGCGTCGAAGTTTTTGCTGATACCTCACGGAGTGAATTAGCGCCATGTCTCGAGCCTCCTCGAGCTGGTCGACGGTGTTTGCGAGGGCTTCTTCGTTGCTTTGCTCATTGTACGCCTTTAGTCGAGGGGATCCATACTCGAGGTCAGTGGGGAGGACGGCCTCGGACCCATAGACCAAGAAGAATGGGGTGAAGCCCGTGGCTCGACTAGGTGTTGTCCTTAAGCTCCATAGGACCGACGGCAGCTTCGTGGCCCATTTCTTTCCGTGCTTGCTGAGGCGGTTGAGGATCCTTGGCTTGAGGCCCTGCAAAATCATGCCATTGGCGCGCTCGACCTGGCCGTTAGTTCGAGGATGTGCAACCGCGGACCAATTCACACGGATGTGATGGTGATCGCAGAAGTCCAAGAACTTCTTGTCGGTGAACTGTGTGCCGTTGTCAGTGATAATGACGTTCGGGACCCCGAAGCGATGGATGATATCGGTGAAGAACTCCACCGCCCGTTTGGAGTGGATGTTGCTGATGGGCCAGGCCTCGATCCACTTGGTAAACTTGTCGATGGCAATGAGCAGGTGCGTGTACCCTTTGGTTGTCCTCTTGAGAGGCCCCACAAGATCGAGCCCCCAGACCGCGAACGGCCAGGTGATGGGGATCATTTGTAGGGCGTGAGCTGGGAGGTGCGTCTGCTTGGCGTAAAATTGACACCCTTTGCACGAACGGACAATGTTTGTGGCGTCAAAAACGGCAGTCGGCCAGTAGAAACCCTGTCAAAAGGCGTTGCCTATGAGGGTCCTTGGTGCTGCGTGATGGCTGCAGGCCCCCGAGTGTATGTCCTCGAGGAGCCTCCTGCCTTCCTCGATGGTAATGCAGCGCTGAAGAACGCCTGAGGGGCTTCGCCTGTAGAGTTCCTTGCTGTCACCGTAGATGACGTAGGACTTGGCCCGTCGCGCGATCTATCGAGCTTCAGTTCGATCCTCCGAAAGCTCTCCCCAAATGAGGCAGTTGAGTAAAGGGGCTCGCCAATCCGGTGGTGGGTTCAACGGAGGAGGGGTCTCCTGGATCTCCATAACCAGGGCCCTGGTCGAGGGGGCCTCGATCGAGGTCGTGGGGTGGTGCTTCGAGGGTGTAGTGCAAGCCCCCGAGCCCAAATCGACAGAGGGCTCGAAGAGGTCCCTCAAGAACACATCCGGAGGGACTGTACCTCGACTCAATGCAATTTTTGCGAGCTCATTCGTGGCTTCATTGTATCGTCGAGCGATATGACTAAGCTTGAGGCCCTGAAACTTGTCTTCCAACTTGCGCACTTCGTTGCAGTATGCTTCCATCTTGGCGTCATGGCAGCTCGAGGCCTTCATCACTTGGTCGATGATTAGCTGCGAGTCCCCTCGAACGTCAAGGCGTCGGACCCCGAGTTCAAGGGTGATTCGTAATCCAGCGACAAGTGCTTCGTACTCCGTGATGTTGTTAGAAGCGGCAAAGTGGATGCGAATGACGTAGCGCATGTGGACTCCGAGGGGTGAAATAAAGAGCAAGCCCGCGCCTGCTCCTGTCTTCATGAGCGACCCGTCGAAGTACATTGTCCACAGCTCGGCTTGGATTTGAACTGGTGGTAACTGAGTGTCGGTCCACTCGGCAACAAAATCTGCCAGTACTTGAGACTTGATGGCCTTCCGCGGTGCGTAGGTAATGGTCTCGCCCATGAGCTTGACCGACCACTTAGCGATCCTTCCAGCGGCCTCCCGATTATGGATGATCTCCCCCAAGGGGAACGAAGATACCACGGTGACCGGGTGGCTGAGGAAGTAGTGCTGGAGCTTGCGACGCGTAAGGACGATGGTGTAGAGCAGCTTCTGCACCTGTGGGCAGCGGATTTTTGTTTCTGAAAGCACTTCGCTGACGAAGTAAACCGGCCGTTGGACTGGCAAAGCGCGCCCTTCCTCTTGCCTTTCCACCACTATGGCCGCGCTGACCACCTGAGTGGTTGCGGCGACATAGAGGAGGAGGGGCTCAGGTGGTTCAGTCGACGTCGTCGGTTGAGGAGGGACGAGAATCGGAGTGGATGTCAGCTTGGCTTTGAGTTCGTCGAGGGCCTCCTCGGCCTCCACGGTCCATGTGAATCGCTCGGATTTTTTCAAGAGGCGGTACAGAGGCATGGCCTTCTCTCCTAAGCGTGAGATAAAGCGGCTGAGGGCCGCGAGACAGCCCGTGACTCTCTGCACGCCCTTGAGATCCCGAATCAGCCCCATTCGCGTGATGGCCGCCACCTTCTTGGGGTTGGCCTCGATCCCGCGCTGGGAGATGATGTACCCGAGGAGCATGCCCCGAGGCACTCCGAAGACACATTTCTCGGGGTTGAGTCTTATGTTTTTGGCTCGAAGGCACCCGAACGCGATTTTGAGGTCTCGGATGAGGTTGTCCGCTCTTTTGGACTTGACCACGATGTCATCGACGTAGGCCTCGACCGTGTCGCCTATGTATTCGCTGAAGACGTGTAGCATGCACCGCTGATACGTTGCCCCGGCGTTTCGAAGGCCGAAGGGCATGGTGATGTAGCAGTACATGCCAAAAGGTGTGATGAAGGAAGTCGCAAGCTGGTCGGACTCCTTCATCTTGATTTGGTGGTAGCCAGAATAAGCGTCGAGGAACGAGAGGGTTTCACATCCCGCAGTAGAGTCAACAATCTGATCAATGCGTGGTAAAGGAAATGGAACTTTGGGACATGCTTTGTTTAAACTAGTGTAGTCAATACACATCCGCATCTTTCCATTCTTTTTCCTAACTAACACGGGATTAGCTAACCATTCGGGATGATGGACCTCCTTGATGAATCCAGCCACCAAGAGCTTGTGTATCTCCTCGCCGATGATCCTGTGCTTCTCCTCGTCGAAGCGGCGCAGGCGTTGTTTCACCGATCTAGACCCGGCCCGGATCTCCAAGGCGTGCTCGGCGACTTCCCTCGGTATGCCCGGCATATCCGAAGGACTCCACGCAAACATATCGGCGTTCGCGCGGAGAAAGTCGACGAGCACGGCTTCCTATTTGTCCTCGAGGTCGGCGCTGATCGTTAGCACCTTCTCGCAGGGGCATCTCGGGTCGAGGGGGACTTTCTTGGTGTCTTGTGCTGGCTTGAAGTTGCCAGCGTGTCGCTTGGTGTCTGGCACCTCGTCGGCGAGGTGCTCGAGGGTCGTGGCTATCATGGCATTTTGCTCGACGGCCTCTCCATACTCGACGCATTCGACATCGCAGTCGTAAGCGTGCTCGTAGGAGGAGGCGACAGTGATGACGCCCTTGGGTCCTGGCATCTTGAGCTTGAGGTAGGTGTAGTTTGGGATCGCCATGAACTGCGCGTAGCCCGATCAGCCGATGATGGCGTGATACGTTCCGTGAAACCCGACCACCTCGAAGGTGAGGGTCTCTTTCCTGAAGTTGGCAGGGGTGCCAAAACAGACAGGAATGTCGATACGACCGACGGGGAAGGCCTTCTTCCCTGGCATGACACCATGGAACCCCCCGACGCTGGGTCGGAGTTGGTACCTCCTGACTCCCAGGAGGTCGAGGGTCTCGAGGTAGATGACGTTCAGGCTGCTGCCGCCATCCATGAGGACCTTCGAGAGGCGGGTGTTGATGATGACTGGGTCGACGACGAGCAGATAGGCCCCGGGGTTGGGGACTTGATCCGGATGGTCATCGCGGTCGAACGTGATGAGCGCATCAGACCAGTCGAGGTAGTGGGGTGCCATGACTCAGGCGGAGAAGACCTCTCGATGCTCGCATTTGTGCTGTCGAGGCGTGAGCTGAGTCGAGGGGCCCCCGTAGATCATGTAGCAGTCATAGACTTTGGGGAATTTTCTGTCTTCCCCGTTGTCTCCCTCACCACCGCCGTGGTCTTTCTTGTCGTCACCTTTCTTCACGCCCACCTGCTCAAAGTGCTTTCGAAGCATGCGACAGTCCTTAAGCTTGTGCTTCACCCCGTCCTTGTGATAAGGGAAGGGCTCCTCGAGCATCTTGTCGAAGATGGCGCCCTCAGGGGGGCCTCGAGGTCTTTTGCGTTCGGTTGCTGCGACGAGATCATCTTCTGCAGCCTCACTCTTGCCTTGCTGATGTTTCTTCTTCTTGTTATTTCTCTTCGGCCCTTTGCTCGAGCCTCCGGCGTTGTCGGCTATCGGCGTTTTTCCCTTATCCTTCTCGTCGCTGAAGATGGCGCCGACGGCCTCTTCGCCAGCTGCGTAGTTGGTGACCACATCCATGAGCTTGTCGACGGTGTCGGGGCGGTTACGCCCTAACTCACGAACTAGGTCCTTGCAGGTTGTACCCGCAACAAACGCTGAACGACGTCGAGATCGGAGATGTGGGGTAGTTCGGTGTGGAGCTTGGAGAATCGTCGAGCAAAGTCACGGAGAGACTCCCCTGGTTTCTGCTTGCAGTTGCGCAGTTCCCAGGAATTCCCGGGACGTACGTAGGTACCTTTGTAGTTCCCCTCAAAGATCCGGACAAGGTCGATCCAGCCGTGAATCTGTCAGGGGGAAGCTCCTCGAGCCACCTACGCGCGGTGTCGGACAGGTACAGGGGAAGGTGACGTATGATGGCGTGATCGTCACGCGCCCCACCCGCCTGACAAGCCAACCGAAAGTCGGCTAGCCAGAGCTCGGGATTGGTTTTGCCGTTGTATTTGACGATGCTCGTGGGGGGTCGAAACTTGTCGGGCAGCTGGGCGCAGCGGATCGCCCTGCTGAAGACTCGGGGACCCGGTGGCTCCGGGGCCTGTCGGTCCTCGTCGCTGTCGTAACGCCCTCCACGATGGGCGTTGTACCCTCGAGCCTTGGCATCCCCGTGCTTGCATCGGCGGTTCTCCACAATGTCGAGGCGCGCGTCACGGGGAGCGCGGTCGTCGTTGATACGTTCTCGGGCCGGCTTCCTATTCTGTCGAGGGGCCGCACCCTGGTTGACCGAGCCCTCCCTTTCGGGCTGGGAGGGCTCGACCTGAGGTTCGGAGGCAGCCCCTCGGTGCCTCGAGGCTGAGCTCTCGGCTTGCTGGACAGCAGCAACTTGGAGGAGATCCTCGACCTCGCGTTGTATCCGCCGAGCTTGCGAGTTGGATGGTGCGGGCATATTGCAGAGGAGCATAGCCATCGCGACAATGTTCTGGCTTGCTCGGGGATAACGGTTGGCCGGTTGCTCGGGTGCCCCTTCCTCGTTGATCTGCTGGTTAACCTCTCGGGCCCTGGCTCGGGCTCTGCCGCCGGGCGGTCGCCGCTCTTGCTCGAGGGTTAGCTCGAGTAGGCGTAGTCGTTCCTGCTCATCGGCGAGCTTCGCCTGCAACTCCCGAATCTGTGCCAGCTGTGCATCCTGCTCGCCAGGATGGGGGCACACTTCTCGGGGTGCATCTGGTTGTTGTTCCTCTGCTCTAGGGGGAGCGTCACCTGCCACAGCTGTAGCCGTCACGGCCGCTGGATCGACGATGTCCTGATCGAAGTTGACATCGCCATCGATGTGGAGGCACTCGCGGGTAGGATCCTAATGATCAGAGTCAGAGTCGGGGTCACCGCAGTAGAAAACAGGGAATTGTCCCCGCGCCTCCTGCTGCAGCTGCCGTCGGAGGGTGCCGACGGTGTACCTCCGGGGGTCGGGGGCTCTCGTGAAGGCCAAGCCCTCGGAGGCTGGTGTGACAGTTCCCACGTCTGTTGTTGCACGGAGAAGGGCGCCTGGGCGGTCCTCCAATGTGCTCGTGTTGGAGTGGGTCGCTGTCGTGATCGTCGTCGTCGAATTGTTGAAGTCGAATGAAGGCCGCCGACGACGCTCGAACAGCTCATGCGGGAGCGGGCTCGATCGAGCGGGGGCTTCGTCGTGCTTCCTCGACGAGCGCACTGCGAAAGTGGAGTCTGGGTTGCGGTGGGATCCTGCCGGTTTGCCCTCTGCCTCTGAACTCGGGTCAGATACTCCCTCAACCAGAGGTTCCTCATCTCCGGTCCAGGGCGAGGAGAAAGCGGCGGGAACCCTCCCCGACTTAGGCTGATGGCGATAAAGGTGTCGATCGTGCCTCCTTCTGGATGTGGAAGCATGGTCGTGAGACTGGTGAGTGGCCCCCCAAAAGCGTGGGGGCGTACCGCGACCTCCGTTCGGGTCACTGATTGAGAGCAGGGTCATGTCGTAGCCCTGGTCAAGGGTCATGAACTCCAGGCTCCCAAACCAGAACACCGTAGCACGCGGAAGTGGTGAAACAAAGTCGCCCATCCGAAAAAATGGCGAGAAATCGTTAGTGACACGCGGCTCCCCTACCTGGCGCACTAACTGTCGGTGTTTAGATCCTCGAGGGGTTAACACCAACGAGTAATATTGTAATTGCGTGCTCCCTAATCCGGTGGGTGATGCAAGAAGGACACAATGATTTATCCTGGTTCGGGCAAAGAAGGCCCTACGTCCAGCGGGGGAGGATAGTTCGTGTTATCTTGCACCGAAGTGCTAGTACAGGGGAAAATACAAGCAGATGTGAGGAGTGTGAGGTGGGGCTTTGGCGGTCGAACGCCTAGCTCTCGACCTTACACAAGCTCATGGTGTCATTCTGTGATCTAAAGCCTTAGCTATGCTCTAGATCCTCCTGTTCGGGTCCGGTCGCCCTTCTAGCGTCCTGGCGCCTCCTTTTATAGATGAAGGAGGGGCACAGGGGTACATGTGATTCGAGTTCACATGGCGGATGATGTATGACGTTGAGGCCGATCATGTCGGTGCCGCTGTAGTGATGTACGTCGGTATGGAAGACCCTGCAGCCATCGCGTCGGGAGTTGTTGAAGTTCTGCTCGAGGGTTCATTGATGAAGTCAAGGGGCGACGGTCGAGGGTCTTGGCTGGAGTCAAGGGGGGTCATGCTGAGGAGGTCGAACCTCACCGGATAAGGCCGAATCCCGGAAAATGCAGGAAACGTGTTGGTTTATACGTCTCGAGGTGGTGCTGGACGTGGCATAGTGCTCGGTATGGTGCTACAGCGTGGTACGATCCGCAGAATTCCAGGGCATGGGCGGTAAAAGCAGATTTGACTGCCACGCCTGCAACTATTACTGTAACTGTGGCCATACGGTTAGGCGGGGGTAGGTAGATTGCATTAAATGCGCTTGGATCCATATGGGAGAGTCGGTAGCCGAGGGGTGCACCGTCCTCGAGGACCGCCCATTCACCTGGGTGAAGTTCCGTCTTCGAGGGCCGGCTCGTTCGCAGGGTGAAGTTCCGTCTTCGAGGGGTCGCCCGAATTGTACCCTCGCGTGTACAGTACCAGTCCGTTCGGTAGCCTCTCGAGTGTACAGTACCAGTCCGTTTGGTAGCCTCTTGAGCAGGCTTTGGCTTTGGGCCATCGTTGTCCGTTCGTGGGTCAGCCTGATATGTCTCAGCCTGCGGGCCTTCGTACGTTAGCGCGGGAGGTCACCGGAGGGGTCGAGTTGTTGATTTTACGGGGTTTAGTTCGATAAACAAGGCGTTTGGGGTACCTGTTTCCAGGGTATCGACATCGGTGTACCTTGGATCATCCAGTGAACCACGTGGACCAAAACGCAATGCGGTGGACGTGGTTCACATGAGCTAGAGTCACTGACAGTGGACCCAGCGGACACCGGTGCACCGTGGACCAGAGCTGTGGACTAAGCCTGCTTTGAATCCGGCGTGATGACATGGCAGCACCAGGGCATGCCACGTAGCTGGCCTGGACTAGCCTAGACCTAGCCCACTCGGCCCATTAACGGCCCGTTAATGGCCCAGTGGGGCCCACCTGTCAGTTGACCGTTGACCGTTAACTGCTGACGTCAGTAGTGGCATCACCCTGGACCCACCTGTCGGGCCACCGTTGACCCGGTCAATGCTGATGTCAGCATGACATCATCTGCCATGTCAGCACCTGATCAGCCACTGTGTAAACTGCCGTGACACGTGGCCCAATCACAGGCTGCCATGTGTCAGCACCTGGTTAATCTGGCCCTTTTTCTTTTTCAGAATATGGTTAAATCTTTGAAAAATCATAACTAATTCATATGAGCTCCGAAAATTATGATCCACATATTCAAATTTTCTATAAATTGAGCTCTATCTATTTTTGCTATGTTTGAGTGCATTTGGATCTTATTTTTGGCATTTGTTCTTTATGCTAATCTATAGGGGTCGCTCCTATGACCTTTAATTCTCGGTTATAGGCTCGAGAGAGGACAAGTCTGATGACAGTGACTACCAGGAGAAGTCTGACAGCTACGTCAGTGAAGGTGCCACACCTCACCTAACCTCGTAGATCCCATTACACATGGCAAATGTAGTATGGCTAGTGCTTTAATTCCTGTTGCTATAATGAATTGCCTGTGTTAGGATTGCATGCTAGATTATTACTTGATGAGCCCTACCTTGTTGTAAACTTTCACCTACTTAACTGCTGTTACGTTAGCCACTTGCTTATCTGCTATATTTATATATATACTTCACTCACTTACATTTTGATGCGACGTGATGAACCCCAGAAAGGCCTGGAGGGTGCCAAGCTGGTGATGTGTGAGTTGTTGGATCAGATGGGCATGTGAGCTGATGATGCTATATCTGGGTTTGGGGTGGAGCTTACGGCAGGGAGTAGGGTGAGGGTTGTGTCGATCGAGCCGGGATCTATGATGAGCTTTTGGAGCAAGTCTTGTCAGGGAATGGATCTGGACATTCCCATGAGAGGAGCCTGTGGCGGGCTAACTGAGATGTGATGGTGGTCTTTGGGTGAGATCCTCTGAGAGGTGGAGCCCGGGACGAAGGTACTGTGATAGCACGTAAAAGATCAACCCTGATGAAGATATCCCGGCTTGGTCACACTTAGGAACTGCTGCGCTAGTATTCGAACCTTAGGAATCTCTTACTTTTCACTCGCTCTCCATGGGGGGGAGATGGCCGAACCGTTGGATAGATCGATGCCACTACTGCTAGGCGAGTAGTGATAGGAAGGTATATGCATGGGATGGAGCTAACACCCTACTGAGATGATCATGGCACCCCCTTCGGGAGTGGGTACATGGCATGGCATCCTCTATGGGAGCGGATACATGCTCTCTTCATAGTTCCAGTGATCCAGAGCTAGATGGTAGAGTGGCATCGTTCTATGGCAGTAGGCGCGCGGAATCTGCCTAGGTGATTGCAAGCACCGATGATGGTTATCTAGTGGATTAGTGAAACCTCTACAGAGTGTATGGTTGATCGATCGATACATATGCCGACTTGATCGGCTGTGGACCTTTCCTGTGTTTCGCATGCACCGGACTAGTGAGTGAAGTGTTCTACCTTCCCCTGAGAATGGTTTCCGGCCGTGAGCCAGGTTGAGGGCTGCGGGCAGCTGAGACAAGCCGAGCGGGAGTTGGCTTATCGACTTGAGTCTGAGATGGTGTTGGAGGTATGGGATGGAATTTTAGAGATGGATGGTGATGGATGTGTGGGATGGGTATGTGTTTAAAACTTGATTAATATATTAATTATATACTTGATTACTTTCTTAGGAAAACCTCATCCTTTATAGGTTCCTTTTGATATATCCATGATTTGCATCCAACTTTCACAAAGCAATGCATAGGGTGGGAGTGTGGCCAGTACAAATCGTATTAAAAATTTGGTTTCAGGTTCAAGGAGTGAGTACTCATCTGGGGAGTACAGCGACTGAGGGTTTCGTGTCTACGCTCAAGTTGGATCGAAGATAATAGCTTCCACACCTCAAGCTTTTATTGTTATGCTACATGAATTCTGATTCCGCCAAGTGGTGATGTAATAAGTTATTGTAAACCTCTCTATTTGCACTCTTTTTTTCGATGTATGGATGATGGTATTCAACTGTTATCGGGTAATGTGATTTAAATGGTCATATTACACTTCGACTCTGTGGATTTCCCTTCACAGAAATTCAAGGTCGTTTCACCAAATTTCATGCCAATTCAAAAAGATTTCGTAACACAAACATGGCTCACAGCACAGCTCACTCAGATTTAAAATATGGGGCAAATTTCAACACATTGAGCTACACTTCTTCAAATCGAACCAAACATGAAGTTAATGTGTTTGAATACTTTCATAAGAAATATATCCATTCACTCCACTTAAAAGGTCTTCTCATGAACTTATCCATTCAAACCAACTCAAATTTGATTACTAAACATTTAATCTATTCAAAATATCTCATAGCAAGCAACATATGGATATTTATCCAATTCAACCATCTCTCATATGCACCCAAAATAATATGATCATCAAAAGATATACCTTTGCAGCTCATGATCAACCAATATCAAGCTTCCTAAATAATATGCAAGCCTATGAATGGCTCTTTGCCTTGATCCCACAAAATCACCACTGAGATGATATATGACATGACAATCATCAAGTTGACCTTTCTTGTCAAGTAATCATGCTATGTGTCAGATAAATTTCATCCAAAGGACAATAGAAAATACTAGATAAGTTTATTAGTCCATAATGGTGCAAAATAGAGATTGAGCTCCCCCTAAATGAGTGCCACAAGTAGTTTGAATGACTTGCAATAGGCACTTGATTCTATCAAGAATTTTGGGAGTCAATTTCTATTTTCACCAAATACATAATCAAATGCCATATTTGAATTGAGATGAAGAGATGCTCACAACCCACTTAGGTGTAGATAATCACAAGAAAGAATATGTGAAATCTCATGGATAAGAACTCTGTTGCATCCAAAATAGTGTTCTTGAAAACTACTTTATTTTCAACATTTGTGACTCACTATTTGGCACTTAGTATTTCTTTTATACCTGCATCTCAACAAGTGTATTGCTCTACAAAAGAGCCATTAAAAGCTCCATATGGCAAGTGAAGTATATATCAAATGAATCTAATTAGCCACTTAAAATATTTCACAAATATTTCTATTTGTGAACTATTGAGCACTAGACACACATAGTGGCTATCCTACTAAAATTTGGTACTTGTTACCAATGTAAAGGATGAAGTAGAGAATATGATCATTAAACTATCTTCGGGTCAAACATACAATAGATTATGATAAGAATTGGTTGATAGCTTGAGTAAATATTTTCAATTTGCTTCCTCAAGCACCCTGAAGTATTCATCTCACCATCAAGTACCTACATCAATATCCTAATCACATTTTGGTACCCAACTCTTATTGGGTCCTTTTGAGTTAGTCAACAAGTGCTTAGGCACCCAAATGACTTTAGCACTAGTTTATGGTGGACACATCGTCTTACTAGCGCTAACTCCATTTGTGGACCTCCTAAGCATATTATCATAAACAAATGTGTTCGACTTAGGAGTGTTACCATTTGGGAAATCATATCTTAGATGCTCCTTTCTCTTACAAGCATAGCATATGTGGCCTTGATTTGTTTTGTGCTTGTTTTGCTTGTTGGGACAACCATCAACCAAGTGCCCCAACTCATTGCATCCATAACATCTTCTTGTTGTAACTTGGGCTCTCTTTCTTGCCTGTTTGTACAAGGGGCAATTCTTGGTAGAATGGCCCAACTTCTTGTCAGCCCAACTCTTGTGTGGACACAAGGCCTACTCATGTCCATGTTTCTTGCTCTTGGTTGTTTTGACATTGCTTGAAGTGTGATTCTTTTGATGGGATTTAGAGGAAGCAAGATTTGAACCCTTTCAAGCTTCTTCACCATGTTATCATGGTTATCTTGAGAAGGTTGTGCTTTCTCCTTACCCTCCAGACAAATCACATCTTTCTTTAGTCTTTCTACTTCTTCTTTGAGCTCATTGTTTTCTATGAGATTTAGCTCAATCGAAGATTGGCTTACTTGAAAAGCACACTCATTAGTATAAGAAATATTCAATTGAGATTGTGTACAAGTGAGGGTTTGTGTGAGAGGCTGAGATGAGTTTACCAATGTAATTACAACCTCATGTGCTATCTCAAGCATAGCATGTGATTCTATTAGTTTCTCATGGGAGCATTTGAGATGATCATAGTTTGCTTGTAATACATTATATTTGCTTGATAGTTTATCTAGTCTTGCCTTGAGCTCACTGTTTTTTGTTTCTAGTTGGGACACACTAGAAGAGGAGTTAGTAACCAAAGCATACCCAATTGATAAATTTTCATACCTCTTATTGATTTCCTTTAGTTCATCTGACTTGGAAATGAGAAACATCTCTTGCTTTTGAAGTATGTGTTCTTGCTTCTCATTTTCTTTTTCTAGCTTAACATTCTTCTTAATCAACTTGACAAATATTTTCTTGTCTTTGCTGCTGAGATGATCAATGGTATCAAAATCTTCAATTTCAAGACCACTTTCTTCTTGATCATCTTCATGGGTAATCTCCTTGACTTGCACATTCTTGGTTGCCTTCTTCTTATTCTTCTTGGCCATAAGACACCAGTGATAAGATTCATGAGATACTAAGGTTGACTCATCACTTGGTCTCCACCGAGGTGCAACGTCATAGCTTGGAGCTACTTGCAGTTTTGCTGCCTCAGCCATATCGGACACGTCCAGTATGTGCTGTCCAGGCAACATTGCAGTAGCGACTGGCTCCTGTGAATTTAGCTCTGCACTCTTGAGATTGCTAGATATGTTTTCATTGCAGTTGGGTATAATGGACATCTTTTCCATGGTCTTCCACACATAGCACTCATTACATTTGGATTTTCCATACAACTCAAAAAGCTTAGTCCAAATGACATGAGCACTCTCCGAAGGTGTTTCCTCGTTGTAGATGGCTTCATCTAGAATCTCTATACTCAATGTACTCAAGATGACATTAATTGCTTGAGCGTTGAGTTGCACACATCTCTTTTCTTCTTTGGGCATATTTTTATAGTTGCTCCAATCAACTATAGGAGTAGAGATGCTTGCATCCATAATAAGCTCAACAAGAGGACTAATAGTCCTAAAAATATTGAGTACATAATTAGACCAAGATAGAAAGTTTGAACCATTATTTTGGAGGATTACGGGCTCCAATTCGTTAGGCATCGACATCCTTTCTCACGGCGGTGAAGCTTTTAGTGAGATCTCAGCTCTGATACCACTTGAAAGGACCTAGGATATCACCTAGAGGGGGTGAATAGGCATTTTTGAAAATTCTAAAACTTAAAGCTCAAATGCGAAAGTTAAATACCAACCGGTAGTAGGACCGGTACTATCGGTAGTTCAAAACCAGTACTAACGATGCAAACTTCTGGTACTACCGGTGCCCTACAAAATTGAAATGGAAAAATGGGCTATAAATTTAGATCTAATTGTTATTACCCCTTTGTTGATGTTGTTGATGAATATGTTGAACTTCTTGGAGCTTTTCACCAGACCAAATCATAGATCGAGTCCTGCAACCTAAGAACTTAGGGATAGGGATGAAGAACACGAAGAACAAGGGTAGTTGATGCTACGACCACAACAAGACACATGATTTAATCCAAGGTTTGACAATCCCCACCAAGGAGTTCCTACGTTCCCATTGTTGAGGTGACCACAAAGGTCCAACCACAAAGGTCTCCTCTCTCAAGCAACCACGCAGGTTAGCTCGAGATTTCCAATAAGAAGAATGGGGTGATACAAACACTTCGGGGTGCCATCACAAGTAGATCAGCACATGCAGCCAACGAAGAACACCTAGCTGGCTAGGGTTCCAAGAACCCAAGAGTAAGAAACACAAATCAAGCCGGCAAGATGAGGAATCCAAGTGCTCAAATCATAGATCGAAGTTCCCGCTCTCTAATCTCACGTCCCTAGCTCAAATATTTGAGGGGATGAAGTTTGAGAGCAAAGGGGAGAGAGAGCAGGTGAGCTGGTGCTTGGAGAAAGCCTTTCTCGGGCTTGGAACGAGTAGAATAAGCAAAAAAGAGAGAAAGGAGAGAGATGAGGGGTATACATAGTGCCTATCCAGAACAACTACCGGTACTACCGATGGGAACCATCAGTACTACCGGTATCTCACCAAAAGTGACCATTGTGGTGTGTCAGAACGTGCATAGGGTGACACACGGGTACTACTGGAAGTAGGACCAGTACTACTGGTAGTACATTTCCTGCGCAACTGGGCACCTTCGACTTGGCCTAAAAAATTGGTCGCAACTTCCGGATTATAATTTGAATAAATTCGGTACTTTCGGTGTGAACTGGTTGTCGGGTACCAAAAAAGGGGTACCCTTAACCCTCGACTAAGGGGAATTAACCCCTGACATCAATAAGCCAAACCCGGTGTCATTAGTCCTCACATATCACAGAAACACAAGTGCCAAGTCATATGGGGCCAGCCCACAAACGGGCCTCGGTGGTCCAGGCGGCTACCTATCTGACGCAACCTGCTCGAGGCAGAGTAGGTCACTCGAGGGTGCCACTCGACCTACCCTTCGGTGATAGAAATTTTCCCGAGCAAACAGCAGCCCTTGAGTGCGACGCACCCCTCGAATACCCACCTCCTGTACGAATCCAGGAGGATTTAATGCATTCTACCTGCTCCCGCCTAACTTCGTGGCCACAGTGACGGTAACAGTTGCGGGTACACTGGTCAAATCTTACTTTTACCTCCCATACCCAAGAATCTGGCGGGTCGTACCATACCGTAACCTCATGCCATGCACTGTGCCCCGTTCGACACTCCCTTGAGACACATTTACCAATATCAGGCGACTCCTCGAGGAACATTTACCAGTATCCGTACAGTATTTTCTGAAGCTCGTCCTTATCCATTCGGGTCTCGACCCCCTCCACCACCTCTCGAGCTGGACTTCGTCATCACTGGTCAACATGCCAACAACTCCCGACGCGACAGCTATGGGGATCCACATGACCGTGCTTGGACATCAGTCTATCATCGACCCTCAGCCACGTCACCTTATGCACAAGAAGGATTGACGCATCAACTCCGAACACGTCGCTACAGGACAAGCCATGCCCAGCGCACGCCTCTACAGCAACACCGACATGATCGGCATCACCTCCTTGACGTCAGCAGCCACATCCACCTTAAGATCTATGTACCCTTGTGCCCCTCCTTCACCTATAAAAGGAGGCGCCAGGCCCTAGTTTGAATGGGGGCAACGAACTTAGACAATCCTAGCTCATTTACTCACACGCTTGTATTCTCCCCTATACAAGCACTTCGGTGCAAGATAATACAAACTCCCCCCCCCCCGCTGGACGTAGGGCCTTCTTTTGCTCAAACCAGAATAAACCTTGTGTTCTTCTTGCATCACCATCCGTATTAGGGAGCACGTAGCATGTATTTACTCATTGGTGCTAGGCCCCCGGGGTCGAAACACCATCCGTATTAGCCTTGAGGTCCCCCCGAGGAGGTCATCTTCGACAAGATGCTGAAGGAGCCTTGCCCTTACCACAAGGGAGGGGCTAATCATAACCTCGATGTCAGTGTTTCGACCTCGGGGGCCTAGCACCAATGAGTAAATATGTGCTGCGTGCTCCCTAATCTGGATGGTGATGCAAGAAGAACATAAGGTTTATCCTGGTTCGGGCGAAAGAAGGCCCTACGTCTAGCGAGGGCAGTTTGTATTATCTTACACCGAAGTGCTTGTATAGGGGAGAATACAAGTGTGTGAGTGAATGAGCTAGGATTTGAGTGCTGCGGGCTCTGGTCGTTTCCTATGCCTTATGTTATCTGGCTAAGTTCATTGCCCTTGTTCAAACTAGGGCCTGGCGCCTCCTTTTATAGGCGAAGAAGGGGCACAGGGGTACATGGATCTTAGGGCGGACGTGGCTGCTGATGTCGAGGAGGTGATGCCGATCATGTCGGTGTTGCTGTAGAGGCGTGCACTGGGCATGGCGTGTCCTGTAGCAACATGTTCAGAATTGACGTGACCATCCTTCTCGTGCGTAAGGTGACGCGGCTGAGGGTCGGTGATAGACGAATGTCCAAGCACGGTCGTGTGGATCTCTATAGTCGTCGCGTCAGGAGTTGTTGGCGTGTTAACCAGCGATGACGAAGTCTAGCTCGAGAGGTAGTGAAGGGGGTCGAGACCCGAATGGATAAGGATGAGCTCTGGAAAATGCGGTACTGATACTAGTAAATGTTCCTTGAGGAGTCGCCTGATATTGGTAAATGTGTCTCGAGGGAGTGCCGAACGAGGGCGAATTTCCGTCACCGAAGGGTAGGTCGAATGGCACCCTCGAGTGACTTGCTCTGCCTCGAGCGGGGTGCGTCGGATAGGTAGCAGCCCGGACCGCCAAGGCCCGTTCGTGGGCCGGCCCAGTATGACCTGGCACTTGTGTTTCTGTGCTAGGCGAGGACTAATGACACCGGGTTTGGCTTGTTGATGTCAGGGGTTAATTCCCCTTAGTTGAGGGTTAAGGTACCCCTTTTTTAGGTACCCGACACTCAAGGACTGCCGCATGCTCAAGAACTACTACAAGAGTCTGGGCATCGAGAAGGACGACCAGAAGAAGGACAAGGACAGCGACAAGGGTGGCGACAAGGAGGACAACAAGTTCCCCGAGGTCTACGACTGCTACATGATCTATGGCGGCCCCTCGACCCAGCTCATGCCTCGATAGCGCAGGAGAGAGCGTCGAGAGGTCTTCTTCGTCTGAGTTGCTACACCCTAGTACCTCGACTAGTCCGATGCTCCCATCACGTTTGACCGTGATGACCATCTGGATCGTGTCGTCAACCCAGAAGTCTACCCGCTCATCGTCGACCCTATCATCATCAACACCTGCCTCTCCAAGGTGCTCATGGATGGATGCAGCAGCCTCAACATCATCTACCTCGAGACCCTCAACCTCCTTGGGGTCAAGAGGTTGCAGCTATGACCCAGCGCGGGGGGTTTCCATGTAGTTGTGCCAGGGAAGAAGGCCCTGCCCGTTGGTCGCATCAACCTCCTCATTTACTTCGGCACCCCCATGAACTTCAGAAAGGAGACCCTCACCTTCGAGGTGGTTGGGTTTCACGGCACGTACCACGCCATCATCGATCGACCCAGATACGCGCAGTTCATGGTGATCCCCAACTACACGTATCTCAAGCTCAAGATGCCGAGACCCAAGGGCGTCATCACCATCGGCTCCTCCTACGAGTACGCATACGACTGCGACGTCGAGTGCATCAAGGAGGTTCATCATCTTGAGTGGTTAGCCAATCCTGTACTAGTTAAGAAAAAGAATGGAAAAATGAGGATGTGTGTCGATTATACTAGTTTAAATAAAGCATGTCCTAAAGTTCCATTTCCTTTACCACGCATTGATCAAATTATTGACTCTACTGCGTTATGTGAAACTCTCTCTTTTCTTGATGCTTATTCTGGTTACCATCAAATCAAGATGAAGGAGTCCGACCAGCTCGCGACCTTCTTTATCACCCATTTTGTCATGTACTGCTATGTTACCATGCCCTTCCTATAGGATTATGAGGGTGCCACGCTAGCCAGAAAATAAAACTTTTCGACCTCATAAACCAGGATCTACTGCTAGTTACAGGTTACGGGATTACGACTAGACACGCAGGTGCAGCAGAAGATGACTCGATGTAGTCGTACACGTCACAGCAGGCAGTGCAGTTGCGTGGTCGTCCACCACCTCAGTCCCCTCGCACGGTTCATCCCAGTGCTCCAGATGCAGCACCTCTGAGGAATCCCACACGTGCAGGGAAGAAGCGATGCGCCTCCTGATTGCTAGGTCCGCGAGGAGCAGAAGGCGCGAGCTTGGGGAGGGCGACGGCGGCTGCCAAAGGCGTGTGTGTGTAACCCTGACCGTGCCTCTACCCCTTGCTTATATAGGCGTCCCCAATGAGGCTGCCAAAGGTGTGTGTGTAACCCCGACTTGCCCAATAGTTGACAATGGCCTCTAGCAAGGTGTGACAACTCCTATGTGCACGGGAAGATCATATCAGATGAACCACTACGACCACATACAAGTTATTCCCTTTGTCACTCGATATATGGTTCAACTCGTGGGTTAACACTTAACCCAAGCACAGCCATGCATTTGTTCATCCAATCACTTGGGTGATCCAGTGATATCTCTCTCACGTAGAGAGGGGCAAATTCCATATTGATTGTCTATGTCTCATAGCATGCTTCCCGACCACCCGAAGACCACCTTTATAACTACCCAGTTACGGAGCAGTGTTTGATAGTCCCTAAGTAGGCCGTTTCACATCTTGAGTACATGCCACAATCTTAGGTCTAAGGACATAACGTACATGACGTGAATAGAGACTTTTTCATGTCGGGTCAGTCCAACCTACATGTCTCACATGTGCCCACATTATTAGTTTGACATCTCCATGTCCATGACTTATAAACATAGCCATCAACTAATACATGTGCTGGTCTAATATTCAAGTGTGTTCTCACAAGAACGCTGACCAGGGACAACTATAGAATAACCATTCAAGTAATTAAGTTCTACAAATAATTCACATAATCACCAATCAATACAAGTTGTCTATAATGGATATTCAATGAACACTTTATTAATCATGGATACAATCAGAATATCATCATCTACATGATTAGCTCTAGGGCATATTCCCAACAGTCTCCCACTTGCACTAGAGTTAATCTCTTAGATGTCTAGTCCCCATAGACCTCATGTGCGCCTCATGCTTAGGCTGTGGAAGAGCCTTTGTCAAAGGATCTGCTACATTCAAATCCGTACGTATTTTGCACAATTTGATCTCTTCTTGTTTCACAAACTCTCGAATGAGATGAAACTTCCAGAGTACATATTTGTTCTTCTGGTGATCCCTAGGTTGCTTAGCCTGTGCAATCGCCCCATTGTTATCATAATGTAAATTCAATGGGCCTGACGCATTTGGAAACACATCAAGATCAATGAGGAACCTCCTCAACCAAACACCTTCCTTTGCAGCGCCAGAAGCTGCAATGTACTCGGCTTCTGCTGTAGAATCGGACACCGTCTCCTGCTTGGAACTTTTCTAGCTAACTGCACCACCATTTATTGTGAACACAAAACCTGATTGAGATAGTGAATCATCCCCGTCGGTTTGGAAGCTAGCATCGGTGTAACCATTTACAACGAGCTCCTCCTCACCTCCATAGACTAGGAATACATCCTTAGTCCTTCGTAAGTACTTTAGGATGTTCTTAACAAGTGTCTAGTGAGGTTCACCCGGATTAGCTTGGTACCTGCTCGCAACACTTAGAGCATATGAGACATCAGGGCGAGTACATATCATGGCATACATGATGGAACCAACGGCCGAAGCATATGGAACCTTACTCATGCGGTTGCGCTCTTCATCTGATGAAGGACACTGCATGTCACTAAAGCGCATACCATGTGACATAGGCAAGAACCCTTTCTTGGACTATTCTATGTTGTACCATTTCAACACCTTGTCAATGTACGTGTCTTGGCTTAATCCTATTAGCCTTCTCGACCTATCTCTATAGATCTTAATTCCCAAGATGTATGCTGCTTCTCCTAAATCCTTCATAGAAAAACTATTATTCAGTTAAGTCTTTACAGATTGCAACATAGGAACATCATTCCCAATCAATAGTATGTCATCCACATACAAGATCAGAAACACAATAGCGCTCCCACTTACTTTCTAGTAAACACAAGGTTCTTCTTCATTCTGACGGAAGCTAAACCCTTTGACTACCTCATCAAAACGAATATTCCAACTCCGAGATGCTTGCTTTAACCCTAAATAGATTTCTTAAGCTTGCATATCTTTCTAGCATTATTAGGATCAACAAAACCTTCAGGCTGTATCATATACACGTCCTCTTCTAAATACCCATTTAGAAAGGTTGTTTTAACATCCATTTGCCATATCTCATAATTGAAATATGTAGCAATTGCTAGAATGATCTGAATAGATTTAAGCATCACTAACGGCGAGAACATCTCATCATAGTCAATTCCTTGAACTTGCCGAAAACCTTTTGCAACAAGTCGAGCTTTATATACATGAACATTTCCGTCCATATCCTTCTTCTTCTTAAAGATCCATTTATAATCTATGGGTCTAACCCCATCAGGCGGGTCAACCAAGTTCCAAACTTGATTGTCTCCCATGGAATCTATCTCGGATCTCATGGCACTTTGCTATTTCTCAGAATCTGGATCCATCATAGCTTCCGCATAATTCGCAGGTTTATCATCATCTAACAATAACAAATCCCCACACAATGCGTGAAGTCTCGCTGATCTTCGTGGTTGTGGCAGAGTCTCCACTGCCACGGGTGTCTGTGGAACAATTTCACAACTCTTAAGATGATTGCTAAACTCGTGACTTAGATATTCGCCTCTACGATCAGATCACAAGGCCTTGATCTTCTTGCCACGTTGATTCTCTACTTCATTCTAAAATTCTTTGAACTTTTCAAATGTTTTAGACTTATGCTTTATTAGGTAGACATATCCATATCTACTAAAGTCATCAGTAAAAGTTATGAAGTATTGAAATCCACCTCTAGCTATCATGCTCATTGGTCCACATACATCAGTATGTACAAGTTCCAACAAGTCAGATGCCCTCTCAGGAAATCCTTTGAGTGGCGTCTTGGTCATAGCAAGCAAACCTCATATGTCTCGTATGATTCAAAATCAAACGAAGTTAGAAGACCATCATCATGGAGCCTCTTCATATGATTCTCACTTATATGACCCAAACGACAATGCCACATATAGGTAGGACTTAACTCATTAAGCCTAGACCATTTAGCACTAACATTACAGACAGGTGAATCATCAAGATTTAAAATAAATAACCCATTCACAATAAATGCAAAAGCCACAAACACATCATTCTTTGAGATCACACAACCATTGTCTTTACTCGCAAATGAATAACCATCCTTCATCAAGCATGAAGGTGACACAATGTTTCAACTTAAACTAGGAACAAAATAATAATTATTCAATTCCAAAATAAATCCTGATGGCAAGGGAAGTTGCATCGTCCTGACGTTCAATGCAGCAACTCTTGCATTATTGCCCACGCGAAAATCAACTTCTCCTTTCTCCACGCTTCTACTTCTTATCATTTCCTTCATCGTATTGCAAATATGAGCAACCGATCCGGTATCAAAGACCCAAGAATTTATATAAGAGTTAGCGAGGAAAATATCTGTAACATGAACAACAAGAGTACAAGCAGTAGCAATACCTTTACCGCCGCCATCCTTCTCTAAGGATGCCAAGTACTCCTTGTAGTTTCTTTTCCAGTGACCTTTTCCCTTACAATAAAAGCAATCTGAATTTGCAGATGGTCCAGCCTTGGCAGCAGATGGGTTTGGCTTAGAGATCTCATCTTTAGCCTTGCCCTTCTTCTTCCTCCAAGAATTGCCCTTCCTCTTAAAACGAGGTCGGTTCTAGATCGCCAACACTTGGCTACAGCCAGCACCTTTCTTGATGTCGGCCTCTACTATTTTCAGCATGCCACATAGTTCATTCAAGCCCCTCTCCGCTCCATGCATATGGTAGTTTATAGCTGGCCAGAAGTGATGCAAGAATGAAATCAGTAACCAACTCTTGGCCAATTGGGAAGCCTAGCTTCTCCAACCTCTGAGTGTAACCAACCATCTTGATTACATGTGGACCAATAGCTGCGCCCTCTGCTAGCTTAGTTTCTACAAGCGCCTTAGAGACATTGAACCTTTCAGTCCACGCTTGAGTTTGGAACATATCTTCAAGCGCCACGATCATATCGTTCACTAAATGATTGTTGTTGAACTGCATCTGCAGATTAGGTTCCATACAAGCAAGCATGAGGCAACTCACTTCAAGATCCGCATCACATGCTTTCTTGTAAGCGTTTTTCTCAGCAGCAGTTGCATTTTCATCAGGCTCATCTGGTAATGGGGTGTCTAGAATTTCTTCCTTTTTATTAGCCCTGAGAACAATTCTCAGGTTGCGGATCCAATCCACGTAATTTGTTTCATTCAACTTATCTTTCTAAAGAATTATACGTAAAGAAAATGGTTGATTGCGAGCGGCCATCTACAACAAAAGTAACGCAAAATACTAAGACAATGTATCCATGAAAGAGTAAATTATACCAAAATAAAATCTACTCTCACTAAAATCAATATCCCTCAATTGATACTTAGTGATTCAAGACCCACAACTAACAAGTCAACTAGTGGCTTTAGCATCACCGCTAGAAGACATGGTAGATCGGTAAGCAACACTTTGCTAATCATATCACATATGACTCTTGTTGTTGGGCAGCATCTCTATGCTACGCTCAACCTACCCATGCTCCAAGGTCCCTAACTGTTAGGATGACCTTGTTTAAGTAAGCAAACCTTCTTGCAGTAAGTATCCGATACGAACCTGCCTAGTCGAGGAAAACCAGTGGCACCCTAATTTCATAGACCCACCACCGATTGTACAAGACTTATGACAGTGCAAGGTTTGGGGAAGCATTTAACTTAAATATTGCTGAGGGATTGTTCTACTTCACTACCGCATGCAATTAGACAAAAACATAATAGCATGTGAAAGTAGAACATAGTAAGAATGGCATAACACAGACATGACTTGGTATAGCCCATTATTCCTTTGGGGATCTCCATCTCCTTTAATCTATGCATCATGGCGATCTCCATCTCCATGATTCGAGTATGCCATCCTTCAGTGATGATTCCGCCAAGACTAGCTACTACTAGCGCAAGTAAAATAAAATTACATAGTCGCGAATAGATCATCACAGATTGGCACACAGGCCATTACATTAATTTTGACAATGTGTATGTGGCTCCTGCCCATATTGTCCTCATGACATGCAAGCCATGAATTAAATACATACATGCATCACATACACATAAGGGCTATACCAGTCATCAATTCCTGCAAAACAGAGTTATCCGAATCCGACGTCTAATCTTGCAACGCAAAAAACTCTATTTTCCAAGCCTTATTTTGCAATTCTAATTTCATCAAATGTGATGAAGCGATAGAGAACCAGATGTAAAATTTTGTTCTCTATGATTTTCATTTAGAGTTTGTCTCAATCCAAGTTACGGTTCAAAAGTTATGGCTGTTTTACCGAACAGCACTTTTCTCGGCAAACCGGCGCCCGGCAGTAAATTCCATCTACCACCGCCGCGCATCATATACGCTTGGCACTTGACCTAGGATTCAATTCGATCAATATGATTGATCTCTAACTCGCCATGACTGGTACGAGTAGATCATTTCAAGACCAACACGGCAAGATGGCGGACCAAGGTTAGAGACTCATCTACAACCACGCATATCACCATATGCACAAAACCAAACCTATAACGAGGTAGTAACGGCTCCGATATTCAATGAACACTTTATTAATCATGGATACAATCGGAATATCATCATCTACATGATTAGCTCTAGGGCATATTCCCAACACGTCGTGTGCCGCAGAGACTCGGGCGACATTGGTCTCGAGCCTCTGGATGCGCTCCGTAGCATCTCGAGCCTCTCCCTCGAGCGACTTGACACGCTCGAGGGCCCTCCGTGCCTCCTCTAGGGCCTGGGCACCATCGCTCTTGGCCTTCTCGGCCTCCTCCTTGGCCTTGGCAGCCTCTTCCTTGGCCCGAGTTGTTTCCCCTCAAGCCGCCACGGCATCCTCCCTCGTCTTGGTGGCCTCTTCCTTTGCTTGCCTCGCTTCCTCCTCAGCCTGAGCCACCCTGTCCCGGGTGAACTAGCCGACCTCGAGCCGATGCAGCACCTCCTCCTGACCATTGTGGGTCGCATGAAGGAAGTGGGATTTTGAGTGGAAGCGGTTCATCAAATCCTAAAAACAAGAAGCAGAAAATCAGTCACCGGTTAAGGAGGAACCAAAGCCAAACACGCTGGGAGAAATATTTACCGAAAGGCCTCGGCCAAGGTCTTCGGTGATGATTTCGGTGGCCAACTTCAAAGCGTGCGCCAGCCACGGCCGATACTCCTCCACGTCCTCCCAGCGCTTCACTTCCATCGGGTCATCCATCTAGATCCCGGGAGCACTGGAATCCTGAGTTTCTCAGAGCAGAAGACGCTCTTGGCCCCAATGCGGGAGGGCCGCTTCGAGCCTCGCTCACACCGAGGACCTAACGCTCTAAACGGCCTCATGCGAGCCACCGTAGCGCTCCACCCGGCTAGCCAGGGTGGGGAACGATGACTCAGCTTCGCCACCACCTGGCCCGATGTCAGGGGCGGACCATCTCGACGGACCAGGGACCTCCCGGGTGGCGAATGCCCTGGCGAGCAGAAGGGCCTCATCCTCCTCCTCCCGCCGGCATAGCACCGTAGGACTTATGGCTGCCGTCTCCTCCTGCCGCCGTTGTGGTGAACCCGAGGCCGTTGGCTCTTCCAATGGCGTGCCCTGCGGTTGCGATGGTTGGCTCGGGGCAGCCACAGTCACCTCCTACGATGGAGGAGGGCTGGAGACCACCACCTCCCCCAGTGCCATGTCGTGCCAAGGCAATAGGTTCGCAATCATCACGTCCTCCGGCCGACTCGACGCCGTATGCTCCCCCTCCACCTGCGCCTATGACACACGCAGGACCAGCGATGCACCCCGCGCCGCATCTTGCTGCTGCAGTAGCTCATCCAAGGTAATCACGACCTCCCCTTGTAATTGTGGGAGACTCGAGACCACCAGGTCCTTCGAAGGCTCGACCCACCACTACGACGGCGAATCCAGAGGCACCGCGTCCTCCGGCGGCATTTGTTGCTGTTGCTGCTGTTGTTGTTACTGTTGTTGTTGCTCCTGTTTTTGTTGCTCGGGCTGGCTCCTGGCTGGCCCCTCTTCTCTCAGCTTCTCCTGCAGCTCCTTCTCCTCTTTCCTTTGCAGGCCCTCCTGCTCTTGCTTACGCAGCGCCTCCACCGCACGCAGCCCCTCCGGCCACGGCTTCTGCTCCTCCACGGGCGGAGATGGAGCAGCGGCCTCCTCGTCCTCGAGGATGATGGGGGTGATCTCTGACCCTAATTCACGCCCGTTGGAGGCTCCCCTCTCGAACGAGGCGGCAGAGGTTCCGGCCTGACCTGGGGTAGAGGCCGCAGGCGTCGGGATCGGGACGGCACTCCCACCCTCCGACACCTGGCCAGATGCGGGGCCACGGACGTCGATGCCGGGGCAACGCTTTCCCTCTCTTGCAACTGCTCCAGCTTGGAGCCACTTCCCGCCGCGGCCCCCGAACCACTCGAACCTGCAACAAGAGCAGAGTCCATCATCCTGCCTCGAGCCATAGCTATGTGGGCTTGAGATAACCAAGCCGCCTCCCATGGTGGCAGCGGTCTCAAGGTCGCACTGTTGCCGTGGCCGCCGTCCTTGCGGCCACGTCCACCCTAAGCCACTGGCCAGCGAAGGATTTGCCTCCTCCACCTGCCACTTTAGCCTGGGGAATAAGGAGGTGAGCAAAGATGCTTAGTGGTTCGGCAAGTCAAAGAAACAAGAAAGGAAACTTCGAAAATCATGGCTTACCCAAAGGGGACAACGACCTTCCCAGGACCCCTTGAGTCACTAGAGCACCTCGATGCCCCACTCGGAGCTACGCCTCCCCTGGAGCCGAGGCCGGCTAACGCTTCCAACGGCGTTGCCGCGTCCTCCTGCTCCGACGAGGTTGCGCGGCCCCGAGTTCACATCTTGAGTGTCGAGGACTGGGACTGGGTCTCTCGGGATGTGGTAGGTGGGGTCCCTCCGTTCGAGCATCGAGACGAGGACCCAGCACAGGATGAGGAACCACCTTGACTCCTATCTTGCGGCCACTCCAGAACATCCTCCTACGCAGAAGGCACGTTAGCTCGGGAGAGGTCAGGGAGATGGGGCTCGAGGCGCGTTGCCATCCCCTCAACATCATCATCATCATCTTCCTCGTCATCCTCCTCGGAGGGGGACTCCTCCTCAGGCAGCCTATCGCGCCTTTGCTTCACACGGCGCTTCTCGCGCTTTGTACGCACGAGGCTTTTTTCTTTCTTTCTCTTCTTCTCTTTGTCCTGCCCCTTCTTTTGTTGATGAGCGGTAAAGCGCCTCACCTGTCGGTCGGGGTCGTCCTCCCTCACCGGGGGCCTCGACGCCCTGCAGTCGATTTTCCCCTACACGAAAGCATCCAGGCGTAAGAGCAAAGGGAAGGAAGAGAGGCAAAGCAAAACTCAAAAGGCATGGCTCATGGCACTCACCAGGTCAAGATGGCCTTCCTCCGGTAGCATGGGGATGCAGTTGATGTGCTCCAGTCTGAAGGCGCCGACGACCGCCCCCTTTACCCGCGACACAATCTCCTCGGGGGGCAACGCCTCGCCCGACATGCGGCACCCCTTGAGCTACTCAGGCGTCGCCTCGGGCCCCATCTGGTCCAGTTGTAACAGACGTGCCATCAAAGGGAGCACCCATCAACGATGAAAGGCTGAGACAACGATCGCCGCTGTCAGACCCGTGTCACAAAGTCTCCTCAGCGCAGTGAGGAGAGGCCTCAATCGAGGTTGTAAATCCGATGCCACACCGTGCGGCCAGTTGAACGGACGCTCCCTGATGAGACGCCCGGTGTACGGCGGGAAGTATCCCTCGTCGTTGCGGAGGTAGAACCACTGTGCATCCCACTGAGAATGGTTGGACATCAGCCCGGTGGGGATATACTCGCGCGGCTCCACCCCCCCGGCCTATCTTTAGTGCTAGATTGCAGGAACCAGCATGGATGATTCTCCTCACGCCTTGTTCCACTAGGGCAGTGAAGAACTCTCCCATGTAGAGGTGAAGCCACAGCTCCCAGTACGGCTCCTCCCCCAGGTATCCCTCGTAGACAGCCACGAAGATAGCGGTGCTAGAGATGGCGTTGGGAGAGAAGTGCTAAAGCTCGACCCCATAATGGTGGAGCAGTGCCCACACAAATCAGCTCGGGGGTGACCCAAGCCCGTGCCAGTGGAACTTGATGAAGCTCACGACGTAACCGTCCGGTAGGTTCGGCTCCCGATCCCTCCGCGGTGGCGCTATCCACTCCAGCCCATCCGGCGTGGTGATAGGGCGAAGGAGCCCCTCCCCCACCAGCCTCCACAGCCTCCACTCTATCATGGTCGACGGCCACCAGGCCTCCAAAGGAAGAAAAGTGGGTGCCATGACGGCGACGGTGGCGGCGCGGATTCGCTCGACGGACGGGCGACCGGGAAGATTCCCAATCATGATTTCTCTCACTAATCCCTCTTCTCTAGCGCTACCGAGCAGGGATTTGGAAGCTCTAACAGTGGCGGTGGAGGCGAGATGGTGAGAATGGAAGCAGACGGCACCCCCCTCCCACGAATTTATACTCAAAGGAAGAGCAACGGGCGGATCCGACGGTGGGAAAAGGTAAACCCCGCATTTACTGCGCCCACCTAACCGCCCCCTCGATTCTCGTAGCAGAACATGTGCCGTTCACCAAGCCCCTAGCCGTTACCTGGGTCCACCACGACCATGCTGCTTTGGCCCACACCTCAAAAGGTGCGCCCAATGGGCAGGAGCGCTACATTATCCGCCGACAGAGTCTTCCACAAGAAGGAAAACGGGCCCTGGCCCCACGACAAGCCTCGAGGGAGCGAAGGCTGACCCTCGGTCAGGGTTTGATAGACGTCCTCGAGCACCTGAGTCAAGGACACCCTAGGGGAGCCACACAAAGCTCAGCTCGAGGATGAACCCTTGAGATCCCCTTGGGTGTATCCAAGGAAAAACAAGAGGATTACCATGGAATCCCCACGGAGGGAGGCATTGAGCCGCCGAGTCCTATCGAATGGAACCAGTATCCATATATCTGCTCATTTGCGTCAATGAGAATGCCTCCAGGACACTAGTCACCCCATCGAATAGGGCATGAGCTCTCACTTGGATCCCCCCAATATTAGCTCACAGAGGATGCCGACACTCGCCCAATCGAGGGTAGTACGATGCTTCTCACCTCACATCCGATCGAAAGGACTCGTGAGATCAATGCCTAGGGCTAGCAATGCCCTAGCCGCATGAGGCTCAGGGGCTCGACTACGCCTGGCACTCCTCAATGAAAGAGGGTCGAACGCACCCTTGGGACTCGACGAACTCGAGCCACCCTTCAACTAGGTGACACAACTCCAGTTCATGTTATCCTAATCTTTCAGGAACGCACACTATGCCTAACTGCACAAGCACCTCTCAACAAAAGACAAATAAAACCCTCAAAGGAGTCTCCTTACTCCTCCGAGGCCTCGGGGGCAACCCCCACGGTGGACACTCGCGCGCCTCCCACAGAAATTTATGAACCGCACCTCACTCTCGAACTATGACCCCCAGCTCGAGTGCCAGCACTCGTGCAGGGGCTCGGGGGCTACTGTTGGGTACCTAAAAAAGGGTTACCCTTAACCCTCAACTAAGGGGAATTAACCACTGACATCAACAAGCCAAATCCGGTGTCATTAGTCCTCGCCTAGCACAGAAACACAAGTGCCAGGTCATACTGGGCCGGCCCACGAATGGGCCTCGGCGGTCCGGGCGGCTACATATCTAACGCACCCTGCTCGAGGCAGAGCAGGTCACGCAAGGGTGCCACTCGACCTACCCTTCAGTGATGGAAATTCGCCCGAGCGAACGGGCAGCCCTTGAGTACGACGCACCCCTCGAACACCCACCTCTTGTACAAATCCAGGAGACTTAATGCATTCTACCTGCTCCCGCCTAACTTCATGGCCACAGTGATGGTAACAGTTGCGGGTACATTGGTAAAATATTACTTTTACCTTCCATACCCGGGAATCTGGCGGGTCGTACCATACCGTAACCCCATGCCGTGCACTGTGCCCCGTTCGGCACTCCCTTGAGACACATTTACCAATATCAGGCGACTCCTCGATGAACATTTACCAGTATCCGTACTGCATTTTCTAGAGCTCATCCTTATCCATTCGGATCTCGACCCCCCTCCACCACCTCTCGAGCTGGACTTCGTCATTGCCGGTCAACACGCCAACAACTCCCGACGCAACAGCTACGGGGATCCACACGACTATGCTTGGACATCCGTCTATCACCGACCCTCAGCCGTGTCACCTTACGCACGAGAAGGATGGCCGCATCAACTCCAAACACGTCGCTACAGAACACACCATGCCCGGCGCATGCCTCTACAGCAACACCGACATGATCGGCATCACCTCCTTGACGTCAGCAGCCACGTCCGCCCTAAGATTCATGTACCCCTCTGCCCCTCCTTTGCCTATAAAAGGAGGTGCCAGGCCCTATTTGAACGGGGGCAATGAACTTAGCCAGAAAACATAAGGCATAGGCAACGACCATAGCCCGCAGCGCTCAAATCCTAGTTCATTTACTCGCACGCTTATATTCTCCCCTGTACAAGCACTTCGGTGCAAGATAATACAAACTCGCCCCCCCCCCCGGCTGGACGTAGGGCCTTTTTTTGCCCGAACCAGGATAAACCTTGTGTTCTTCTTGCATCACCATCTGGATTAGGGAGCACGCAACACGTATTTACTCGTTGGTGCAAGGCCCCTGGGATTGAAACACCGACACCGGTACTACCAGTAGTACAACAAATGCAATTTTGAGGGTTCGACTTTGTAGCAAATATTCATCCGGTAGTGCCGGTTATAATTCATTTTTAGCCGGTACTACCGATGATGACCGGTACTACCGATAGTACATCAATAGCAACGTCGATCGTTCGACTTGGCACAAAATAATACGCCGGTACTACCGCTCTATAACTCAAATAAATCCGGTACTACTGGTAGGCCAGGTTGGGTGAAGAAAGGGCCATTTTCTAAGTGCAGTGAGTGCAATTGTGTCTCTCCAAAATCTCTAAAGATCAATATGAGCACTTTTAGACCTTGAATTACTAACTTAATTTGTATCCCTCTTGATAGTACGGCGTTTCCTATAACTCAAGCAAAGATAAAATTTGAGGGCTCTCTTGAGTAGAAACGTCGTCTATCCGAAGAAACTTTGGATGCTAGGATCACCAAATATCATCGTTCAAATGTTTCAATGTACTTCAAGGGGAGATAACATTCTGACTTTGATTTTTCTTCTTGAGCAATGTCATCTTGAGTACGTGACTTGATTCTATTCATCAAATATAGATAAATCCAAATATACCAAGTCACTTTTCATTTCAATGTAGCAAGCTTCAAATATGAGACCTTCCATATGCAATCCCTTATATCTCATTATCTAACTCAACGTGCTTGCTTCCACATGGATCATAGAAATCTCACAATAGATAGGCCTTTATATGAATTCTATTTGCATTGTTGTCTTGTGCTTATACAAAAATGACACATCATTTTGGCTTTATACACTTCAATCAAGTACTTGTGAGATAATCAATTTCCTGTCCAACACTTAGCAGAATTATTAGACCTTTAATTATGTTGTCAATCAATTCACCAAAACCCACTAAAGGGCTAGATGCACTTTCAGTATGAGTGCATGAGCATGAGTTAAGCAAGTGTAGGTATAAGTGCATAATGTGATTCTAACTAGCTCTTTTGTACCTTGCAATGACCAAGGTAGTGGTCCTGCTCTAGCATTATGGCATGGCAATCATCATCAAATGTTGCCCACTCAGGTCCTTCAACTTGGCAACCTTAGCCCACTTTTGTTTCCACTTCCTCAAGTGATTATACACTTGAGTTTGGCTAACAACCACACCACTGTATTCCCTCAAAGCCTTAGCTACAACATTCACATCCTTGTCCTTGTAAGTCTTGTCAACTCTAGAGCCATCAGTCAGGATCTGGGCCATCCTCCTTAGGACAAACCCAGATGTGTTGTTGTTCCACCAGCAGGAACACCTTCAGTAGCATCACCCTCAGCTACAGCACCAGCAAGGTCTACAACCTTAGGTCCAGCCAAAGCTGCTGCAACTGTAGCCTGGGCCACTGCTGCATACCTTTGCACCATGTTGGCAGCAGGCTCAAACCCATTCTGGATAGGGACACTCATACCAGCCATTCCTAGATATATACAGCAACACCATATGAATACAAATAAACAGCAGCAGCAAATAAACGCAGCAGCAATGGCAAGAACATAGCAATGGAAGGAATATAGCAAAGAAACATGAACTTAGTACATCACAAATGTCATAGGTCTCAGACATAGCAAAGAAATTGTTCATAAGCAATACACCACATGAGTTCCATATCCAGGGTCTACCAAATTATTTTACACATTAATGAAATGAAATAGAATCATATCCTATGAGCCCCCTAGCTTCCCACATAGCATTGGCAATCTGATCCCTAATAGTAACCATTGCAGGTTCTTCTAGGGGCAGCTCTGCCTCATCATCCTCAGGCAACTCACCCACAACCCTTCCTCAAGTGGAACAATGTCATCAATCCCAAAGCCAAGAATCCAGTTATGCAGTATGCAGCAAGCAAGCACAAGTTTCACTTGGGTCTTGTATTTGTGGAAAGATTTGTTGTCTATTATTCTGAACCTGCCCTTTAGTGCACCCCAGGCCCTCTCCACCACAACCCTGAGTGAAGAATGCCTCAAGTTGAACAACTCCTTAGCATTTGTGGGGTAGTTTCTGTTAGAGAACTCACTCAAGTGGTACTTAACAGCCCTATAGGGTGGTAAGAAGCCAGTCCTACAAGCATATCCAGCATCTACCAGGTAGATTTTACCTACAAGTGGGGGACAACAATGTGTGAAAGTGTGTAGTGGGTGGAAGGACACAAGTGTAGACACTACGTATTGCAGTTACCTACTGGCACAGTGAAGCCATCATCTCTCTCAATGGCATCAGCTAGGATTAGTGCATCATGGGCAGATCCCTCCCAACCAACTAGGACATAGGTGAACTTGAGATAAAAAATGACTAATGCCATTACATTCTGTGTGGGGCTTGTTTTCCTACCCCTGAAGGCTTGCTGCATGTGTCTAGGCACCCTTGCCAACACATGAGTACCATCAATGGCAGCAATTACATTCTACGTAAACTAGGAAATGTTCATAAGCAAATGTGTGAACCTACCCAACAAAAAATTAAAGTAATTAATTTATACCTTGAAAAAGGGAACCATCTGTGGCTACCCATAATCTTAGAGTGTGTGGTAGTGGAAGGAGCCTTGATCAATTCACCCCTCAGCTCACCAACAACATACAACACTTGGTGAAAGATTCTACTAACTGTCTCAATAGACCTTCTAAAGGATTGGTGGACCACCCTAAATCTCTGGTTGTGACCAACCACATACAGAAACATTGCTACATGCTCCTCAACTAGGCATCCAACACTCTCAGATTCAAGGCCCCTACTACGAAGCAGTTGCATAATAAAAAAAAGAAACCCTTCTCATGCGTAGCATGGCTATGCACTCAGTGTCATTGTAATTGTACATCATCTGGAGTATGCTCTGCCTATGTCTCTCAGCGTGAGTCTTAGGCCCATAGGGGATGCATTTATTTCCAGCAATCTTCCTATGCCTACTGACCACAAAGCACATCATCACAACAACCATCCCAGCTGCTTGCCTAGCCATCATCAAATGTTGTTCATTGGCATCCATCTACATGCATTCAGAAATGTATAAGATAATTTAATAGACCCTGGCTGGCCTCTACATGAGAGTGTATGCATTCATAATTAAAATAGCACGGCAACATTCAAATCAATGCCTCCCAGTGCTCACAAGCTAGTCATCATCGACCTTTCTCAAACAATATCATCACAAATGTACCCATCCAACAGAATAAGAACATAATAATTGACAATAATGGTACTGCAAAAAAATGTCCTATAACCAGATCCAACTGAACACAATAACCATGTTGAAGCATCAGTAGATATAAATAAACACATAATCCACCTTAGAACGATAGAAATATGGACAAGTTCAACATGAGCCATATCAAAGTAGTCAAGTTCAACATGAAGTAACTGAATAACACTAGTATAATGCCCGTGCTAACGCTATGGCTTTAATCTGAGGATGATATGAAATAACCAAACGATGACATCTTTGAATAGTTTAAGTCACACGCAACCACGTAGAAGCATGTATCAGGAAGTACATCCTGGACTCTCGGGGATTGTCGAGGTCAGTCATTATTGTGCATAGATTACATCAAATAATAAATAAACTTTTTTTAGATACGACACATGAAGTTTGTATATTTATATTTGATAGGTACCGCTGTCCAAAGGTACTACTTCCTACCGTGGTTCCTGTGGGCAGGCCACCATGGCTATGATCCCCATCTGCAGTTGGTTGGATATTTTCCTTGTCCAAGCAAAGTGCAAAGTTTTGCTCTATCGTAACGTGATTAGTACCTGCACCATGGTGATTAGTTTCAGTAACGATGGGTTGACTATATAAATCCTGAATAAAAATAAAAATTATACCAGGTGCAGTCAAAGAAGAGGCAGCGATGATGTTTTGGGATTCGGCTTTCTTCCTTTCTCGGTACTGGCGCTGGTACTCACGATGTTTCCTCCTCTCCTCCTCCCTTTGTTCGTCAGTCATCACTTCTCGACGAGCCCGTCGCCGCAAGTTTCGATCTTCCCTCGTCCCTCGGGAAACATCTATATAGTAGACAATGAATAAGACACCCTCAAAGTACTATTATAATCAGTTTGACCTCATACATGCGATGTTAGTGATGTCACTGAGTACATTGGGTGTATCTCTCGGCGTAGACATCGAGTTGGCGAGGAGGCAGGAACTTTGATTTTTTGAAAGGAACGTTGATATTTATCCAGAAATCATGCCTGAAACAACACGAACCAATGAACCAATTTGCAGATAAGCAGATAACTCAGTTTAAAGGACGGGATAATACATGGTGAGCATGCTCCAGGAGGAGAATATTTAATATACCATTGATAATTTAGCAAGATCTGGGAACATGCAAAATAGTAATTCATCTGTAAACCGTGAACTGAAATAGAGAGATTCAGCTGCATATACTGAACCTTCACATGAACAGGAAAGTAGATCTGGTTTGAAAAGGAAAGTATTTCTTCTACGTCAAATGATTAGCAGGAGCATAGTGCCATGCAGAATCGGTCCATGCAGGCAGCTAGCGGTTAGGAAAGCAAGCGATGAGGAAAGCAACATGCATAAAGTTCGACTAATCTGTTGACTGAATTGCAAGATCCAATTATCTAAACTCATACTATTCTGAAGAAACGTATCCAGTTGAGACCTGAATGGCCGCCTAGGAGCCAACGTATCCTGACGAAGGGTCCGGTGATGGAGCCTCGTCTGGTTCACGTCGTGGACATCGATGTCATCGCTGCTCGAGGCGCTCCGTCCGGCTCACGGTCGCCGGCCCTGCCGCCACGAAACACCGCCCTCCGTCACGAAACGCAACCGCGGTCACGCCACCGCGTCTCAGGCGAGGACGCATGCAGCGCCGTGAATGTCGAGGCCGTGGCTGCGTTATCTTCCACGCCGTCGTCCACGCAGCCGCGATTGACGCCGCAGCGGCTCAGCCGAGGAGGCAGCGCCGTGACCGTCGCGGCCGTCGCTGCGTGATCTTCCACGCCGTGGTCCACGCAGCCGCGATGACGCCGCCGTGGCCCAGGCGAGCACACAGCGCCGAGATCGTCGAGCACGGCGGCGGCAGGTTCACGATCTTGCTCGTCCGAGAGGGACGGAGCACGGCAGGGGCAGGCTCACGATCGCGCTATAGAGGCGCGGAATTTGTGACGGCAGGCGGGCCGCCTTCAAATAAGATTTGAATCGTGATTGACCAAGTGGATTGAACATGGAAAATAAAAAGTGGAAATAGAAGCAATGAGGGCGTCAGGGGTACTCGAACCCGTGTCTGGCCGCGTCGCGCGCGTGGGGCCTGTGGGGTGCCGTGTGTGGGAGAGTGGGAAGCTGTACCACACTTCTAATCTCAGTCGGTGTATTCGTGTTATCGCTGTTGTGGGTTGTTGATTTTGAAGTAGAAAATTATCTGAAGAAGTTTTTAATTATAATAGAGATAAGCCATATCACAAATCTGACTACAAGAAGGAACCGTAGACCGAAAGCAAGATTAAAACAATAATGTAAAGCAAATATGTAAGCGCAACACCAAACCCTAGACCACATCAATTGGGGAAAACGAATGATTTCACCTCGGGTCAGCCGGAGGGAGCCGAAGCAGGTCGGATCGAAGAGAGGTGGGGAAGAAGTAGCAGATCTGGTGGTGAAGCAGCACCAAAGCTGCTCCGAGAAGAAGACGAAGACGGAAGCAGACGGCCTCGTCGGAGCCCAACAACAGCAGGAGCCGCGTCACCTGGACGCAGATCCACACCAGGGAACGGAGATCAAGCCCGGAGAAGACCACCGCGCGCCGGCAACCGAGCTCACCGCCGCTGCCGATACCTCAATGGGAGTGAAGTGGGGATTGGAGCAGAAGAACTGAGCGGGTGGAGAAGGGGTGTTAATATAGGCGGAGGATTTCGGACGGCAAAGGAGCGCGCAGAAGTTTCATCATTCGCGAGGGAGCCTGCCGCGGCCTCCCGCCATGGCGCCGAATTGCCCACGCGCGCGCGGCCAAAGCCAGGCCGAGGAGCAACGCAGCTGGGGAGCGTGCGGCTAGAGCCAGGAGAGAGAGGACGATTTACATCCCGGTGGCCAGGGCAAAATGATAGGCCACGATATCAAACACGGAGATATAGCTCTGACGGACCTGGCCGGGGAATTCTGACCCATATCAAACACGCCCCAAGCAAAGCATGCTGTCATAAGTTCTCACTTGTTCTAAGCTGCGCTACACACGGAGTGTTTTGTTGTTGCTTTCTTTCCTTTTGGCTACACAAAAGCACATCAGTACACACGAGAACAAACGTGGGCCAAATCAAAACTACTTTGTCTGGGCTAGATTAAGCCCGCTTTTTGTCCGGGACAAATTAAACATGTTTTTTGTCCGAAAAATGATGGCATGATAAAATTGGGCATGGCGGCCCGAATCATCAGAGCACTGTGGCCCATGTAGGGTTTTGTTCTGTTGTGTGTTACAGTCGGATTCAGGCATGGGACCCACCTGCCTGCCACTCACACGCAGCTGGAACACTCTCTCCTTTCTCCAGCGTTTTTGCCACGGCCACCGTGCAAAAACCCCGCGGGGAAAATTTGCTCGCCGGCCCGCCCACCCCCCCGCGGCGACTCGCCGGAGAGGCGAGGCGCTCTGGCCTCAGTGAGGCGGTGACATGTACGCCAACACAATGAAGGGTTACCAACCCAAAGGGCGCACTGGGGACGACGACACCTTCAGAAAGCTCGCCGATGTCTGGCCGATATACTTCCCCGAGGAGGCCGAGGTCGGGCTATCGGAGTCCGACCACAAGGTCCGCCTCGCCATCGCCCTGGCTGAATCCTTCTCCACGCCCGATGTGGCGGAAGTCCTTCGCTCATGGGTAAGTACGCGCGCTCCATCTCCTGTTTAGTTTAGCGCCTTCATCTCCTGTTTCATGTGTTGTTTAGTTGGTGCATTCTGTGTTAGTCACTAGAGAATGGTGGAGATTTTATAATTTTGGTTCATATGGACGGTGGTATCTGTTGGGGTATGCTTACTGGTGAAACGAGGAGGATTTTCGCGGACTGGGGGTTATTTCGCACTCGCAGGATTGATGCTTAGTGTTTATTTACTTTAACTTTCTAGTATCTTAACCAGAAAGGTAATAACTACTGCCAGGTATATTTAATATAGTTAATCATAGCTAGGACCATGTGTTAGCAGTTAGCATTGAACTCTATTAGAAGCAAAACCAAGCACTAACACTTAGTTTTAGGGGCTGTACCTTCTTCTCTATCAATAGAAACAGCAACCGTCTCGTGCCAGCTAGTTCAAGGAAACACAAAAACCCAAGCACTAGATGTAGTACAGGCCAATTGGCAGGAGGCTCGACGCTACAGGGAAAGACTATTAGAGGGATTGTTGATATAGTTAATAGAGATACATGAGAGAAATTCAGAGGAGGATGAAGAGTTCTAGAGGTCAAAGAAGATTCGTAAAAGGGAATGGTCATTTCTGGTTCCGTCGAGTGGTGCTTTCTTGTGTCCTTTTTTCCTACTTCCTCATGCAAGCACAAACTCACATGGCCCACTCCCATGTACTCCCTCTATTCCAATTATAAGTCAACCTGTATTTTATCTAGTGCATAGAAAAAGTTATACATCTAGAAAAGCCAGAACAACTTATAATTTAGTCTATCACCGATGAATATCTGTCATCCATAACTAGAAAGATTTATTGCTCCAGTAACAATCAAAGAAATCCAAAAGGTGACTAAAAATTGCATGAACCAACATTCTGAATATAGCAGGTGTCACTAACAGGATCCCATGTTAATTGTGGGCAGAACATGAACAAGTTGTTGAAACTGTCAGTCATACAGACCCTGGACCCAGCTATAGCTGGATGTTTTCAGAACTATAGCCAGTTGGTGCTTGTTCATTATCAGTTCCACTGTAAACTTGGTCTGGTCTTCACGTGGCCATCCCTGCAATTTTTTTCATCTGCTACAACCTTTCAGGTTTAACTGAACTATGCATGGTGTGTTTTTTTTAAATGCAAACTATGTATACTGATTACTTGTAGCTCAATCCACATCACTTGACTACTTTAGTAAAATTGTTTCCTGTCTGCTTGTGGAGTAGTTTGTAATATGCAGCCTGTACTCAGTTCATTCTATTTTCTAAGTCCCTTGTGATATGCCTACTCTAAGGCCAATACACCAGGCCTACAAAAGGGGTACAGTTCATTCTAGTGTGTTGTAGAATCATGGATATGGGAATACTAACCTGTATGTAGGATTGTAACTTGTTGAGTAGTCCCTCTGTCTCAGAATGCTTGGCGTTCTAGCAGTTAGAGCATGTACCAAGGTAGCAAACAAATGACCCTGTTACCCCTACTTCCCCTGTCAAAGAGCTGCTGCTGTGAATGGACCTATAGAGAGGGTGGGTGATGAGCCGATGGAGAGTGAGTGGGGTGCCAGGCTAGGCTGCTGTACGACATGCTAGGCTGCTGCGCACGCACCGAGCTGCCAGAGGCTAAAACGTCTTCTTTTCTGGTACAAATTTTGAATCCTAGAACGCCTACAATTCTGGGACAGACAATAGAGATGCCTTCTGTTTTTTAAAGTGCGAAAGGGCCTCTAGCAGAGTTGATTAGGTGGCACGAATAGCACTCCTTAGGTCTTGGGTTCAACTCCCTGTTAGAGTGAATTTCAGCTCATCTGTCCCACACCAAAGCACATGTATAAGGTACGGCCCTGGTCTTGGCCGTTCTTACTTGGGCTATGGTGCCGCAGTGTATGGATGGGGTATGGGTTCGGGGATTTTCTTGATCTACGTGAGAAAGTCTTCTTCTTAATGACATATTTGCAGTTTTTTGATAGTGCTGTAAAGTGTTACAGTGTAAACATTATAATCACTTCAAAGTCAGCCTCAATGATATCTTTAAGAAAGTTTAACTGAGCAAGTATTCCTTTGAAATTTTCTATTTCTTAAAGCATGAGAGCACAAGTGAGTCTAGAACAATTAATGGCTGTCTTCCTTACCTTATCATTTTTGTGTGTATAATTGTACTTGAGGGCTTCAAGGTATTACCACATGTGAGCTACATATTTCAGAACTCTTTAGCAGCTTTTTTCCTAGTCGCCGTACGGTGTCTTGTATGATCGTAGTAAAAAGTACATATTGTAAATGCAGGAACTCACCCCACTTGGCTCATGTGCTTACTTTTATATGCACAGGTTGAAGATGATGACAATGAAAGCATATGTCTTCCAATTGATTTCCAGCAGCTTCAGGAGCTGTGCGTTTGTATTAAAGATAAACTCAATGAATCCCCAAGAGAAGTCTTGCTTTGCATGGGACTTGCAGCTCATCTGGTTGATGTCTGTTCATCTTAGAATTTACTAGTATGATAGCGGACTGTATGCCATTTTCATCCAATGTATGTTTATTCCTGATATTTTTTTTCAGGCTCTGAGCTTGAGTGAAACAAACAAGATCAATATCAGGCTTTACAACATGGGGGAGGCTATTGCACTGAAAAATCTAAAAGCAGCCTTAATTAGTAAATCACTTCCTGCCTTTATTCATGTGTTCTATATGTTATTATTGCGCATATAATTACTGATGTGTGGATTTTTGTTTGCCTTGGTAGAGAAACTTGTCACAGTGCGTGGTACTGTGCTCAAAGTCAGCACTGTAAAACCCATTGTTCTGCAGCTGCCATTCCGATGCATTAAGTGTGGTAAAGAAATACCCCGTGTGTTTTGTGATGGGAAATTTTCTCCTCCAATGTCCTGTATGGTTCAGGGATGCAAGAGCCGAAGATTTATCCCAGATAGATCTAGCGCAAAACTGATGGATTTCCAGAAACTAAGGCAAGGGGCGAGTAAACTTTTCTGAGCTTTCCTCCAATTATATTGTGCTAAAAGCTTTCCTTTTCTTTATGTTCCCATCCAGAATACAGGAGCTTGCAAGCGCTGACAACCACGAAGAAGGCCGAGTGCCAAGGACCGTAGATTGTGAGCTTACAGAGGACCTCGTTTATTGTTGCATCCCTGGAGAGATCGTAACGGTAACTGGAATTGTGAAAGTACTCAACAACTATATAGATGTTGGAGGAGGTACATTCAAAGTGACTACAACCATGCTCTTTTCTTAATTTGCCTTGTGATATTTCACTAATTGTTTCAACAATAATTTTAACAATCTATTTGACAAAAGTTATTAGTCTGTTTTGATCCTTAGATTATCTATGCCACATCTAAAGTAATATAGCATTGTCAACCTTCTGTTTTATCTGTTCATTATTTTGGAAGTCTAGCTCTTGTGTGTTATGGACAATGGAGCATTAGTTCATTAGAAGTATGATCGTGTGATGCATTTGTTAACATAAGGACATCTCTATTACTTTGATAAAACATTCTCTATTTCCTGGGTTCCATTATTTCTTATAGTTTCTTGAATTTAAGACTTAAGAATATTGATGGTATGAGGAAATGGAGAGAACAAGGTAGCGATTATATCATTATATGTAGTTGCTGTGTTCTTATGTTCTCCTTCATACACTTGCTAGTAAGGACTAGGACTCCGTTTTGTTCTAAACAAATTGTTTGAGCTTTCACCTTTTTAATTTAGATAGAGTGATTTGTTTGAATATTTAATAGAACTATAATTAATATATTCAGGGAAGTCCAGAATCAGTAATCAAGGTTTATACTACCTGTATCTGGAGGCAGTTTCAGTAAGAAAGTTGAAGTCCCATGCTGTTTCTGACAGAGAAAATCAGACTAGTGGAATTTGTCCTTTTCAGCCTTGTACTGTAAAGGATGATTTTGCTGTCAAATATAAAGAAAAATATGGTACCGATGTATTTCGCCGAATACTTCAATCATTTTGTCCCTCTATCTATGGGCACGAGCTTGTAAAAGGTATTTTCTAGCCCCTGTGTTATATCAGTTACAAGATATTTCTGCCGGTTATTTGATGTTGTTAAGATATCTTCTATTCAATTTGCTTTGTCCCAATATTTGAAGATGTGATATTGTGAAATCTTTTGCCCTCTTCAATTTCTGTGCATAAGACAACTGGTTTTCAATAACAAAGAGTGTTCTTGAGCCAAGCTTCTCGCGGTGTGACCGGTTAGAGCAGTGAGCTCCGTGACTCTCCCGTCCGATCCGGGTTCGAAGCTTGGCACCTCCTTAGTTTCAAAGTTATCAGGGAGTCTTCTCCTATAATCTAGTTTTTTTAAAGAGTGTTCTTGTTCTGTCCCAAAAGAGTGCATCACAATTTGAAGCAATTCTTTTTTTGCAAAAACAATTTGAAGCAATTCAATAGTTGAGGGGCTAACAAAACCATTACCAGCTGATTTTAGGATGCCTTTGGAAAGTGGGGAAGGCACCCCGATTAATCATGAAAGTCCTGCTGATTTCATTTCTCTCTTATTTGCATATGATTGTTCAATATGACTAAATTCATGTACACTGGTTTTCAGCTGGTATCACACTTGCTCTTTTTGGCGGTGTGCAAAAGAACTCAATGGATCAAGACAAGGTCCCTGTTCGAGGAGATATTCATGTTATTGTAGTTGGTAATTTCTTTGTTTACCATAAATCCTGCCATAATTTTTGTTGGAACTTGTGATTCTCATTACTTGGCTAACCCTAGAAGGATAGCAATATAGGGTCATACATGGGCCTCATGGGCCTAGCCTCATGGGCCTACACTCATACTCCAACACCCCTCCGCAGGCTGAACTACTGTCGCAGCGGAGTTTCAGACTGGACATGAAAAGAAGAAGCACACACACAGCCCCACAGACTCAACTAGCCACTGGTGATGTTGAGGCTGGAGCGAAACTCGGTGAAGGTCGAGGACGGGAGGCCCTTGGTGAAGATGTCGGCAAACTGGGAGGTGGTCGGGACGTGGAGGACCCGAACATCGCCGATGGCAACTCGATCACGGACGAAGTGAAGTTTAATCTCCACATGCTTGGTCCGCTGGTGCTGAACGGGGTTGGTGGAGAGGTAGACCGCACTGACGTTGTCGCAGTAGACCAGTGTGCTCCGGGAGAGAGGGCTGTGGAGCTCGGCGAGGAGCTGCCAGAGCCAGGAAGCCTCCGCCACGCCGTTAGCAACAGCGCGGTACTCCGCCTCGGCACTGGAGCAGGAGACAACCGGCTGGCGCTTGGACGACTAGGACACCAGGTTGTCGTCCAGAAAGACCGCGTAGCCAGAGGTAGAGCGCAAGTGTCCGGACACCCGGCCCAGTCTGAGTCAGTGTAGACGACGAGCTCGGTGGTGGAAGACCGGTGAAGGAGCAAGCCGTAGTCAACAGTGTCACAGAGGTAGCGGAGGAGGCGCTTCAGAGCCGTGAGGTGGGGCTCCCGGGGGTCATGCTTGTGAAGGCATATCTGCTGCACTGCATAGGTGATATCCGGCTTGGTGAAAGTAAGGTACTGAAGCGCACCTGCAAGACTCCGGTATGCCGTGGGGTCTGCCACTGGGTTGCCCTCGGCCTCTGACAGCTTGCCCTGTGTGTCAACCGGAGTGGAGCAGGGCTTGCAGTCAGTCATCCCAGCTCGCTCCAGGATATCAAGAGTGTACTGCCGCTGGTGAAGAAGAAGCCCGGTGGGTCGAGACTCAGCAGTGACCCTGAGGAAGTGGTGGAGTTCCCCGAGATCCTTCACAAGAAACTCCTGCTAGAGAGAGCTGATGATCCGGTGTAGTACTGACGGGCTGGAGGCTGTGAGGACAATGTCATCAACATAGAGTAGTAGGTAGGCAGTCTCAGCTCCATGGTGATAGATAAACAGTGACGTATATGACTTGGCCTCCATGAACCCCAGTGTCAACAGGAAAGTAGCAAGCCAAAAGTGCCACGCCCGAGGGGCCTACTTGAGGCCGTAGAGAGACTTGTTGAGCCGACAGACCATGTCAGGACGAGAGGAGTCAACAAACCCTGCCAGCTGACTGCAGTAGACTGTCTCAGTAAGAGTCCCGTGTAGAAAGGCATTTTGGACGTCCAGCTGATGCATGGGCCAGGAGTGAGCGAGAGCCAGTGAGAGCACCATGCGGACGGTGGCTGGCTTCACCACTGGGCTAAAAGTCTCATCGTAGTCGACGTCAAGGCGCTGAGTGAAGCCCCGGAGCACCCAGCGAGCCTTGTACCGCTCAAGAGTACCATCAGCCCGCGCTTGCGTGTCCAGATCCACTTGTCGGTGACGACGTTGGAGCCGGGCGGACGAGGCACCAGATCCCATGTCTGGTTGGCGAGGAGAGCCGCGTACTCCTCTTCCATCGTGCGGCGTTAGTGAGGGTCCGACAAGGCGTCGCGAATGGAAGAGGGTACAGGAGAGACCTGTGAGTCGCCGGGTGTCGCCGCGAGAGCCCGGGACCGTAGGGTACCAGCCGCATGCCGCGTCACCACAGGGTGAACATGCCGCGGGTGTCGGTGAAGGAGCGGAGGGTGGTACACCGGCGGCACGACACGACCGGCCGGTGTAGGTGTCCCCGGCAGAGAAGAGGCCACCGGCGTCGGGAAAGAAGAGGCCACCAGTGGTGGCTAAGGTAGCGGAGCCGCCCGTGCAGGCGCTGGTAGACGTGCACCGGCTGGGCGAAACGCGCGCCTGCGCCGGGGTCGCTCTCGCCGGGGCCGCCCGCGCCTGGGCCCGCCCGGCGCTGGTAGACGTGCACCGGCTGCGCGAACCGCGCAGGAGGTGCAGAATTCGACGACCTTGGACCCGTGTCAGGCGTAGGGCCAGGGGCGTCCCTGGTGGGCAGCGAGCTGGGGCACGGGCCCGGCGAAGGGCACAGTGGAGCAGTACCTACAGGTGGAAACGGCAAAGGTGGCTGGACCACCGTGTCAGTGGGAAACAGAGAGGAGAGGTCAGGGTCAGGGGGTGCTGTGGTGGTGGTGGAGAAGGGGAAGACAGACTCATCAAACACCACATGGTGAGAGATGAGGACCCAACGGGAGGTGAGGTCATAGCATCGGTAACCCTTGTGATCTGGGGAATACCCGAGGAAGACACACAGAGTCGAACACGAAGCCAGCTTGTGGGGAGCAGTGGCCGTGGTGTTAGGGTAACACGCACACCCGAAGACATGAAGGTGGTCATACCAAGGAGGAGTACCGAAGAGAGCATGGTGCGGCGTAGGAGCGGGCAGGCAGCGGAAGGGAGGCGGTTAAGGAGGTGGGTGGAGGTGTGCAAGCTCTCTGCCCAGAAGTGGGCGGGGAGGGACGCCTGGAGCAGAAGGGTGCGCATGATGTCATTCATGGTGCGAATCATGCGCTCAGCCTTGCCGTTCTATGAGGAGGTGTACGGGCAAGACATGCGCAACTGGACACCATGAGAGAGAAAGAAAGCACGGGAGGTGGAGTTATCGAACTCACGGCCATTGTCACACTGGACGGCCTTAATGGTAAGGCCGAACTGAGTAGACACCCAAGCAAAAAAGTGAAGAATAGTGGGAAATGCATCCGACTTGGCACGCAAGGGAAAAGTCCACGAATAATGAGAAAAATCATCGACCACTACAAGATAGTATTTGTAGCTAGAAATGCTGAGGACAGGAGATGTCCATAGATCGTAGTGTACAAGATCAAACACACGAGTAGCATGTGAAGAGGAAGAATGAAAGGGAAGACGAACATGACAGCCTAGCTGGCACGCATGACATAGATGCTCGTCTTGAGCCCGAGTACAACGAAGGTCGGAACTCCGACTCAGCTGCATCAGAGCATCGCGGCCAGGGCCGAGACGACGATGCCAAATGGTGGAGGAAGTAGTGGCGACGAAAGCAGCTGACAAAGTGGATGGAGAAGAATGCGAAACAGATGTCGGAAACTAGAGGGTGTAAAGGGGCCCCCTGCTGTCACATTAGATAAGAGGACGCCGGGAAGCCAAATCCTTTACAACAAGACCAAAAGAATCAAATTCAATAGAACAGGAATTGTCAGTTGTAAAGAGATGAATAGAAAGAAGGTTGTGAACCATAGAAGGGGCAACAAGAACATCAGGAAGACGAAAAGAGCCATGAGCACCAGCGGCACTCACGAACGTGACAGGAAGACACGAACCATTCATGACCATGATGGACGAGGAGTGAGAGGAAGAGGGAGGGTGAACGGAGGAGAGTATACTCGGGTTGGGAGTAGTGTGGTAAGTGGCACCCAAGTCGGCGATCCAGGCTGGACCGACAGGCGGTGTCGGGGCCATGGTGCTGAAGAAGGAGGCCAAGGCCGCCGGGTCCCAACCGACAGGCCCGAGCGAGGCCCCGGGAGGTGTAGCCCACGGAGATCCCGGAGAAGCACCAGCGAGCATGGCCGCCGGTGGGCGAGGCGCACCGCTAGGAGCCTGGGAGGGCCATATGGCCCGCGACCATGGGTTGTGGAAAGAGGCCCAGGCCGCCGGGTCCCAACCGACAGGCCCGGGCGAGGCGCCTGGAGGTTGAGCCCATGGAGGTGCAGAGTGAAAACCTAGAGGAGCGCCTGCGAGCATGGCCGCTGGCGGGCGAGACTCACCGCCGGGAGCCGGGGGGTCATGGCTGCCAGGACCCCCACCGCGTCAATCGCCGTGGCAATGGCGGCCGCCACGCCCCCCCTCCCACCCTCGCTCGGCTTGGAGGGAGGAGGACCAAGAGGAGACAACGGCGGCGGAGGAGAAGCAGCAAGGGCAGTCGAGAAAAATGAGGACCCCGGTGTGATGTCCTAAAGCTGCGCCACAAGTGGATCGGTCGGGTCGTGCCAGAGGACCGCGGTGTGGAACACGCGGGGACCCGCCGAGTGTGAGGCAGGAGGGATGAGGGGTTGCTATGCCACGATGATCTGGCGAGCCACAGCAGCGGCTGCATCGCGCTCCATGCCCAAGGGATGGCGGTCGCATGAACACGGGCCTGCCCTGCCGCGGCAGCAGCCCGGGCAGCGACAAGGGCGGCGGCGAGGTCAGAGGCGGCCTTGGCTGCTGGAAGGTGGGCAGCAGGAGGAGAGGCTCTGGTAGCAGTGCTAGGGAGCTGCACTGGGGTAGGCGCCGGGACCGCACCGGCGCTGGGTGAACCGACCTTGATTTCCGCGAAGGAAAAATCCACAGAGTCGAAGTGTAATATGACCATTTAAATCACATTACCCAATAACAGTTGAATACCATAATCCATATATCGAACAAAAGAGTGCAATAGAGAGGTTTACAATAACTTATTACATCACCTCTTGGCGGAATCAGAGTCCATGCAGCATAAAATTAAAAGCTGGAGGTGCGAAAGCTATCATCTCCGATCCAACTTGAGCGTAGACACGAAACCCTCAATCGCTGTACTCCCCAGAAGAGTACTCACTCATTGAACCTGAAACCAAATTTTCAGTACGATTTGTACTGGCCACTTCCACCATATGTATTGCTTTGTGAAAATTGGATGCAAATCATGGATATAAACAAAGGAACCTATAAGGGCTGGGGTTTCCTATGCAGCGATTCAGTATATAAATAGTATAGTAATCAAGTTTTAAACACTTCCCCACCCACAGCATCCTTCACATTCCATCTCGGAAACACCATCCTGTATCCTCCAACACCCTCTCAGACTCAAGTCGACAAGCCAACTCCCTCTCGGCTTGCCTCAGCGGCCCGCAGCCCTCAACCTGGCTCACAGTCAGAAATCACACTCAGGGGGAAGGTAGAACACTCCACTCTCTAGTCCGGTGCATACGAAACTCAGGAAAGGTCCATAGCCAAAGAATTAGAATATGTATTGATCGATCAACCATACACTCTGCAGAGGTTTCACTAATCCACTAGATAACCATCATCGGTGTCGATCACCACCTAGGCAGATTCCGGGCGCCTACTACCACAGAACGATGCTACTCTACCATCCAGCTCTGGATCACTGAAACTGTAAAGAGAGCATGTATCCGCTCCCGAAGAGGATGCCATGCCATGTACCCGCTCCTGAAGACGGTGCCATGATCGTCTTGGCAGGGTGTTAGCTCCATCCCATGCATATACCTTCCTAAAACTACTCGCCTAGCAGTAGTGGCATCGATCTATCCAGCGGTTCGGCCGTCTCCCCCCATGGGAAGCAAGTGGAAAGCAAGAGATTCCTAAGGTCTGGATACCGGCGCAGCAGTTCCTAAGTGTGATCAAACCGGGATGTCTTCATCAGGGTTCCCATTTAACGTGCTACCATGGCACACTCCTTCTGGCTTCCACCCCTTAGAGGTTTCCACTCAGGACTCTCCAACACATCTGAGTTAGTCCACCACAGACCGTTACTCGTGGGAATGTCCAGATCCATTCTCCTGCAAGACTCACTCCATAAGCTCGTCATAGATCCCGGCTCGATTGACTCAACCCTCACCCTACTCCCCGCCGTAAGTTCCACCTCAAACCCAGATACAACATCATCAGCTCACTAGCCCATCTGTTCCTTCAACTCACTCACATCCAGCCTAGCACTCTCCAGGCCCTCCCAGGGTTCATCACGTCGCATCAAAATGTAAGCGAGTGAAGTATATAAATAAATATAGCAGATAAGCAAGTGGTTAACATAACAGCGGGTAAGCGGGTGATAGGTTAGAACAAGGTAGGGCTCATCAAGTAGTACTCTACCATGCATTCCTAGCACAGGCGATCCATTATACAGCAACAGAAAATAAAGCACTAGCCATACTACATTTGCCATGCATAATGGGATCTACGAGGTTGGGTGAGATGTGGCACCTTCACTGACGTAGTTGTCGGACTTCTCCTGGTAGTCACTGTCGTCAGACCTGTCCTCGCTTGACTGGGTGACGTCATGCTGACGTGGCAGGTGACAGATCAGATGCTGACATGGCAGGTGACGTCATGCTAACGTCAGCATTAATTGGGTCAACGGTCGTCTGACAGGTGGGTCCAAGGTGACGTCACTGCTGACGTCATCAGTCAACGATCAACTGACAGGTGGGCCCCACTGGGCCATTAACGGGCTAGTAATGGGCCGACTGGGCCTGATATGGGCTGGATATGGGCCGGGCTTGGCCCGCCATGTGGCGTGCTCTGGTGCTACCACGTCATCGTCTGGATCCAAAACGGGCTTAGCTCACGGTCCCTTGTCCATTGTGCACCGAACACACTGGGGTCCACGGTCAGTGACTCAAGTTCACGTGAACCGCATCCACAGTGTCGTCCTCTGGTCCATGCGGTCCATAGACCTGCCCTTGGTGCACCAACTCCGCCTGGTCCCACGAGCAGCGACTCCGGTCCACGTAGACCACGTCCATTATCCTCTTTACCATTCCATCCCCTTCCTTTGTTTCCTTTGCCCGTCGGCAGGGCTCAACGACGGCGAGGGATCCTCGATTCTCGACGACTCGGTGCTCCATTGACTCCATCTTCCTGTGCTACAGCTCCGGGACATCACGGCGAACCTGATGATGGTCTTCAAGTCCCCACCTTGGCATCCGCTGAGGCTGTCCACGGTGTACGGCGGCTCGACGATGATGGTGCTTGGCTGCAACCTCACGGCGTCCAAATCCAAGGCCAAACGGGGCACAGAGGTGCGATTGGGTTCACCCAATGCTCTTCCAAGGTGCCGGCGGCGACCATCCCCCGCAGCAGAGTCCGCGTGGGTAGCAACTCCCACGGCGGAGCTCTGTCGGGGTGGCGGTGCGCGGCACGGCACCAGGGGAGACTCCCTGGCCTCCATCTTCTCCTCCAGCTGATGCAGCTCACCACGGCGGTCCTCGGCGTCGTCTTCTTGTCCTCCACGACGGCCGGTGGAGACGGGGAACAGCGGTGCAAGGCGGCGCTCTAGAGCGGCTCCGCGGTGGCATGACAAGGACGAGGTGGCACGTAGACGGTGCTCTGGTGTGGCAGACATGGAGATAGCGTGCGCGTGGGGTGCGTCTTGGTGAAGCGGTTGTAGATCTCTGGCTGATGAAGTGCGGGTGTTGACGGCTGGCTGGTACGACGGCTCCACCGCGGCGGCGCTCGGTGCGCGGCGACGGGCACGGCGATTTCCACTCCAGCGCCCTCCTGGCGCCGTGGCCCTCTTGGCTCGGTCGGTCCGTGCGTGTGCGTGCGTGGTGTGTCCAAGGGAGACCGATGGAGGTCTCGGCCTACGCGCTCCCAAGGCGGAGCGCCATGGCCAGTAGCAAGGTCGGAGGTTGGAAAGAGGCTTGCGGCTATGCTCACCGGCATTGGCGATGAGGGGAGGTGCGGTACAAGTCCAATCTCCGGCTTCGGCTCACGGTACAGCTCCACCTCCTCAACCCAACGGCTCCGCAGTAGCTCCGGTACGGCGGCAGCGTCCCTCTTCTTCTTCGGCGACGGCGTCTCCTTCCCCGCCCCCTTCTCCTTCTACCTCCCCCTTCTCCTCCAAATGAGTTGTCTGGTGGAGAAATTGGAAACCACCAGAGTGGTGGCGGCTGCTGGGAAGCCCTAGGGCGTTGTGGCCATGGTTTTATAGGGAGCCGCGGTGGTAGGTGGCCGGCGGACGGCGATCGGGGCTCCTGAGCGATCAAGCGGCGTGGGGAGCTCCCAGAGGTCGCTTTCACGGCTCGGCCGGGGCCACGGGGTCAGCGAGAGAGGGCTAGCTGGTGCCGGGTGGGGTTAAGCTCTTCAGCGCCGGAGTTCACCGCGGCGGCATCTCATGTGCGCGCGCGCGGGAGGATAAGATACTCGCGGCCGCGGGCTTCTTGTGCAGGGGCTGTCGTCTCCTGTCCGCCTAGCTGGCACGCGCGGGGATCGTCGATGCAGCCGGGCGGCGGATCGGGTGGCAAAGAAGCGAGCGTGGCGCTCACACGAGCGCGCGGCGCGGGAAAAAGCAGGGGAGCGCCGGGGACCTGAGAGGGGAAAAGGTATGACAGGTGGGTCCCGCATGTCAGCGGCTACGACTGCCGTTTCGTCGCGATGCGGACGCGGGCACCCCTTGCTGGGCCTCGTGGGCCGGCGGTCTCCTGTGCTTGCTGGGCCGACTCGCGCGGGAAAGAAAAGGAGAGGGAGAGGAGAGGAAAAGGAGAGGGCAGGCTGGGCTGGGCCGACTTCAGTTCACGGGCCAAAAGACTCTTTCCTTTTTATCTTTTCTTTTCCATTTTCTATTTCATTTTTCAAATACTTTTATATAAATATATAGGTATATATATACTTATATAAGTTGCAAAATAATTTTCTAGTGGACATACATGGTCCTTTCTAGGTTGGGTATTATTCCCATAGGTTGGATATTTATTTGTATATAAATAAATATTGTTGGTATTTAATATTCATTACATAAATCCAAGTAAAATCCAAATCACATGTAAATTTAAATTGTAACATGGTTGCATTCTGGGGTTTGCAAGATAAGAACATGAGATGCTTGTGCAACATGTGTGGGGTTTTCTCTACATGACACTACATCACTCAGGGTTTTTGAGAAAAATTTTGTAGCTCGGATTTCTAGGTTGTTACACTGGGGCCCGCGTTCGCGCCCGCGCTGGGGGCCGGGTCGCCCGCTCCGGGAGCCGCCTGCGGCCGCGCCGGGACGCCCGCGCCGGGAGCCACCCGCGCCAGGCCGCCCGCGCAGGGACCGCGCCCGCCCCGGAGCTGCCGGGCGCCGGGTCAGCC
>CM041639.1:33135486-33234676 GCA_023333625.1 Bothriochloa decipiens | reverse complement strand
GTATGGATAAGTGACATTCTCATGTGATGCATTGAATCTATAGTTTGCAAGAATGATTTTGTCTTACCAAACATAATACTTATTGAATTACTAAGACAGCCAAAATTTTCTGCAAGCAGCTCCATGCCAATGATGTTGATAATTCCAGACCCAACAAGAGGATCAGAACAGGTTATTATTACGTACCGATTTGTGGTTCTTTATCTATTGTACAACTGAAGCCAGTGTTCATGTTTTGGAACTTTGCTCAGTGTCACAATTTAACGGTGATCTGGGGCTTGGAGTTAGTGGAAATTCAGTAGATTCAAGGCTGAGGCTACACCCAGAGAAAGACAAGGATTTCGTTCCATTACCTGGGCAACTTCTTCGCAAATATATATCTTATTCAAGAGAACATGTCTTCCCCCGGTATCTTGTTATTTTGTACTTTTAGTGCAAGTGCAAATGTGCAATGCAAAAAGTAGTGTACTTTTTATGCCTTACGCCCTTTCGCACTCACGTTTCTCCCGTCAGAATGTCAGAGGCAGCAGCTGCAATTTTGAGAAAGTTTTACTTGAAGTTGAGAGAAGGCAGTGCTTCTGCTGATGGTACACCCATCACAGCAAGACAGTTAGAAAGCCTAGTCAGATTAGCTGAAGCTCGTGCTCGCGTGGATCTAAGAGATGAAGTGACTGTAGAAGATGCTCAGGTAAAATAGTTGATTATTTGAATTCTGCAGAAACTGTTTAACATCGATAGTTGACAGGCAGTCCTCATTTGCAATTCCGATTTCGCGGACGTTCGCTCGGCTCTGTTGTGCGCGAATGATCCGACAGCCTGGTGGCTGGTCTCTCCTTTCCTTTTGGCGTTCTTCCTTTTTTCGTTTTCTTTTTCCATGCTTGTTTGCGTTTGCTTCACAGTGAAGTTCTAGACGTCGCGCATGTTCCGTTTGCATGTACATGCTTGTGTGTGTGCGCGCGTCGCGTACGTTCCCTTACCTTTGTTTAATTCGTGTTGCAAGTCGGTAGCCTCTGTCTCTCTCCTTTACGTAAACAGCTCTTATATTAATTAAATATTAGCGTATTTAGTATTTTTTATTTTTTATCCTTCCACTATTGATTTTTTATTTCTTTTTAGCAGCTTTTTGGCAAGCTATATAGAAATAACTTATGAACACAAGTTGTATACAATAACTTATATATAGTGTTTGGTAACTTTTGTGATAAGTTGTGTTCAATAAGTTTTTTGTTTCTAAGTTTCGACATAAGTTATAAATTAATCTGATGTTTTTTTGTTTTTAACTTTTGACATGAGTTATAAGTTAATTCGTTACTTTGTTTTATAACTTTTTATACATAAGTTGTGTTTCAATAACTTTGGCGTTTCAAGTTTTGGCATAAATTTAAGTTATAAATTTAATGGTATAAGTTATGTGTCATAAGGTAGTAGACATAAGTTACTATTAAAAAAATTGTTCAAAACTTATACAACTGGGATCTAGATGTCTTCGTCTTGTTACGTAGAACATACCAGTGTAGATAGAATTAAAAATGGATACATGGTTCAGAAATTATAGCATTTTAAAATAGTTGTTCTACTTTTTTCCCCAAGATGATGTCACATTCGTGAAAGAAAGCGGGGCAGGAGACTGGGCGCATGTGTGCATGCGGATCTCTTCTTTTCTATAAAAGGAAATTTTAGCTGCTTGGAATATCAATCGCTGATTTATGCATGCACAACTTCTTTCTGTAATTGAAAATATGCGTTAACTAATATTTTCCTGAAAAGGAAAGGAAGCATGTCGGAAGATCGTTCGCGAGTTATGGTTCCAATGGACGTTCGCGGAATAGTGTGCCCCGTAGTCATTTTCCACTGCGGCTTTGTCATTTACCATTCTTGTCATGTTAATAGAATGCAACCTAAAAGGAAATTTCACGAGAACACATGCTTTATGGTCATAATTGCAGAACGAAATGTTTATTGACGCAGTGGACCTAAGATCTAAGGATCATAAAATTTTACAGGCCTCTAGTCCCTTCATTCCATCCTGCTAAACTGCTTCGTCTATTAGGGTGGATTTGTTGAAATATTTTCACCATGAAACCTGGGGTTATGTTCCACTAGCTAAGAAATATGGGGTTCATGCCTATTCCTGAGTGTAGTTCATTTTTAGTTAAATACATGTCTTCAACAAAACACAATCATAAGCAGCATCATGAGGCATATTATTTGGATGTTCAATGCTCAATTTGTCATGTGGCAGGATGTTGTTGATATCATGAAAGAATCTCTTTATGACAAATATGTTGATGAACATGGTGTTGTCGATTTTGCTCGGAGCGGTGGGATGAGCCAACCGAAGGAGTCAAAGAGGTTTCTGAACGCATTAATCAAGGAATCTGAGTTGCAGCAAAAAAATGTTTTTCGAAAACTGTAAGTGATGTGGCGAATCTTCTTTTAAGTTTAATTACCATTCAAAATGTGCTCTGTTTGCAAGAAAAGCCACCACTGCATTTGAGCATTTTTCTTTTCTTGTAACTTTTTCTCTACAAAATAAAAAAATTACTTTGTAAATTGTTTTTTCCGTACTTAACAAAACACGCATATACGTTCTTGAAATTTCTTTTTGAACATTTTTGGTCAAGTAAACAAGAAAATTTGTTTCTGGCTTGTTTGCATGAAAACAACACATACATACCTTTTCTTTTGTACCCTTTTTCCATATTCCTGAGCCTGCTCTCATGTTTATAATTTTGCTGAGTACCAGGAACTTTACACCTTAGCTGATGAGATCAGCTTGCGAGTTCCAGACTTAGACGCTCTTGTAGAAAATATGAATGTTTTCAGCTACATTATTAAAAAAGGACCAGGGATGTATCAGGTAAAGTCCTACAGATCTGCTTAGGGCCAATAATTTACATAGCATTGTTCTTGGTCTGAACAAGATGTTGTTTTATGCAGCAGATTCATGATCATTACTTCCCTAACTGAGAATATGACATAGCTTCTTTTTATTAACAGCTGGTGGCTGCGTCATATTAACAATGCCAGACAACGAGGTCAAGATGGTGAGTTTTCTTGAATGAAACTAGAATTTGCACAGGCTTTGTCTGTAGTTAGCATCTGATCTTACGCATGTCTGCTCTACTTCAGGAATCTGGAAGGCCTTAACCCATTTCAGCATGATTGCCATGTACCGTTCAGCATGATCTTAAGCATGTCTGGTCAGCGTATCCTCATGGCTTGCACAATCACATACGTGCTCCAATGTACAGGCGACTGAAGTGCACGCGTCCCAGAATGACCACTAACTTTGATAGCTTGATGTATGCCATGGTTCCGATATGATATTATTGTGAAGCAGGAGCCCTTTATGGCCGTTATTAGTTTTTAGATTTTCAATGTTGCCAAAGATAGTTTCAAAAAATAAGTTAGCCAATGATTTATTTTGCGCCCCTTACACTATTCGATCATTTGGAAAACATGCAGCACGCTGTAAATTACCCCCTCAGCCATCGTAGTTGTTGCTGTTAATGTACTGCAGCCTGAATGCTCTGAATGGCAATAGTGTGGTACCTGCATATCGTGAGTTTGCTGTTACTGTGATTCAGGGCTTGAATTGCTATCTTGATAGTTCTACAACACCAAAAAGGTCAGAAATCAGAGCAGACAACTATTTCTCGTTCAGGTACCACACCATTACTATTGCTTATCGTGGGGTTTCAGTTGCCATAGTGCCCGAAATTCCAGTTACCTCTAGGTCATTTTGGTCGTCGTGCTGACATTATTATGAATATAATTTGAAAAACTAGGATTTCTATTGGGTGGATTACTTTCGAAACAATTTTAAACCCCAGGCTAAGTGGCTGGGGCAAAACAAACAGGGTAATGCAATATCAAAACATGCAGATAAGTGAACTGGTACATGCAGAATTGCTGATGCATATTAAGATCTTCAAAATGGAAGCAAAACTCTCGATAGCAATGCTAACAAAAACTACAGCTCAGAATTAACATCTCTGTTGCTAGCACAACCTTAAGTTTGATAAGAGAGCCTTGACAGTTTACTCCATTCCTGACTATCCAAAGCAATCTAAGACCTTGGCTTCTCCTTCTTCTCCTTGAAGAGTGCAAGCAGCGACACACCAGATACCTTCACAACCTTGAACCTGACACCAGGAATGTCTCCCACAGCATGGCCCTTACGACCAAACCCAGCAATCAACACCTCATCCTACAGCAAGAGAGATGGTTAGCTTTTTCATTAGATAGATTTTACAATCATTATTACAAGGAGGATTGGTCAAGGAACATATACATTCTCCTCGATGTAGTTTAGGCAACCATCATTCGGCACAAAGGCAGCAATCTTCTTCCCATTCTTCACCAGCTGAACACGAGCACACTTACGGATAGCAGAGTTCGGCTGCTTGGCCTCAATACCACTACACAGTGGAAGCAACAAACCTTAGCCCAAGAACATGAAGTACAAGATAATAAAAGCACAATTCATTCCCATATCTGACGTACATCTTCTCTAGAACAATGCCCTTGGCGTGAGATGATCCAGCAAAGGGTTTTTTCCACTCATTGCCCAAGTGGCTCTTCTTGTATGCTTTGTCAGCCCACCTCTGGTTCCTGCGGTGGGTCTTGAGCTTGCGCCCAGCTCCCATACCACGTGTCTTCCTGTGAAGCAAATTCAAGACCAACATGTTCAATCAGACATAAATAACAGGTTCTGCTAATCATTACCACAACCCTCCATGTCCATTGCATAAACATGTGCACCATGATACAACCCTACCATGCTAAAATCATGTAGAAATGCACAACATAGATACAATCATTCATAAAAATGCAACAATGTAAGTACTGAATTGCATTAGTGTTTGCAAACAGCCATCATTCCAAACTGTTGTAGATAGAAGCTACACACAAATCCATTCTTTTAGGCAAACAAGTATATCCATCTATCTGACGACTAGCGTTCACTTATAACATCATAATAACAGAAGACATAGGCAAAAACTTAACAATAACAAAACAGATCAACCCTTTAAAAGAGGACGTGTATGCCACCATGCACAACCTCATGGACCCAAGCAATTGAATCCTGGAGCACATGGTTACACAGCGGCAACGGATTAGTGTAGCTTATGAATATGTTTAGCACTGACGGTTTATAATCTGATCAGCACTGGACCGTCAATAAGCTCGGATTTTGATTTAGTACGTCCCTAACCCGATCCAATTCTCTAATCACATAAGAAAACTGGCTAAAACACAAGCCACGCAGCGAAATCTACGCATCAACGCAAGAAAACAGAGGCCTTGATACGGCAAAGGACGCCTCCAAACAACGGGCACGGATGCAGGACACCGGAACGAGAAGGGGCGGATACTCACCCCATGGCGGCGGAGGTAGGAGACCGGCTGTGAGGGTCGGCGACGCTGTGGGGGACGGAAGCGACGGGCTTCGACTTCGAGGACGGCGGCGGCTGCGGGAGTGAGGCCAGGCGAGAAATATTTATAGTAGGGTTGGCAGTTAGGGTTTGCTCGATCTGCGTCCAGATTCGTGCTAGGGGGTGTTTCAGTCGTATCGTACGGTCGACATGTGGGTCCACGTGTCAGAGTCAGAGACGTGTCCTTATTGTCCGTGTAAGATGATTGTATGAGAGAAATCATTTTCTAACTGAAAAATGTTTTAAATATACAGTAATGTAATTGTAAGGAGTGAATTAGGATAAGTTTTTTTCCGCTTCCAACTCCTTGTTCATTTATGATAATGATTTCACAAGATCAGCATAGTATTACTTCTCACAGGATATAAAAGGTTGTTGACACAACAACTCGCTCACAGGATATAAATGGTTGTTTGACACAACTCCTCGAAATTGCTACGTTACCAAAGAGGTCCTATAACAGAAAAAAAAAATTCAAAAACTGGGTGCCGTTTTGTTTTCCTCGGTGCTCTCATTATTTTAGCTGCGCTTGTTGGCACAGAATGTAAAATCTCCTTTCGGTGTTTTCTGCAAAAACAAGAACCTGTTTTTTCTCATCACATTAAAATGCACTGCAGATCAAGGCTCCAGTCCTAATAATACTTTAAACGCGTGCACTGTAAAATCCCAGTTGGATGTAGTAGAGAGCTTTGTTTTAGGAAAAAAAAAAACTACCGACGAGGCACGAAGCCAGCATGGATTGCTAGATGGCTTTGTTTTGGAAAGCTACCGAGGAGGCAGAAAGCCAGAACAAGCAATGGGCAAAGGAACCTGAAACGAGCCCAAGCAATGTGTAGACAGAGATCACACTAAGGGTCATCAAATGCTCCTACACTGATCTTTTCAGGGTCATCAAAGTAGATTTTAAGCAAAAATTCTCAATAAATGTGTCTGCAGAGGGCGCAATTGGATAATCCAGTTGAACTGATGTCAGTGTTTCTGTTTCATAATTTCAATTGCTATCACAAGGTGGACTACCAAACGGCAGTCCAGTAAAGAATAGAAGGCTCACAAAGCCAATAGTCCAACAATACATGAGACTACATGCACCTTTATTATGTCTCAGATAAAAAAGAAAAAAAAAACATGCCTGATTGCAGCACAATCGATCTACAAACTTACAGGTTGCAGCCATGGTCAAATAGTCTGGTGAACAGCATAAATACATCTTCTGGTACACTACTAGAACTTCATTGTTGGTATGTTCTTTTGCACATACAATGGGATGAATGGATGTATCATGTCCAGGATAGGCACAAGTCATAAGTTCATTTATATGGATCCTAAACCTCATTGAAGTGTCAGTGGACTGACAAAATTGACTTCTGATTAGAGAAGAAATCAAGCAATTTGAACTCTGGAGCTATTATTTACAGAGTTTGTTATGGCATATATTATCTTATTTTAGTCGTCATCTGTGATGCAATGCTACACTTTGGGAACATGAATATCAGCAAGTGAAGAAATGAGATCTTCTCTTGATTGCGACCTCCGGCTTTGAAGTGTGGTCTGACCTCGGCTAGGGTTCCTCACACCACTGGAAAACTGCATCTGACCTAAGCTCCCAACAGAATAACTGTGATATGCGCCCAAGGATTGCCTCGAGGACTCCATAAGCTGAACACTGCTGCCTCCTAATCCATGGCTCATACCAAATGGATGAGGATCTGACCCAGCAACAGTAGGGCTCAATGGTGTCTTTGTTCTTCCATCACCTGCAAAATTAAGAAAAGCTCGGATGCTTGATTATCTAAGATAAGCTACAGCAAAGAAAATTAAGATTCATAATTTTTTAAATTAAATAACCTAAAAGATAGTTTGAATTCATGTGATGAAAAATATTCTGTGCAGTACTAGTAGTCTAGTACCACTCTGTAGAAAAGAGTCACAAAGATTAAGGTGATATAATAGGTACATTTGAGGTAACATTACAAAGTTTAGTTCAAACGGCATTTTGTAACAAGTAAACTGAAGTGAAAACATGAAAAGTCCCGTGTCCTGCAAGTTGCACCATACAACAGTTCTATGTAAAGCTGATTCCTAGAAGGTTACATAGAATACTGGAAACTAACAAAATGGCAAGAAAGCAGTGTGCGGGGATGCAGAGGCGTGAGTCTCTTCCATCTTCTAAAGAAACAAAATGGCAAGTCGCTTTCCAACAAAACAAGTTAAGAAACCTTTTGTCTTAAAAAAAGTGTATCTAGCGGCCAACCAGGGTAAAAAGAATTCAAGTGCTCTAGTCCTTACATGGTAGGCTAACTTTATACAGAAGGGGGGAAACCAAGATGGCAGGAACATAAAACATAAAAACACACTTGCACATACCTGAACTAATGGGATTCCATAAATGTTTGAAAGGCAATCCCATACCAAGAACAGAACTGCCTCCAGAATTATGCCTATGAAGTGGCAGATAAGACTTGCGGAATGATCTTGGGATTGAATTGCTGACACATAGTATGGCACATGTGACCAACACAATTGAAATCAGAAACAATAGTATGAGAATATTTGGGTTTATCTCCCGGTGCAGTATCCGGTATCCTTGAATATCTAGTCGTGAAGATAATGCCTCACCAGCCTCCAACAAAGCAACTCCAAGAGTCCAAGTAATACTGCCAGAGCCGACTATCACCTGACTATCTTTAATCTGCAATCCCTCTCTCAGTAGTGATGCAATATAAGGAGCTCTGAAGCAATATTGTTCTACAAAAGGCTGTGGAGGAACACTACTCTTTGCAACTTTCCATGGTTTTTCACAAAATTCCTGACCTCTTTTCAGAACATCGACTAGAGTCGCATCAGCAGTCAAATTGAAAAATTTAAAAACCACAAAGAAACCAGACATAGCAAAAAACTGCCCATGTGGTTGTGGAAAGTTAGATGCAAGAGCACAAGGATGAATGTTACAATCAAGTCCTGGACTTGCACTGGACCACTGAGAAAGATTAACAGTTACTTGTGCAAGAGCACTACATTCATTCCACTGAGGTGCCCCAACCAGTTCAACAGCTATTCCCTGCCTCTCTTTGCCATTCTCACCAACACTGGGACTTCCATCTTGTTTTAATGGGTGACAGTAAGAACACGTGTAATCTTCTTTGTATCCAGTCTGTAGACAGGGATGCTTGACTTGAACCTTGCCGTTAGTAGCTGCTCCTCCCGACCTTTTCACTAGATGTGCTACAGATTTATCAAATGCATCATTTAACCCATAACCAGTAAGAGAATAAGCACTAAGGTGATGATCAACTGAACCAATACTCAGACGAATGCTTGTCTCATCCTGCACTGATTTGTCATTCTCAAATGTAACCTGTAATGATGATCCACCTAAATCAAGCGAACCATATGTCATTTTAGATGATGAGGGGCCAAGCATATTCATGTGGTGGTTAAGAGCTATCCATCCATAATAAGCTTCATCCATGCCACTAATGATCTTAACTCTGTCTCTACTACATAAAAATGATGAATTGTTCAGAATATCCCAGGCCTTATCCAGAAGCCACTCTGAATCTGCACTAGGTAGCTTGCGGACACCAGCAGTAGCATATAGAAAAAGTGGAGTGTGTTTGTGTGCATGTCTAGGGATCAATTTCTCAGCCATTTGAAGAAGGGGCTCTATTACTTTCTTCAATCCGGTTTCATTGTGAACGAGCTTGCTCAGTCCAGGTTCTGTCTCCATTCGCTGATATAGTCGGGTTAATTTACCAGATTTCTTCTTGGGAGCATTCCCTAAAGGTTTCAAAACAATAGGAAATGCATTTGCGTCATTATGATTAATATGCCATTCATAGACATAAACTCTTGTACCAGTGCTGCCACAATCAAGAACGACATAGTATTCAGATCTTCCTTCAGAGAGGAACCCATGGAAATATCTCCAAGAACCATATGCAAAGAACACCAATAAGATCATTGCAATAGCACATCCGGCTGCTCTCATGCATTTCTTTCTATTTGTCGGTGATGATGGGGGTGTCCTTTCTTTTGAAAAGCTTGCAACAGCACCATCTCTTTGAAGCATGCGGACGGGTTTTGCACGCCCTGAGCTCAGATCACTGCCAACACTAGAGCCCCTTTCCAAAGCATCAATCCTAATGAAGGTCGGCAGATCTTGAAGAGAAGAAGAAAGACGCATAGCTGCGCCTTTTGCAGTCAGGGCAGCGGTTATTCCAAAATCTTACCAACCAGGGGCAAGAAGCAGGGAGAAGTTCGGCGGGAAACTGAAGTCATAAGCAGATAGCACAACCAGCAGCGGATTAAGATACCAGCGCCTCTATGGCTCTGTGCAACCTCGGCCTGCAGAAAGGTTCAAAAGTTAGCTTGCAAACTAACGCTGTTGTGACATCGAAACAATAAAGGAGAACACTGAAATGCACTGCCATGCTGGACATCAAGGCAACATTCTCATCTTCAGAAGAGTACAAAAATAGGTTTCCAGCGGTAGCTAGGAGTACCATGCCTTTAGAAGACGAAGACATCCAAGTCTAAACTGAAACCTTGGAGTAAGGTCACTACCAATCCACGAACAGCACTACCATCTATATCTACATAATAATAAGCAAAGACAAAGAGCCCTAAAACTCGATCCTAGCTTCCCACCATCCATCCAACCCAACCCACACTGCACCAAATCAATCACAACCGACGAACCGGCAGTTCCATCCTAGCAACGAGCCAAAGCCGCAAGTTTCCCCTGGCTAGCGGCACCCAGCATCGCAAGCCCACCAAACTGCCGATCCCAACCACTGATCCAGGCGAACGGCAACTACCCCAAGCAGTAAGATCTAGCCGCGCACCCCAGCCCTGGGATAGAAACCGGCAGCCGCCCGCAGCCGGATCGGATCTGGCGAGGGCCCGCCCAAGCGATCCAGAGACGAGTTCCGTGACTCACCCGCTGGGGCGGCCGCCCGCGATCGCCGTCGGCGGCGGCGGCGGCGGAGGCGGAGGGCGCAGGCAGACGTGCAGGGGCGCTGGGCCAGGATGGGCGGGCGCCGAGGGTAGGTGGAGGGGTCCGCCTTGCGCTGCTGCCGAGCCGGCGGCGCGGCGGCGGCGGGGCGCGGTGACTGGTGAGGTGGGAGCACGCAAAGGCAAGGCGGGCGGGGAGGGGGAGCTCCTGCCTGCGCCTGAGCCTGCGTGGCTGCTGCGTCCGCAACGGCGCTGCGACGGAATGAGATGGGCGTGACAGAGTGACCCACGCTTGGGCGGACTTGTCGTAGCAGCAGCCGCTGGAGTAGGAGCTCGGGGCAGCGAAGACCCAAGCCCGAAATGGTACGGATGGCCCATCAGTGATGGTCCAGGCCCAAATCAACCAGTAACCGTTGTCTTTAGTCCACAAAGGCCACAATTTACAGCCCATATAGATAGATAGGTGTTAGCATCAAAGAAAAAAAAAAGATAGGTGTTCGTCCAGTTATATCTGGCCATGCATGCGGCCCGCTGGGCCTGCGGCACGGCCCATGGCCCGGCCCGAGTACGGCCCGGCCCAGAAGCCATCGTGCACGTGCTGGCCCGGCCCGAGGCACCAGGCCGTGCTTGGGCCTCCACCCAGGCCCATGGCATGGCACGGGCACGGCCCGACCAAAAAGGCGGCCCGGTGAGTGGCCCGATACCCCAACGGCTCTTTCAGCCCAGCCCAAGCATACCCCGCACCGGCCGCTCCATATATAATGGCCCTGTTCAGCTGGTGGAAAAGCCGGCATATTTCGGCTGAATCAATAGTATTCTGTGAGAAAACAAGCCGAAGTAAGCCGAAATGTGCCGGCTAAACAAGGCCAATGCCTCTTGCCGGTGTGCACCCCTCCCCCAACCACAATCCCTAACCCTAACCTCATTTCCAGTGCCAGCCCTAGGGGGGCAGGGTGTGCGACACCCGAGGGCCCAGGAGGGATGGGGGCCCAGACCCAGGTATGTAATATCCCATACCCTTAGGCTTTAGCTAATTACTGGCCCATTAGCAAAAGGAAGATCTGAGCCGATCGAGCCGCCAACGCCCGACCCCGTCGCCGTGACTTCTGTCTTCGGCTCTTCGCGTACGTGATCGGCGATCTAGACTGGACGACGACTGTAACAGAACCACCCAATTTATATAAGTTTAAGTCCAAATTAACCTGCCGAAACAGTTTAAGTTGCACCTAAGCCCATATAAACCCGGTAGTCCATGAAATCACAAAGGATTTCAAACCAACTTATAACCAAGATCGTAGAGATTCAATAACCACAATCCACATGTTACATAAAGTTCACAATTACATCGGAGTTTACAAATATTATTACAACACCTTTTATAATAAAGAATAGCGGAAGCTAAATACTTCAAAACACACACGCTCACAATTTATGTAAATATAGTGCCAACTCATAGTCAAATCTAATAAAAACATCTAAGATGAGATATAAGAGTCGACCTTGCCCATGGTCTAATCCTCCCATAGTGGGATACAAGTCCACCTTGTCGCCACAGCAAAAAAAATTATGATCTGCTACAAGTGGGAATAAAACTCTAAGTACGAGGATGTACTCAACTAGACTTACCCATCATAAACCAAAATAAAGTGACTATTAAGGAATATGCAGGGCTTCATATGGTGGATTGGCTTATTTATTTTGCAGAAAAGCATAGCTTATCTTTATAAACCATTTTAAGCTTATTAGCGACAAATTATAATTATAGCCTGATGAGCCTACGGTAGCAGTTGTGCTCCTTTATAAGCCTATTCATTTAATTAGCACGGCTTATACTGATCCTCATGCTTAGCTAGGTGAGCATCTATAATATATCATTCATATAGCTCAAGATTAAGTATTAATGGTTACCATAATTCCACTTGGCATTTTCATCTCATCCACAAAACCAACATCCGATCATGATTTATTAAGTCCGATGCTCAGAGTCAAGTGTTCACTATCCAGGAACGATGGCGATTCAAATCGATTACTGACCAACTAACGAGGTATTCCCCACACAAACCCAGACATGTCATGCGAAGGCACCTTAGGTCACCGTTGGTACTGTTCGGGTAAAAGTTAGTCGCGAGCTCAACCAGGAACCATCGTACCCAGGGGGAAAACGGCTGCATAGTCAGAACACAGCTGGCCTCAGTCTTACGCCCTGCCCCTGTCATACCCAGACCCCAACACCAGTACGATACGCCCAGCAGGTCAAATCCCGGTCTAAACAGAACTACTAGGCTTCGCGGTCCCATAAAACCAGCTAAATGTGGGGCTGTGTTCAATATGACAAGAGTAGTCGAAAGTTCAGGTTCATTATTTAGTGATTTTCCAGGATCATTCATATCTGCCAATATCTTTGATAACCACCTATAGCTCGTGAGTGACATAAACCATCCGTCTTCTACGGTCTAATTAAGCATGGCTAAGCATGTAACGATCCTGAATCTATCAGGGTAAAGAATATATCAGTAGTCAAGGAATATCGATATGCAGCAACGGTTCCAAGCAACTGCTAGAACTTAATGCATCAAACATCATAAAAGGACTCAAGTGAGATTTTGCAAACCGCAGGGAGAAATGCTCCGGGGCTTTCCTTCCTTAGATGAGCAAAGTTGGTTCCTCGGACACTCGTATGACTCCACGTCTTTCTTCTAGTTCCTGATCACCTCATGTGCGAGAGCTTCCTGTGGAATTCTTCCTTCGAGCATCCCGACTTCATGACAAGCATTCTCTCCATGATCCTAGAATGATGCACATGCACCTCCTCTACGGGAGCTTCCTATGGAATTCTTCCTTCGAGCATCCCGACTTCACGACAAGCGTTCTCTCCATGATCCTAGAATGATACACATGCACATGTATGAATACATGATCATAGACGCATGTGTGAACATGAATGATGGTCATGGATGTTTATGTATGAATGACTCATTTTTAATCTTCTACAAGGTAGTAATCATCATTTGAACATGTGTATAAAAGCTACTAGTAACCATCTAACATCATATCATTCTTACTAGGATCACACATGTACAAGTTAGCACATATCCAATCTAGTCTATCATAAAAATTGCAGCTCAAATTGATAATTATATCATGCTACACAAACAAGAGAAGCAGCATACATGAGTAAGCCTAAAACTAGTTCGTACTGTGAAACTTGGCAAATAGCAGGTTTTATATCTTTCGCAGACTCTTCTTAGTATAAGAACAGCTCACAAAAATTCTCATTTACATATCATGTATATTTTCTTTACTATAAATTATTCAAGATATAGCTACTAAAGCATATAAATCATAAAAACAATATTTCACATGAAAAGTGCCCATATTATAATTTTCACAACAAATGTATCACATATGAAGATCAATAAAACAAGAATCATATTTTTCTGAGCTATATTCTATTTACTATGTATTTTCAAAGATTATCCATATGCTAATAATTAAATAAATCTACATATAAAAGTATCACAAACATGGCATCTCATATTTTTCATGCATAGATCATCTCATGAGAAGAGTACTGCAAGTTGAATCACCTCAATCGGAGCGATAATCACTGAGTTATGAATTTTAGAAGATTAGAAAGAGTTTCTCAAAAAATCATTTTCACTTAAACCGAAATTCCATATAGGACAGGATATTTGCATAAAAGTCCCTGAACTTAAATGAAATTAATGAAGCCCAAAATAGTAAACCTTTCTCTCTGGCTATTTTGCAGATCGACCTTCGCCTTTCTTGGAATTACCGGATGAAGTCCTTCGGTGGACGAAGAGTAGAGGAGGCGCTGCGGTTCGCCGGTCTCTGTTGAGGAGGGCTCACCGGCGGTGAAGGAGAGGTGGAGTAGAACCAGCAGGCCCACCTGCACCCGCTGGTGGCCGCGGTTTGGCCCGCCATGGCCTGTGGCGGTGCAGCCATGCCAGGCCGTCGCTCGCTGGCGGAGCTGTACGGCGGTGGTGCTCTCCGGTGGCGACGAGGCTTCGCGAGCGCGCATACAAGGACCAACGGAGGGATACAAAGCTTCTGCTGGTGGTGGTGTGGCGCATGGAGGTGCGGAGGAAAGGAAACATGACGGCGACTGCAGAGCTCGTCACGTGGAGAAGCCGAGGAGAGTGGGAGACAGAGCGAGCGAGTGGGAGAGAGTTAGGGTGAGTAGAGAGGTGATGTGGAGGATTTGGAAGAGTCGCGAGAGAAGGACACAGCGACGTTCGGGAACACGCAGAGGCCAGGCCCCGCGACGACTGTCCAGGTATCGGTCTCTGCCGATTCAAAACTGAATCAAATTCGATTCAGTCCTGAACAGGCTGACTAAAACCGCCCTCTTTTCGACCCTGTACCTCTCAAACCATCACGTTTCAGCAAAAACTTTGTATACGATGTTGAAAGAGCTACAGGTGAGGAACAATCGTTTCAATACCAGCAAAGTCTAGTTCGGCCTGGGTAAAAAGTTATGAAGCGCCGAAGTAGGGTATAGCAAAACTAAGAAATAGTTTTTCAAATCTATCTTTTGAGCCTTTTTAAGACATTTTGTACACATTTTCATGAAACATGAGTATTGAGACTTTTGTTCCGTATAAAATTCTCCACAATATTGGTATAGAAGTCAGGGTCTAGAATTGAGATTTTGAAACACTTTTGAAATGGTTAAATGAGATTGATCACTAAGATAATTTAGACTTATTTAGGATCTAAAATGGCCCTAGGTTTAATTAATGAAAGTTGGTTAATTATGTCTGATTGTGGATTCACCCGATTGGACCATAAAACTATTTTTTGCAAACCATTTCAAAAGTGCTTCAAAGTCTCAATTCTAGATCTTGACTTCTATACCGATATTGTGGAGAATTTTGTAAGGAGCAAAAGTCTCAATACTCATGTCATGAAAATGTGCACAAAATGTCTTAAAAAGGCTCGAAAGACAGATTTGACAACGGTTTTTTAGTTTCGTTGTACCCTACTTCGGTGCTTCATAACTTTTTATACAGGCCGAACTAGACTTTGCTGGTATTGAATCGATTGTTCCTCACATGTATCTCTTTCAACTTCGTATACAAAATTTTTGCTAAAACGCGATGGTTTGAGAGATTCAGGGTCAAGAATAGGGCGGTTTCAGTCAGCCTGATCAGGACTGAATCGAATTCGATTCTGTTGTTGAATCAGGTAGAGACCGACACCTGCCTGGACAGCCATCGCGAGCTTTGTCACCACGTGTCTGGCCACCTCATCGCGCGAATTGCAGTCGAGCAGCAGCGCCAGGTCTTTACTCCACTCCACCCACCGTCTCCTCACTCGCCACTCCATCTTTTCCACCTCACTCATACACAGGTGAGGCGAGCAGAGCCGACGCCGTTCTTCTCGTCGTTCATGGCCGCCAGCGACGCCAACAAGGAAGGTAGTGGACAAATCGCCATTCTTCCCATCGTTCATGGTCGCCGTTGCCTGTTGCTGTGGTCGAGCACCTCTGGCACCGCTTTTTCCTCTCTTTTCCTTTGCTAGGGTCACTAGGACCTGCTGGTGCTAATGGCGAGGGCAGCCTAGCCGATTAGGTCCTAGTTCGCTGGCGCCGAGTGCCGTCATCGATGTCGTGCTCTGCTCTGTACGTCGATATGTAGAGGAAGGGTTAAAAGCACAAATAGATTACTCTTTCTGGACTTAGCTGCAAAGAGCCAAGACACCGGGAGTTATAGATCTGGGCTTGCAGTAATTTCAGAAAAGTCCAGGGTCCCCGAGGCAAAACTGGTTTTCTATTTCGATTTAAAGAATTTGTTTTCAGATTTCTGTTAAAGCTTCTAAAATTCATATCTTAAGAAATAATGGTCCAATGAGGTTGATTCAAGTTTCTTATGAGTAGATCTATGCTTGAAAAATATGTTATGATGCTTTTCTAGGACTTTTCTGCGTAGACCTTTTTAATTTCTTATTTAACTTGATATCTTGGATAATGCATAAGTAATTCTCTAGAGCTCAGAAAAATATGATTCTTGTTTTGTTGGTCTTGTGTTGACATATACTTGCTGTGATATATGTATCATGATCACTTGTTATGAGAAAATGGATAGTTGTAGTTCAAGTGTGATAGAAGGGCTATTCTTGGAATAATACATAAATAAATTATATATGCCTAATCTGAGATTGATAATTTTTTAGATCACTTATATGCTATAATGTAGCTCTTGTTGTGATAGAATCTGAGTTTTGCCATACTTGGTAGTACAAAGTATTTTTTAGGTGCTATGCTGTCCTGCTACTTGTCTTTTTTGTGTAGAAAAGTAGACTTGTCCAAATGAGATGAAATTTATATGGTAGACTTTATTTAACATGTGGTATCTACTGTACTTGTCTGGTATTTTTCTAAAATGTCAAAACAGCAGACCCTGTTATATCTATTTCTTAAATTGCATGGAATTGGCTTAATTATTAATTTGGTGGGTGCCACAAATATTTTTTTGGGGTTGTTTGAGATGCATATGATCTGATGATATGATTGATTTGGGTCAGTTTGTAATCTAGATTATAACCCACTTGGGTGCAATTATAAGGTGTGCAAGCACCTAGTTGGGTGATAAATGTGATGTGTGAGCATTGTTGAGTCAATTGAGGATAGTTTACTGATGTTGCACCTGAACATATGCTGATGATGGCTAACTACTCCTGAAAAATGAAAACAACTCATTCATTCATAAACATTTGTGATCTACATTCATACTTGCACTTGGCATCAATATACATTCGTGTTGTGATACTCATACATATGCATATGCATCATCATAGGATCGCAGGAACAAGTGCCGGTAGTAGTACACGAGGAGCCAGCCAGAGATCAGCAAGAGGAGAACGTGCAGGAGCTGCCCGACGAGGAGGAGCCAGAAGGGGAGCTGCCTTTCGAGCCTTTTTAAGACATTTTGTACACATTTTCATGAAACATGAGTATTGATACTTTTGTTCCTTATAAAATTCTCCACAATATTGGTACAGAAGTCAGGGTCTAGAATTGAGATTTTGAAACACTTTTGAAATGGTTAAATGAAAGTAATTTTATAATCCAACTTGGACTACCATCATTAAAAGCTTAATTAGCCAAAGTGGCCAATATAAACCTACCTTCATTTTTCATCCTAAACAAATCTAAATTATCTTAGTCACTAAACATCAAGCACTTGTGCTACTTTAACCTCATTCCAAGCACACATGCAAAAATTCAAGCAATTCAACCCATCACATGGAATGACATTTCATGTTTAGTTGATGCCATGCATAATGATGCTTATGCTAATAGAATGCAAGTGCTAAATACATGCTTAACACCAGGGTGTTACGACGACGGCGGACGGCGGTGACCACTGACCAGCAAGGCAGCAACGGCGGTGACCAACACCAGCAGACGCACGCAGGCACGCAGCGTAGTAGGCATCAGATTCAAATATCGTGGTAATTTTTGTCTAGGCCCTAGGTTTTTTCCATCTTTATTTTTTGTCTAGTACTTTGCACTTAAATAGTCATTATTTCTCTTCTAATTTAGGTCAGGTATTCGAGCTTTAGAATGTTACCAAAGAAACATTTATCTGGGGCTGCAAAAAGAAAACAGAAAAGACAAGAAGAGCAGTTTGTTCAGTCACAAGCAGGTGCTTTAGATAAGTTCGTTATATCTTCAAATCGTGGTGTTCGTGATGACAACCCTATAGCTATAGATGCACCTGTTAATCAAAATTGAAGTTATTGAAGAACTATCTGAGATCAACTATGTCACAAGAAAGGTTAAATAGCTTGGCTACATGCGCCATCGAGAAGGATATCTTAGACACCGTTGATTTCAATACCGTCCTTGATGATTTTGCATACCGAAGAAGTATCTTTAAATGAGAAGCAATGGATATTATGGAGTTCTATTCTTAGTTAAGGTAATTTTAGTCATTGTTCCTTGATAATTGTTAGACATGTTAAATTAAATATATATCACTGGATTGTTTTAGTTTTGTAAGAAAAATTAACGATTATATATATATATATTAAGATTCAGATATAATTATATATAAGCTTGAGGGGCCTTCACGATGAGTTCGCCGGAAGGCCCTTGAAATCCTTGGGCGGCGCTGCTCATTTCCCACCACCGTCTGTCCACTCCACTCTCCACCATACAACCACAGCCAAAGGGCAGTGATCACTGATCAGGCAGCATTTCTATGGCTCAGATTATTTTATATTTTGTTAAAACACAGTAAAGATGAACGAAGATGCACGGTAAGGATGAAGATGCTCGTACACACGACGCACAGTCACCTCATGAATGTATACATGCATGTTGACAAAAGTGCATCGCCCACCACTGAAACAAACGAATGTCTACGCGTCCGTTTGTTTCACCGTAAGGAAACGCAGTCACCACGCCTGGCGGAACACGTGACACGGCAGTAAAATTTCTTATGCTCTTGGCCGAAGACGGTACGTAGACCCAGAGGCGACCTGTGGTACGTTGCACGCAAGTAGTTTTCCAGCACACGAAAGCACAGCACAGGCAATGCAAAGTTTTACAGCACTCTTCTGGTTTTCCTTCTGTTTACCGTACTGATTTGGCGATACATGTTTCCCCGGATATGACCTGCTCCAGGAGTGTCCCGTGGAGCGCAGGTGCTGCAGATGGACGCAGTTGGAACTGGAATGATGGAATCTGGCGGGTCCAAATTCCGCGCTCCCTTCGCTGGGACCGGCCCCGAACCCCGATGACCAGTTGGTGGAAACCGCCGTTTTTCTCACGTGGCAGCCACTAGCGTGCCATCGGCCAGCAGCACAGCACACGCCGCCGCCTGGCACGCAAGCGCGTGGTGACTCGCGCGGGTGACTTCGAGCTGCAACTTGCAAGATGGCTGACCTCTGTGAATGAAACCGGAAGAAAAAAACAGAGGGGAGGACTGTCAATGGTGGAATGGCGTGCCGTGTTCTGGTGCCTTGGCTTCGCGCGATTGTGATTTCTGAAGCGGCCAGGCGAAGTGTTCCAATGCCGCAGCTGCACTTCACTGCACTGCGGGCCGGCCATCCCCAAGTCCATGTAGCAGCTGCGTTTTCCGGTTCCCGATCCCGGCAGCGTAGACTTGTGGGCGGACTCGGTAGCAGGTCAACGGGAGGATGCGCTGCCAGCCGCTGGTGGAACGGAATCGTCTCGTGATTGATTTGATTTGATTCCTTGGGGGGAACGCTTCCTCCTTTTCAGTTTTCATTCACACAGGGCGGCCGGCCACGTCCGCTGCACGTGGACTCGTGGAAGATAGCACGCAGCCGCTCTCAGGCGAGGCAGAGCGACGGCTGCTAGCCAAGGGCGGCGCCGGCGCAGAGGAAGCTAGGCCATGAACACCGCGGCGACGCAGCAAAGGAGGAAGGGTGCGCCTCCTGTGCACTTGTGCAGAGTGAGCAGGGGCTCGGCGGAGCCGGAGGGATCTCGTCAAGTCGCCATCGTCACCGCCATTCAGTTTGGTACTTTGGTGGACAATAATCAAGCCGTATGTAACCTTTGATCGAAACTTGCCGGGGATGAGTAAGCGTAAGCTTGAGCCAGAAATTCCGAATCACGCACAGTGTTTAGTTTCACACGCAAGAAGCTCAATTTATTCGATATGATAGCAAAACAGAGTTACAACATCACAAGGGTGGTAATGGTAACACAAAGAGGAAGGGCCAGACCATAATACTTGCTGATCCCTCCAGAACCGTACACAATCAAGCACTCGGCAAACATACGTAATACACTAATCAAACCGCAGAGACTTAAGACTAACCAGCACCAGCAAACCGCAGGAGGTTCTTTCTTAAAAACCGCAGTAACCTCCTGATAGCAGCCACTGGAAGTCTGGAACCCAAACCAAACCAAACCAAAGGGCAGGGGCAGGACAAGAAGCACAAACCAGCAAGAGCATGGATGGATCAGAGCGTGCTCTAATATGGCAACCGATCCATCCAACCGTGACGAACAGACACCCACAAACAAGGACAGAATCACAAGAGCTTCGTAGTAATATTTGGCCCTCTGCCAGCTCTCTCTGCTGCGTGTACTAAAATGAGCACGTGATAGCAGCAGAGTAGCGAGAGCATCGGGCGGACGAAGGGAGAACGCGTAGAGCGTTCTTCTGGTTGTTTCACTTGCCGTCGGCGTCGTCGGAGGCCGGGAGGCCCTCCTCGCCGCCGTCGGCGCGGCTGTTCTTGACGAGGCCCGCGGCCAGGGCGGCGACCGCGGCGACGACGCCCTTGAGGATCTTCTCCTTGATCTGGCCCCTCCGCGGCGGCGGCGGCAGGCCCGCGCCCGCCCTGCCGCTGTTGCCACCGCCGGCGGTGGCGGCGCGCACAGCCACTGCCGGCATGGCCGGCGCCGGAACCTGGACGGTCTCGGTGGCCATCAGCGAGGCAACTGTGGGCTGGTTGGTGGGCGAGAGGGGACTCTGGGGAGAGAGCGTTGGATTTGATTCCACAGGAGCCGGCACTCGTGGCGCCTAAAATAGGCGGAGCTGGCGCCCTCGCGTTCGCGCTTCGCGGGCAGCGCCGCAGACCGGAGCAAGGAGAAAAAGCGCAAAGGGCGGCAACTTGTGGGCCCCAAAGTGCGCGTGAGAAGGCCCCGCCACCATCAGGGAACGGGCGAACCACCAGTAGTAGCGGTGAACCACCAGTAGTAGCGGTTCCTTGGAGGGAAGCACGTGTGAATGACAAGTGGGGACAGTCACCTTCTAGGCATGTAGTGGCCCGGCATAGCGCCCCGATATTTTCAACTGTGGTCGGTCCGTGGGCCCGTGCCTTTTGATGTGGCACTGCTGATGCGCATCTCCTTCTCCTTCTGCTGATTTTTTTTTTGCTAACAAACAATGCACCAGCACAAGCTTGCTAATGCATTACTATTTTTTTTATATAAATGAACAAATTTAAAATGGTTCAGTCCAGATTAAACTAAAACACCAGTTATTAGGGGATAGATAGAAGAGTGTAGTACATCAGCTCTACGGTCGCTATCCTGGTTTTGCTCCGCTCCGGCAGCTCTACGGCTCTAGGTAACGGACCAACGGTGGCGTACTGGTACACACCATTCGTATAACCTGCCTGCCTTCCTTCTTGGTTAAGGATACATTGTAGTAGGACACCTTCTGGATCTCAAGCATGCATCATATACATCGTTGCTCACTTGCTCGCATGATCTCACCAGGAATGACGTCATCACACGAGCACAACAAAGCACACCGGCCGGACGCCATTTCGAATATATATCCGGCACGCAACCGCGGAAGCCGTTTGTTTGTCTTTGACCCTCCCTGTTCGCTGACTCTATGACACGTCCCAGCGGCGTGCGCCTCCGGGTCTTCCGATAGAGTCGACGAAGGGCTTAGCATTCTTTCATTTCGTTTGAATTTTCGTATTCAGAACGACTTCATTCTTTGTTTGGAATAAATGATTTTCACAAATGTTAACAGAATTCAACTTCTATGTTTTGCTCACACCACATGGTGTTTGCAGTGGAGGAATTAAGTTTTCGTTTTGTATGCAAATGCTACTTGCTTTTCTTTCTAAATAGAGGAAATAAAATATCCATCTCAGATTTGTTTGGTATGCGGGAAAGGTTTTTTTATCCCTATGTTTTTTTTTTAAAAAAATGATCTATATGAAATTCCTACATGATTTCTACGCTCCAAATAGACCCCGAGAAAAAAATGTTCTACATGTGAATAGAGAGATAAGTAAGTTCTTATTCACTATAATGGACGAAATAAACATGTTCTTATATTGTTGCATTCCAAACGCGAATTTCTATAAAACTTTGCTTTTCAATTATCTATCTTATACGTATACTCCTTCCGTTTTAAATTATAGTTCTTTGACTTTTTAATCTTAAGTTTGATCATTTGTCTTATTTAAAAATTTATAAAAAATATCATTTCTTTGTTGTGGCTTGTTTTATTAACAAAAGTTCTTCAAAAGTGACTTAAATTTAACTATATTTGCACAAATTTTTTGAATAAGGCCGGTGATCAAACTTGATTAAAAAAATTAAATAAACTATAATTTAGAATGGAGGGAGTACTTATTTTGTATACATATGCTGGGAGTCTTCCACATGATGCAGGTCCTTAGGAATGGCTTGTGCTGCTACACAACATATTCCTTCACAAGAGGCATTGATCTCATGTTGTACAGCACATTAGGTGGCATTTGAGTCTTCCTTAGTCATATGCTGATGTGAGGAGAGTGCCTTTGCATGATTTGACCATGTATGAGTAGGTAGAAAAGATGTTCTAATCCTGTGATGTCTCAGAAACACATCCATATCAAAAAGATCGTCACTGTAGCTACTTGTTCCCATATAATGCCTGCTACATAGTACAAGGCCACTTGTTTTTGCTGCACGTGGTTTTAACTTGCACACAACGCCTGCCCTTGGAAGCACAGACGTGCTTGTCTGTGCCAAGATCTTGTCAAACCTTTCTACAAGACATTATATGATCGAGATGTGCATGGAGTTAGACGAGCCGACTCCACATGATGAGAGTACTCGAGTTATAGTAAGTGCGCACAGTGTCCACACCATAGCGATGCTCTAAAAAATTTTATACGTGATGCCAGGCACCAATGCCTGAACTCTTCAATACCCACGGTGTCAGCACCCAATGCTTGTATGTGCATGGACCCCGCCGCAGTACCATCCCCTTCCTGCTCGATGCTTGTCTATGCCTGAAATTTAATTTTTTAACCATCCAAGAATCGGTGAACTTACATGCTTCGGCTCATGTGATTTGGAAGCAAAGCACCATGAGTCGTAGTGCTTCTACCCGATGCTTTACTCTCTCTCTCTCTCTCTCTCTCTCTCTCTCTCTCTCTCTCTTCCTTCCTTCAGGCATCAGGCACACACTACATTGTGGGTAGTCTAAGAAACAACACAAAAGTGGAGAATCACGCATAACACAAATGGTAGGGGTTGGTGGCAAGCTTCCTACGTGCCAACTTCGAGTCCTACTCGACGCCGGTGTCTCACCAGGGTTTTTCCACAACTTTGATTACAGGTACCTCAGACGCCTATGAACGACACAGGGGGAGGCAACGTGTCCGAAGTTGAGTCTTCGTATATATCTTGTAGGCCCATGTGTGGTAGTATATAAGATTCTACATTTAGTGGTGTGTGAGAGTGTATGTATGGTTGTACCTTCTGTAATTTATGTACTGCATATCTAAAGAATGGAAAAAAGAGAAACAATGCAAAAGCGCACCATATGATAGACATCAAACACATAAAAGATCGGTAGTGCTAGTTACAGAATGTCCGTTCGCTCGGACGGTGCCGAAGGTGGGCCGCGATGCAGCCCAACAACCGCTCCACTCACAGAATTTTTTTTATTAATAAACTTAATTTTTAAAAAAATTACAAAATTAGTCTCCGTTTTTAAAAAATTACAGAAATAGGCTACCAGTCGCCCGTTGAAAAGGCGGCGTGAGATAATCGCCCGTTCAAAGGGCGACCAGGCCCACGTCGCCCGGCCAAAGGGCGACCAGGCTAGTCGCCCAGCCAAAGGGCGACCTGATGTTCGCCCCGCCGACGGGCGACCTGGTTTTTTGGATTTTTTTTAAAATAATATTTATTTATTTAGAAATTTCAGAAAAAATTTCGGATTTTTTAAAATAATATTTATTTATTCAGAAATTTCAGAAAAAATATCGAAGTCAGACAAATAGTAAAAATAATACGCAGTCATGCAATGGGCGTGTGAAAACGCCGTTGTCGTGTGCTCGCCCAAACTTAATAGATGAAAAAAATACAACAGTGAAACATTAATTAAGTTCTAAAAACTAAAATAGTATCAGTACAATATCATAGAAAACAACATCGGCGGCAAATCATACAAAACTAATATCGTCCACGCTTAGGTGCAACACCCCTAATCGTGCCAGGTTTTGGTGCTTTGCGGCCCGCTCGCACATGGCCGGCTGAGTAAGTAAGCGGCGAAGGAGGAACTATAACACGTGCAGGACGGCCTCCAGCAGCAGCTGGTGTCGCGTACTCGTCCTGTGAGGGCTGTGTCTGTGGTGGTGCTTCACGTAACTGCGATGACGCAAATACGTCCGCCGGCTCCTGCTCCAGGTAACTGTCAAGGTCAAAGGGTGACGGGGATCGCTGATGAAAAGTGTCAGCGTGCTCAGAGATGTCCGATCCCTCGTAGTCGTAACGGGTCGTCCCTAAACATATAAGACCAACGTTATGATAACGCTGATGGTAAAACTAATATATAACGTGTCGAACTCTTAAAAGTAGGTCATACCTGGAACCATGGGTACAGCGTGTGAAGAGGAACCTCTGAAATCGAACTGATGCCGCGAACCGTCAAATTGTATACCTGACCATGCAGAGTGAATGTAATGTTACGAATAAAGCAGTATTAGATAATATAATTAAATTTCACAACTATATCGTACCTATAGGCATGTGAGCAGGCTGCGAAGATGATCCAATGATATCGAACTCCGGACGCCAACCGGCAGAGTACGTAGGTGGACCTGAATAATGAAACTTATAAGTAACGAACAAGTTACCATTACTACATACGAAGAAAATATAAGTTACTCACCTGTTTGGTACGTAGGCCGCGGAGGTAGTGGCGCCGTCAATCCGTCAGGCCTGTGTGTCACGTGTGAACGTCGAGGGACGACATTCGGCTGTCGCCCGCAGGGCCGGCACGACGTCAACTTGACAATGTTTGCAGCAGAGTCGTACATCCTCTGGACCGCAGCGGTAAGCTCGTGGCTGGTCATCTGAATGCCCTCCCTCAACCGGTGCAAGAGCGATCCACCATCCACAGTGATACGGTGACCCATGTCGGCCTATTAACAAAACGAGAACATTGAAGTAATTACGATAAGAAAAATATTAAACGAAGTGGGTTGAAGTTCATAAAGATCGTACCGCCAACGACAACGCCTGATCTCTGTGCACAGGGTACGTGTCCGTCAACCTGGGGACGTGGGTCCGTGGCTCCGCTGGTGTATACGTGACTCTGATCCGTGTGCGAGGAATATACCAACGTAAGTAGTCCCCGTAAGCCTCCAAGGAAAACGGTCTGGGCTCGTAGGTCACATCATGTAGTGCGTTGGCCCACTCGTCGACCCACGGCTGTATACGGGAGGACCAAGTAACGCCTGCCGGTAGACCCCTCCGCACGTAACTATGAATTTCAAAACATATTAATTATCTTTCTATATATATTAAATACTCAATCAGAACGAATTAATTGTCTTATACTTACCCGTGCACGGAAAGAGGAACAATATGGGCAACCGGGAGTGGGAACGTCTGGTTACGACCAAACTGCCGCATCACTCTGTGAGGAGCGTAGTCCTCGACAAAGATGTCAAAAACGACAGCCTTACGTGTCATCCAGTACTCCTGATCCCTCGTGCAGAACGACGACAACCCATTAGGTGCTCGTACGATAATCTCCTCCATGCTGTAAGGTGTCCAGCGGACGTCGTCTGGCCTAATCCAGTCGAATGCCGCCATGTACTCAGGATAGGCTCTGTGAACCTGAATGTTTGCCCAAGTAGGCTGTATAGAAAATAATAGTAAGGTGCAATTTATTCAAAAATAAATAGAAACAGGTTCAACCGCGATATAGAAGACTTACCCGCCGCCGGACCCACAATGAACCCATCATAGGGCCGTCCTCCTCTGTCTCCCCGTACAACCCTGCTCCGTAAGTCGAGAAATCCATGACTGGTCGTCCAATACTAAACCGCTCGTACGACCAGAGTTGAAGTAATAGTGGACAACTAAAGAGGATAGCTGACGGGTCGGTCTTTGTGCACGCATCACAAAGACCTCGGTACGTGGCTGCCAAGATAGCGGACGCCCAACTGTACTGCGGCACGGCGTCGAGCGGTGCGTCCGCTATCTCGCGCGCGAAGTGAATCAAGTGCTTTGCGACAGAGTTCCCATGCGACGATGTGAACATTATCCAACCAAACAACCACAACAGATAGGCCTCCAAGTGCCTCGACACAGTGGCCTCATCCGCCGCAGGGTGGATATACTCGGCCTGAATTAGAAAACAGAAGTTCAAATTTCATATACTCGGCCTGAATTAGAAAACAGAAGTTCAAATTTCATTTAACATACACATGAATATTTGATGTTAATGAACTATATCACAGTGTTATCTATTTACCTGAAACTGCAAGAACCAGGTCTTCGTAGGCCCGTGATACTGGTTTTCAGCAAGAGTTTGATACTCTGGAGCGTCTGGTCGACGCACAACACCCTCGAAACGGACTAGAAGGTCCTCACGCCAAGTGGCCTCCACGTCTGGACGCTGACGGTCTACCCAGCAGTGGTGACACCAAGTAAGTAGGAGACGTCCTCGAGTGTGGGAGTCATCTCCCCGCAAGGAAAGTGGAACGTGTGCGTCTCAGGCCTCCAGCGGTCCACCAATGCCGCAAGTAAGGAACGGTCAAAGTTGAACCGTGTCACCGCATCGGCCGGGGCCTCAACAGCACTAGCCTGCACAAGCCTACACAGAGGCAGTAGACCAGCTGCTCGTAGCCTGTAGCATATACAACATTTATATATAAATATATATGACCAAATCGTCTGTATGAGTAAAACAAATAAGTGAACGTGTTATCATGCATACCTCGGTATCCATCGCTCGTCCAGCCGCCACAACTCCTGAGGTACCCTAGGCCGTAGAACAGGTAGCTCAGCAGCTGTCACAACACTCAAGTAGGACCGGTGGCGCTGGTCCAACTGTGCGTCCAACAACTCCACGTGTCCCTCATCCATCGCCATACCTAAAATATCTTAATAATGTAAAAAAAATAATACACAAATATAATTAATACTATGACACAACAAATCAAAAAAAGCAGACAGACTATTATTTTTAAAGAGCATTTCCGTCTTGATTCCGGAATCCACGACGTGCACGAGGGCGCCGGCCGTCTTGCGGATTCCCTGAAGGTCCTGCTTCTGCAGCTCCCTCTGTGGTGGTTGCACGCGTGCACTTTTTATAAGTATGTCCTGTGGCATATAATAATGACCACTTCTCCTTTGGCTCGTACTCAATCCAATCTGAGAAGCACCTGATTGATGACCCCGACCTCCGAACCACGTTCCTCAAGGCATCCGTTGGGAGGCCCGAAAGAGGAACAGACATATCATTCGGGTCTTGATTCGTACGAGTCGCTAACTCTTGTGTTTGCTTTGTTGTTAATTCATCAAGACGTGTCCACATTGCATTGAATTTTCTTTGTTGGTTCTGATTACACAACCTCTTAAACATATTCATAAGGTGTTTATTTTTGAAATGGCTAAAAAAATTTGCACCCAAGTGCCTCATGCACCATCTTAATTGTATGTCCGACCATCGAGGAGGAAGATCATGCTCCACTGAACCATATTGCATATCCGTTATCATCTTCAACAAACCGGCATGTCGGTCATGTATGACACAAACATTAGGTCGTCCTTGCACCACTGCTAACTTCACACGCTCCAGAAACCAATACCAACTATCTGTGTTCTCACTTTCCACAAAAGCAAAAGCAACTGGTAGTACTTGATTATTCCCATCAACACCAATAGCAGTTAGAATCTGACCTTTATACTTTCCTATTAGAAATGTACCATCCATGCATAAAACAGGTCTGCAATGACGAAATGCCATTATACATTGACCTAGTGCAAAAAAGGCTCGACGAAGTATTACCTTTCCGGCCTCTTTTGGATCAGACACATCCATGATATCATAATATGTACCAATATTTCTTTGTCTGACGGTTTCTAACAATCTTGGTAGGTTCTCATAAGATGCTTCGTACGAACCGAATCTCTTCTCAATGACCTTCTGTTTTGCTCGCCACGCCTTCGAATAGCTGATGGTGTATTTAAAATCTTCCTCTATAGTAGTCACTATAGATTTCGGCTCATACCTTAAATTATCAACAATTCAATTATACATGTACTCTGCAATGAAGCTCGATGTAAGAGCTGTATTGGACTTCTCTAATTCTTGTAACTCACATGTATGTTCTGTTACTATAGAGCACTTCCAAATTATACTCCATTTTTGCTCATAAGCATGTACCCTAAATGGACAGTCCGAAAACACACATTTAACATCATATACTTTCTTGTTAGACTTAACAACTACAAAAGACCGCTTCATTGACAGAGACCAGTACTTCATGGCACTCATCACTTCATCTTTGCCTTTGTACATAGCTCCCTCTACTAGTTCATTCTCATGATATTTCCACGGCACAGAATTTCCTTCGTTGATCATCAAATTCTTCGAACTGTTACTATTCCACTCCAGTGGGACAGGAATTTCATTCTCATCTTCAGATGAGTCAGTTTCAGATATATTCTCATTCTCCATATCTTCCATCGCCATCTCTTGAACTATATGCTCTATGCGCTCTCCTTCGTCCGCTTCACCCGTCGGTACCATAGATGACAGGTGATGATCACTCTCTTCATTATCTTCCTCATTATCATTGTGATTGTCATGGCTCGGACCTCCTTCTTCTTCTACACTGTGTACCTCATGAACCTCCTTCGTATATGCCTGAGCAAGAAGGACTAGAGGCCACCCACGTTCTACAGCTTTGTTGACATATTTTCTCCATGTTGATGTTGCATTAAGCGGTACTAACTCCCAAAAAGTGCCCTCCCGAGCACGACTAATGATACCCATGACCTTAACGTCATGTTGGTTGCTGTCAAGCCCAAATATTCGCATCAACCAATTCTGCACACCACTAATTGTTCTCTCATTTGCCCTAGACACCCATCTACTTACTGAGGCAAATCCTGACAGATCAACCCCGTGTACACCTTGAATAATTTCTCCTTCTCCATAATAAATTTGAAATCCTAACTTCTCCAACATCTGTGTAATCTAAAAATTTTAGCTAAAATACCTTTTCACTAATATATTACTAATATTATTTCAACTATAACTATTTAATTTAACAATATATATAAAATAAGAATATAAGTAATACTACCGAAATATAATATTAATGGTTCAACTGCTCATTACATTATCTAACAATTAATATAACACACATTAAATAATTATATATAAAATTATTTTTTTACTTACAAAAAATTTTCCTCTTCCTCTCTTCTTCCTCTTCCTCTTCCCTCTTCCTCTTCCTCTTCCTCTTCTTCTTCTCTTCCTCTTCTCTTCTCTTCTCTTCTTTCGCGCCAGCCGGCAGCCGCCGGCAGCGGCCGGCTGCCTTATATAGAGCCGCCACGTCGCCTCGTGTTCGGGCGACAGGGGCCAAAGTCGCCCGCTGGTCGGGCGACGTGGGGCCCGCCATGCCACGTGCACGGCCAAGTCGCCCCCTGGTCGGGCGACATGGGCCACGTCGCCCATCGGCCGGGCGACGAGCTCCACGTCGCCCATCGGCCGGGCGACGAGCTCCACATCGCCTGTTGGTCGGGTGACGTGGCCCAGGTAGCCCGCCAGTCGGGCGACAAGGCCCATATTCGCCCTTCCAACGGGCGACTGGTGGCCTATCCCTGCAATTTTTTGAAAACGGAGACTAATTTTGTAATTTTTTTAAAAAATAAGTTTATTAATAAAAAAAATTCTCCACTCACATGCGCTCACATAGCCGCCGCTCGCTCGCGTCTGCCAGTCTGATCCCTTCCGCTGAGTCTTATCCCATGCACTCCCTCCACCACAGCGCCGGCAACAACAGCAAGCCTGCAACTCCTTCCCATAGCTCCTCCGGGGGAGTTGACGGCGGAGGCCATGGCGGCGGCGCTGGAACTCCGGCCCAGGTAGGCCCCCTCCTCCTCTCTCCTCTCCTCCTCTCCTCTCCCCTCCCTTCTCCTCCAACTCTGGAAGGCATGGGCCTCTCGGACGGGCGTCCTATCGCTAGGACGTCCGAGCGCCTGCCTTACCCATAAAAGATGCATAAAGATTTGCATTAGTTCTTTGCTGTCCCATAGCAAAAGTAAGATAAAGAAAATCAATCATACAATCTCTACTATGTTACATAAAAAAAAACATGCACTAGTAGTTGTTCCGTTCATACTACGATGATCATGCATGTTTTGTTCTCGAAATATAAGACATCGTTGTCACGGTGCTACCGTAATAATGATCAAGTTCGTAATGAATCGCATATAAATGCACCACGGCGAAGAATAATTTCACTATCGTATATATCCTTGGCTGCTTTAATTTTCACAGTTGCAGACAGAGAAACGTCGTAACAGCACTTCACGGCAGCTTGTGTACACAACACCCGTAAGAAGGATGCCCACCTAATCCGACAACCCATGCGCAAAAAAATCTGCCCAGTCACGCGTGTAAAGCAGCATCTTGGTCACTGCCGAATGTTTCTTCGTTAAACCTATAAACGGATATGTATGCCAACGTGGCAACGGTGCAGGAAGCATAGAGCTTAGCCTTTTTTGTGCACACATGATCGAAAGCTGCATTAGGCTAATTTACTTCAACAACCAGCTAGCGCTATAGACAAAAGGTTCAATACCTATTTATTGATTCTTTTTGTTGGAGACAGTCCTCGAGCCATAGATCTCATTGAGAGCTGCAGGGATCGTGGTCTGGCAGGTGGCAGCAGGCCGGTGTGGATACTGGCTATGAGCTTGAATTTCGTTTTGGTCAGTCTTTATTAAAAAGAGAGAAACAACACCAGTTGATCGATTTATCAGCCGTAGAAACGATCCAACAAACATGGTAGACAGAGAGATGCCTTAAGCTTAAAGTGCACTTGTCAGATGAAGGGTTTTCTCGACTGCTTAATTAAGTGCTTGACTACAAAATAACTAAACAAGGTATTAAACGGAAATTGGCATTCCTAAGATGGACTGACGAAGGATGCGTTGATAGTTGGTATAGTACAGCTATGCAGCATGAGGAGAGTTTAGCCATATATATATAGAACCTTCTTTACAAAATAAAACATATGGAACAGACTTATCATACAGTTCCATTTCATTCACCAGTGGACCAAACAAGCAAGCAAGTCGATCCAAGCTAAGAAAACCTCTCGAAGCAAAGTTCAAGGGCGACACATCTATCTAAATATACGGTCTTCAGTTGTAGCTTCGTTCCCGTGTGATTGTGAAGCTGTTGCGACCCGCCACTTGCTTGGAGTCGTCGTTGCCGTTGCTGGGCGCCACGAGGTTGCTGAGTGTCTTGACGATCTTGAGCTTGACGCTGCCCCTCCTCAGCGGCGGCCTCTTCTCCTTCTCCACGTTGCTCACACTCTTGTACTGGTAGCAGTACTCCATCTCTCCTGTCTTGTTGGTGTGCCTTGACTGACAAAGCTCCGGCCTAGTACCCTACCCCTTGTTGCTATGAGCGCTCGCTGTGGCTGTTGAGATTTGAGAGGGCCAAGTGCTTTGCTTTCCTAGCTTGCCGAAGGGATGAGGGAGCTACAAGTATTTATAGAGAAAAAAAATATAGAAATGCTGTAAGCCCGGCACTATGGACTCCTCGATGCATGCAAAATGATCGGAGGTAGGACATGGTGTGTACGCATCTTCTTCTTTTTTTCAAGGAAAAAAAATGCTGGGAATAAATTGACTAGGACTAGTCAATAGTCATGGCCATGGGATTACTTAAGATCCCGTCTGTCCTCCCTAGTGGCCCAGAGTGCGTGAACAAGATCAAGGAAAAAAATCAGGGAATCTTTCTTTTCGAACAATAGGCCGATGATATATGAGGGGAATCTAGCTATGGCCAAAACACACGAGTCTGAGAGCACCTTGGAAGCGTCCTTAGACCAGCGACGGGTCAGACGAGCACGATCATCGAAACTTATGGTGATTATTGCTGCAAACCAGTGCTCCTAGAACTGATTCCTCCTTTTTTGGAGCAATAATAACATGCTGAGCATGTCGTGCGCGCCACTTGCTCTTGCTCATCACTGCACAAAGGGGGCCGGGCTTGAGTGAGGAGGGAAGTTTGGTACGCTGATTTGTTAGCGTTATCTCGTCTCGATCGAATTATCTCTTGGTGCACACACCGGACGCTCGGTGCTTTATTTGCTGAAGCATCGACCGTACCATCCTATTCATGTAGTTCGCACGCTGCACGAATAGTTGAACAGATTACATCGTTTTGAGATATTTGCACGATACAGATGCCAAAGTGGCTAAAGATTCAGATATTCCTGCACTCTTTGCTTTTCTATCCGATAGCCACGCACATCACCGAGCAATGTAGTGCTAGATATTTAGGTAAATTTAGCTAGGCTTTAATTAATTTAGATTTACAAATACATATATAAAGATCTATATCGGGCTATAAGGGCTTCATTTTTTTATGAAACAGGGGGGTCCATACTGAATTTTATTAAAAAAAAACAAGAGTACACCGAGAACATGTTCAAGAAACATAAAAGGATACAAAGAAAATAAAGAAAATTACAAGTATGTTTCTATCCATGAGTACAAAGGACCTTGATCCGAAGCTTTTGCACGCAGGATAACCTGGGCAAATTTCTTGTGAAACACCATCTTGCACCCTTGAATGGAGTTATTAATCCCTCTGAAGATCTTGTCATTTCGAGATGACCAAATTGCCCAACACATGGTGACAACAATGTCCATGAAGAAAGAGAGTTGCAGTTGATCCTTAAAGCTTTGTATAATATGGAAAGTATCCATGGAGTTTGGTACCAAAACCTGCAGGGTCCCAGCACGAGGTAGTATAAGGGCTTCATTTGTGGTCTTTAACTCGTTTGTTGGAGGTTAGAGCTGGAAGATAACCTCCAATGGATATCCTTGGAATCCTGCTGCTTCTGTCGAGTTATTAGTTGTTTAGTAAAGTTGTCAACCAAGTTGGCTGATTCTTTTCATCTTTTGAGCGTGTAGCGAAGTTTGTATGCCTAGTTGATCGGGCTGTAACGAAGTTGGTGCTTCGCTCCCTCTCTAGTTGTGTATGTTTGGACCTGGTTTCTGCTAAAAACTGGACCAATACATATTTTTGTTTTAATTTTTTCCGAGCATTTCGCATTAAGGTAGAAACCATCCCGAACCTCCTACCCACGCACACGGAGTCACATTACCCCGTGAGTGGACTGCTGCCACAAACTAGGCCTCGAGGTGCTTGACCAGCCCGGACTACATCAAAACTATTGTTGTCATTTGAAAAATATATGTAAAAATATTTGTGATAAGCTTGTGCATATATATGTGTGATCTGTGTCAAATTGTGCACATTTGCTAAGCACGCTTTTGAAAAAAAATGTGATCTAATTGTAATAGCAAACATCCTGAACAAACGGATCATCAAGATTTGCAATAGCAAACATGCTTAACATACTGATCATTATGAGTAAATGTGTTGATCAAGATATATCCTGTAGCGGGAGCGTGCAGTAGTTATTGCAGGCTGTGTATAGGAACGTTAGCAAGAAGTAGCCGAAGTATTTTTTTTTTTGAAGCAAAAAGTAGTATTAATCTGGGTCTAAGGGTCTTATGATTTATTTGATTTTTAATTGAATAGGATTAGGTTAAATAATAAAATAAACGTGCTGAAACAAGTCTGGGCTTCAGAAAGTCTGTGGACAAGGAAACGGCCCACTTATTCAGGGAAAATGGGCTTCGCTGACGTAATGGGCCCAATCTAGACGCGAGAAATGGACCGGCCCGTCCGTGGTTGACAGCTAGTGGGCCAAAGCTTAGAAAGGAGAATGGTCCACGCGCGCTTCCCACTGTCTGTCCCCGCCTAGCCTACGCCTACTCCCTACTGTGTCTCTCGTTCTCGGCTGCGTCTGCCGTGAGTTCGGTCGAGGAGGGTGTGGAGGCTCGGGACACCAGATCCATTGCTGGCACCGCAAGCGTTTTTTTTTTTTTTTTTTTTTTGGAAACCGCGTTCGGTGGCGGTTCGGGGCAGCGTATCTTCTTCAGAGTACAATTAGCTCATGAAGCATGACAGACAGGACGGCTGCTGAAGATGAGAGCAGATTTGTTTCGGATGTGCAAAGATCATTTGTCAAACAATCGAACGGAAACATCTCTATTCAGAAAAGCCGTACAGAAACATCTCTACTTGTATTGTACTCCATGGCCCTGGGGTTGCACTGTACTTGTACATGTGAACTGTGAAGTGAAGCTGAACAGCGGCAGTCCTGGGGTCTATCTTCACTCGATCCCAAAACCCTCGCACCAGTCGATCAAAATAGAACAAGTCAAACCATGACATGTTATGTCAAATATATACACACAGCGGCAGCGCACTCGTCCAAGCGACTCGATCAGCTGTTGCTCAGGTTCCTCTCAAAACTTGCCGTTCGCCGCTTGGACTTGGTTGGGACCGCCACAATTATCGCCGCCCGGCGCCACGAGCTTGCTGATGGTCCTGACGATCTGGCGCTTCAGCTGGCCCCTCTTCAGCGGCGGCCTCTTCTCCTTGGTGCTGCTGTAGCCGCCGCTGCTCAGGTACTGGTAGTACAACTCCATGGCTCCTCTGTCCTCTCTCCTTTGCTCTCTTCTGTTGCTTCCCTGCTCTGTTTTGGGTGTGCTTGGATTTTTTCAAGTCGAGTGCTGAGTGCACACTTCACTAGCTTGATGAGGATGCGGTGCCGGAAGCTTTGGTGGACCGGGGATTTATAGGCTGGGTAGGGACACTCCTTTCTTCGATAGATACACTAGAGCCTTGTTTAGATCGTGGGAAAAAATAAACCCGATGAATAATACTATTTTCATCTTATTTGATAAATATTGTCCGATCATGGACCACCTAGGTTTAAAAGATTTATCTCGTGATTTTTAACTAAACTGTGTAATTAGTTTTTTTTATCTATATTTAATGCTCCATGTAAGTAGCTAAATATTAATGTGACGACGAAAGAGTGAAAAAATTATAATTTTAGAGGGATCTAAACATGGCCTAGTTCGATGTATGCATCAGTGCAGCTGGTGTGCTCGTTCAGACTAGTACTATTCTGTTTGCTGGAATAAGTTTTTTTTGAAGGCAATTTGCTGGAATAATTTGACCCTTGTCCGCCTTCAGCTGCAGCGGGGACCGGGTCTCACGAGCCCCATATGGCCATACTGCGCCGTGTGAACGAGATCAAATACTAGTCTACTAATTAATCAAGTAGTCACGGAATTTATGCGCCTAAAAACCGGTAAACCACGCTGAGGCCTCGGATTTGTTTAACCGGGTGGCGAGCTAGATCGACGTGCGGGTTTCTGAAGCATCCACGATTGGACCAGTCAACAGCCTGCGACGGTTTTAAGCTGACGGTTTTATGCTTGTGGTGTCCCGGCTGTCTCTCTTTCCAGAGACCGGCGCTTCCTTTTGCTAGCAACTGGCCATATCTTTTCAGTTCAGTTAGGTACAGGAGCTGGCTCCATTAGAGTATAATAACATAACACGAGGTAGAATCAGATAAATTGCAGGTTAAGTTAAAGGAAACGCACGGAGGAAAACCAAACGGCCTGCTGAGCCATGTGGATGGACGGCATCACATCGAGTGGCGTTGGAGATTGATGTTCATTCCTAATACTACAAAAATAACATGATAAAACGCATGTGTAGCAAACAACATGGGTCACATGACAAATGGATAGATATATAGGCGGTCAGGACTCAGGAGTGCCTTCGTGGCTCGTGAGATAAGGTCAATGGCGGCGGCTACTGCTAGCAATCTGGACCAATCGGCGGACGCCCGGGCGGAGGTGTCGCTCGGTGAGCCGGTGCACGCTGCGGCGACCGGCACCGGCGTTGACACCTCAAGCCTTCCTGTGGAGGCTTATCTGCCAGAGCCAGACTGCCTGCCACTGAGGCTATCAGTCTCAGAGAGAGATACACTGAACCTCTTGAATGCACGACACCATTTTCTCCTTCGTCCGTGAAATTTTGTTAGCATTCATCAGTGACATGTGACATGGTCGTCTGGTGGACTGTGTATATATTTTTAGTCACGATCTCACTGACTAGATAACAACGTCAGTCTCTAGCACGTGCTCATTATTCATTAATCGTGTTTTAGTTCCGTAGTCATCAGAGATTAATTAGTGGTGTGGCTCTCTTAAACACTGATGATGTTGCCAGGCCTGGCTTGATGTGCTACGGGGTACTACTCAGATGACAGGTTCAGTTCATCAGAAGTTTGTTGACGGTGCAGACGCAACGGTGAATCGACGAGACAACCTCTAGAAACGTCGACGACTCAAGAGAACGTTCAGCTACGTCGACGAGTCGCCACGAGTTGAATTCGTGCTGAACTGACCAGTCTACGGATGCTTCAAAGATGCACCTCTGATTAGTTTTACTCTTCCACGCGCGCTAAACTCGCCCTATAGTAGTTTACAGTTGCTGTCACTTTGGGGGACTGGCCAGCATAGATGCCCTGATTAGTGCGTCGATCCCACCCACGTTCACGCTAGAATTAGGCACCGTGGCCCAGAAGTAGTCAATTTGTTCCTTCAAAGAACGGTAAATAGACACACCAATGTGACTTTTTTCAGTTTTTTTTTTGGATTAAAAACAAACGCACATCAACAACATGCGGGACGGCAAATAGGCAACGCATAGCCGCCCGATGTGATATATGTGCTTGGCCTTTATAAATACCTTGACACCATCTCCTATCCTCTAAACACACACAAAAACACAAGTGAGCACCACCTCCCACCTGGCTTTGAAGCACCGATCGAAAAGAACACCTAGAGTGGGGGAGTCACTAGTCAGTCAGGCAGCCATCCATGGAGTACTACGCCTACCAGCACGTCAACAGCGGCTCAAAGGAGAAGAGGCTGCCACTGAAGAGGGGGCAGCTCAAGCGGCAGATCGTGAGGACCATCAGCAACCTCGTGGTGCCGAGGAACGCCACCGCTGCTGGTGCTGGATCAACGGAGAAATTCAGCAGAGGGCCGAGCTACAACTGATCGATGGGTCTCAAAGGAGCGTGATCTGTGATCAGATTCACAGCATCACTGAGGTTTGTATGTACTACTAGCCGATGCAGAAGCAGGAGAAGGTGCTTCTGTTGAGTGTTCTTCTTAGAGTTTAGTAATAGTTCGTCCTTGTTCCCTTGCTGTACAAAACTATGCAGGCATTAAGATGGTTGATAGAGTTTCGCTCCATGAGGGTATTGTTAGCTTCATAGCTTGTGTGAGGAAATAGAGAGGTCATGTAAATTCCTTGTATAATATTTTCATCTTGTCTTGTGGAATGAAAGCTGCTTGTTACGTCAAAGAGAACGTCATGGTTCACGGGGGAAAAACGGTACAAATCGGCTGAACTCGCGGCGGAAACCAGTGGTAGCGCTCTGCCGCGTCGCAGCATTTGTTCTCTTGTGTTTGTTTGATTGATGAGCTTTCGTGCCGGCCCCCTGATGTAGTCATGTTGCCCAACCTGCAGACGGCCCAAAAGAGGCTGAGCAAAATTTTCATCATCATCAATTCATCATCATCATCATCCTGAGGCTGAAGTTGCTTCTCACAGTCACAGCCTTACAGGCCACTGAAGCTCTCCACTTCCCCATCCAGTCAACCACAATTCTCGTCTTCGCAGGTGTGATGAACCATGGCAGCCAGGGGCCTATATTATGAGGAAGCTGTTGTGCATATTGTTTCAGATCTTGTGCAGAACTCCAGATGAACTACTGTACGTAGAAAAGGAAGCGAGTGCCCTACAGCTCATTACTGGACCTGATGCTCACCAACTTCACTGGAGAACAAAAACAATAAGCGCAGCAAATCAGCTGTTATGATCGACCCTCTTGTGGTCTCGTTGCTATAATCGGCAGCTTCCCTGGCAGTTGATTTCCAAAAGATTTAAATATCTAGTGGAAGGTAGCTTCTGCTTCTGAGAATCCACTTAAGTCGCTGTAGAAGTACAAGTAGAATCCTCGGAGAAGCTGAGAAATAAGCCATGCAAGGGTGTATATCAAGGTTCAATGGTATTGTTGACGCCAACAGACATCTTCAATTGAAAGCACCCATAAACTCTAAATAATATGATAATTTACAAGAATAAGCATGTCATAATTGCCCATAATTCTCATCTTTTTCTTACAGTTCTTCCCATGCATTTGCACTGGAAACGGAAGGCATCGACCAATGGACAACCATATAACCTGCTCTTTTTCTCTTCTCAAATTATAAAAATGGAGAGAAGAAACAACATGTAAACCTAGAAGTGGTAGCAAAAAAAAATTCAGGAAACCACAAAGGGGAAGGGGGGAGGGGGAAAAACTGGAGTATTTCAAAACTTAGGCCACCCTCAGTGCTGCCACCAACTGGCACCGTATGATCATATCATAAATACACTGATTAGTGGCAAACATATTTGGACTGGGTGGCAATGTGCTTATCAATCCAGTTTTATTTCTTGCATTTGTTCATGGTGCCCATTCAAATCGTCCGTGGCTAGTTGGACCCGTGGTAGATCATTGTCTTTCTCAGGCGTCTCTGCTCTCATCTTGCCATCTTCTTTGGGTGATTCTGCTCTCTGTTCATTATCTAGGTCTAGTGTTTCTTTCTGCTTCTCATCATCTCTGTTGGAGGTTTCTACAATTTCATCATTATTGGTAAACTTTGTGTTCGCGGAGTCATCAGCATTGTTCTGCTTTTCCTGTGAAGAATCCATGGGGAAAACTAAAGGTGAGTAGAAAGCAACAGCGTGATTTTGCATATATATAAACCAAGAATGGAAAAATGCTGTGTATGCTAAAAGAATTCAACTCACAACAATAACCAGAGGCTCTCACATTAGAATACATGAAAATAAGGTGATCATTGATCCTTGAAGGAAACAGGTAGAATATACACTCTAGAAATTGGTGTAAAACGTATTCATATGGAATTTGGGACAGAGCTTTACCATTGATGTTAGTTAAAATAAATCCAATGTTTTTAACTAAAAGGATGGAATTCCATACTAAAAATATTTAACTTAATTTTTATATAAGCTGTTTTAAGTGGCAACAACAACCAAAACCACATACATGTTTCTTATGTCTCAGAGTTGTCATCTTTCACTTACCTTGTTCTTTTCACGCCAACTCAGGGAAAATGGGCCAAGCAAGTTTTTCCTTCTTGGCTGGAACTCCTGCGATGAATTCTGGCTTGCCTGAGTAGGGGATCCATCGAGCATTGATGGTCTAAAGGGGAACAGATGCAGCAAAAATATCAACATTAGAAAGTTATGTCAATAAAGTGCCAGGAAGCTACGTAAATAAAATTAATCATCATGATGTTACACTATGTTAGTTTTCAGTTGAAAACCATAGGAGGACAGAAGCGGCATTAAACAAAGTTCAATTGCCGACAATGAGAAGTTAACAATTGAAAAATGACTGGTATATTAGCACTGCTTTATTGCTAGTTTTAAGAGCTGTCTCATCTCACACTAAGAAATGTGGGAATAGATAAGATTGAGATACCTTGGAGAAGGGCAAGGGGACAGTGCTTTTTGCTGGCTAGATTGGTACTGCAGTGTAGCCTCTAACATTGTTTCTGCCATTACAGCTCTGTTCTCCATTTGGGCAAGTGAAGCCATAGCTTCCTCGTACTTTTCCTGCACATACGTCATGATCTTGTAAGTGTGGAACAAGCTAGGGTAAAAGTAGAGTAGAAAGAACTCAAAGAAGACATACTAATTTCGCTACTTCTGATAAAAATGATAATAATTAGTGCCAACAGTATAATTGAAGAACCAGTACCCATCTCTTCAGTAATTAATGAAGGCACTACTAGTTTGAACAGTGAAAAAAAGGGCAAAAAAATTAGGATACTTTCATTGTTTACAGGCCACTTATGCTTTCAAATGGAAATAGTTTATGGATAAAACAAGAGAGCTGATGTTCAAAATAGATCAAGACATTGATTAACCTGTAGAACATTTGCTGCATATCTCTGAGCAGCAGCATCCTGCTCAGCTGAGATGCGAGCTTCCTCTGCAATTTTCAGTTCTTGTTCGACGCGCATCAGGACCTTTAACAAGACTCCTGGTTAGTGTATATATATGTAGTACAGAAATGCATATAGAGAATGGACAGAGAGCAACTTTACCTGAAACATTGCTTGCTCCTGTTCCTGCTTGTCTGACAGGGCCTGTCTTAGTTCAGATATTTCTTGTTCCAACTGCTCAACCTGAAAGAAAAGACCATAAATATGTTCAGATCCATTGCTCTAAGAACACAAAAGGTCGTTAGTTTACCAATAAAATTTTGATAAATTTGCTAAATTATTCTTAAAAATCATATGGTAATTTATACTCCATAACTTTTACATCATTTAATGAGGTGCAATGTCTAATAATAACATTCATACTTATGCTGTTATACTTTATGAATACAAGCTAAATAAACATAGTTAGAAGCAATTTTTGCAACGAACTAAATAGTATTCCCTAAGTTACTTTTGCTCAGGAGATTCAAAAATAAATGTTCTTATTATGTTCATTAATGAAAGCAAGAGTGCAGGTCTAGCAACATCTCCAACCTCTACCTCTAATTTAATATGTCAAAGAGGTTTCATAATGTAGCATGTATTGCCAGTTGATAGGGGCCCATTCGCATGTGTCGTCATTTCTCATTAACTTTTCTTTTGTTCCTATGTGTATGAGTATGACTGTCGTGGGTTTGAATGAGATATGAAGATAGTGCGGTGCAATCTTAGATTCTGGGTATTTCCATAACTGAATATTTTCTCTGTAAATAACAGTTAAGTACTCTATACCTTTGCACTTAATTGGCGCCTATTGTCTTGCTTAACCATTTCCATAAGTGCTGTTTCTAGTTCATCAGCTCTGCAAAAGCAAAAGGAAGAAAGAAAAAGGTAAAGAACAGTTTGACTGAAAAGAAAATAGTCAGCTGAAAGGGCATGCTCATGCTGTTTAAAAATATCTCATGTTTAACAGTTTCACAACATCAGTAAATAGTTTGACCGTGCTTGCTTCCGAAAACAGTCGATTTGTTTTTTATATCTCATACAGTGTATGTGGTCAACCAAGTCAGGATTTCGGATATATTTCCAGTGATGATGGTGGATTTATGAGGTGAAAGAAAAAATAGCAGCTTTAGTTCATATTACTGCAGAAAACTAATCCCCATGAAGCACATGAAAAGAAAAGGAGAAAACTACCCATACCAATGCATCAATTATAACTTTAACTGCTGGTTAATTCGGGTGAGAAACTCAAACTGTAATCACATGTAAAACTGTTCCAGAATCTTATGACAAAATAAGTGATGGGAACTTGGAAAGGAATAAGCAAACCTGAGAACAGCTGATCTTCTCTCCTCTAGGAGTCGGCACAACTCCAACTTCAGCCAGGCAACCTGTGGTGTTGAAATTAAGCATTACTTTTTTTGAAACGGAAAATTAAGCATCACTACCATGGGATGATACATTACAGAAAATTCTTAGATTGGTCAAGCACAAGAAAAAGAAGATGGCAGCGGCAAGATTACAATCCTTCTGAGTATATAGATAACAGGTGTTAGAGACTATGATTGAGAAGGCTACCTGGTCCTTTGGATCAGGCAAAGAATCAATCTCGGAATTCACTGTCACACCACCATACTCATCATCCATGTTTCCAGGATCACTTTCTTGATTGGCGTCCCCATCTCCCACATCACTCAACTGGTCTGCTGAATCGCTTAAAGAAACCAGCGGTTCAGGGTCACGTTTAAAATTATACAGTTTTGATGCAAGACCATTGGTATCCGTCCAAACACCTAAACCTTTCGCTCTTTCTTCCATTGCAGATATAACAGGTGGGCGGTGTTTATTACTCAGTTCTTGCAATATTGTTTCATTTACGGATTGATATCCCATACGAGCTGTCAAGACAAGCTGGCTGCTGTCAAAAGTGGAACCAGCTAAAGACTGCAAAAGGGTAACTGCATCACCGGCATCTTTTGTAGTCACAAGTGCAGGGCCTGCAATTAACACAAGCATGAGTCTACAGACATGCTTACAAGAATTCTGTGCATCTGGCTACATTTTTTTTGGAAATTGAAATGAAGCAAATGTATTTCCAGTACCATAGAACTCCAGTAGCGCAAGAGCTGTCCGGAACAGCATTACTCTGTTTCCATCGAACAAAAGCACATCCCAGACACGGAGAACTGAAATGTAAAATTAATTCAGAAGTAAACATGATGTGAAGTTTTGTCTGGGATCACTACAAGCAGGTTTCACCTTACATAGAGTTAGTGTATTTATATGGTCTTCCTGGGTACCCTATAACTGCCAATAATATATATGTTATCTTTCACACCTTTCAATGAATGCTCACTTTACCACTTCTCATTCACTCAATCTCTCCTTATAAATACCTAGATCAGAATCATCTAGTTTCCTTTTCTTAGATAGAGGTTTTGATCACTATTTCTCTTGCATGAGATCAGGTTGTTCATGTGTCCATTAGAAGCAATGCTGAGTCCAAACTTAGAAAAGTCAATGTGCTTGGTGAAGTAACCCCACCATCGTATTAGCTAAACTATACTTATTGATAATGTTCTTCTACAAGTACTCGGTAATGGAAACAATGTAAAATAAAGTCTAACCGCTTTCCCAGGGAAGCACATTTGTGAAGATGGATAAGAACCATGGCCCAGTAACCCATGCAACTTGAAGTCCAAGGTAATCCAGGTGATTTGCTGCATCAAGAAAGTATGTTAAATCCTAATGCTTGCACATTGGGGCAGAAAGAGTCACATGCCACTAATATTACAATTTATTCATGATAGGTTGCTAACCTAATTTAGGGAACTTCTCTCGAACTAACTCCTCTAAAACAAGCTGGTCCACCTGAATTACAACCAAAATTTGGCCTCATGAGAATGAATTGAATTAGGAGCTTCAAGCACCCCTATCATGCAAAACAAACATTACTGACTGAGAAATAGACAATCCATGATACCTGTGACTCGATCATTTCTTCAGAAAAGTAGCCATCAAAATAATCATCCATAATCCCAACCAATGTCCTGTAACATACACCAGCGATAATTTAACTGATTTTTTAATCTAACAACAACATAAAATACAACAAATTGTCCTGGGGCATACCAAAATGCATTCTCCTCTGGCATCAATAGAAGCAAAAGACCAGCAAAAAAGTTCATTGCCTACAATATTCAATAGAAAAATCAATGTTGAGAAATGTTGGATTTCTGAGGTAAAATGTTGATAAGCAATAAAGTACAAACAGAATATAGATTGAGAAATGATGGATAAGTCTCTCTATGTGTGGGCTGCAGTATGCAGCACATGATCCTTGTGTCCTTGTGTTCTTTGTAAAAGCATCCTTGACTGCTTTTAGGACAGCAGTTAGCATCTTAGGACAAGCATCTTAGGAGCATCTTAGGACAGCATCTTGACTAGCATGTAGGACAGCATCTTAGACTAGCATCTTAGCATATGCTTGGCTGGTTAGCAGCCTATAAATATGTATCCCCAACCCCTCAGGTTGGCATAGCATTATGTGAGAAATAAACCCAGAAAATTGCCTCAACTCTGAGTTCTCTGTGTGCTATCCTCTCGACGAGAGTAAGGATCCTGCTCACACCTAAAGCAAGGATCCAGAGACTAACAAGAAAGACTCTAATTATTTCATATTTGTTGGAAGCATTGAATGTTAGGTTCTAGGTTCACTTGTGTGGAGTAAGATATTCAATCGACAAATCTATGCTGAGAGAAATGTTGGATTTCTGAGATAAATGTTCATAAACAATAAAGTACACATAGAATATTGATTCAGGAAGACTGTAATTATTTCATATTTGTTGGAAGCACTGAATGTTAGGTTTTAGATATACTTGTGTGGAGTGAGATGAGGTATTAATCGACAAATCTATTTTGAGAGAAATGTTGGATTTCTGAGATAAAATGTTGGTAAACAATAAAGTACAAACAGAATATTGATTGAGAAAGACTGTAATTGTTTCATATTTGTTGTAAGCATTAAATGTTAGGTTTTAGATTCACTTGTGTAGAGTGAGATGAGAACTAAAATATATATATTGGCCTGCCTTTTTGGAGATCCAAAGAAGCAATTGACTTTTGGAGAGATAAAAGGCAACAATGAGGATCAATGTTTGAAGGGTAGATTTACCTGGCAGTAACCAACTGATGGGTTGTGTTTCGCATAAGCTATAAGCAAGTGTCTCAAAGCATTTCTTCCATCCTCATCTAAAGCAGGATGACCAGGAAAAGTTCTGGGCAAATCCTATAAGACCAAGGTACATATTGGACTCTGTTAGACTTTCCAGTACGGTAGTGTATTTTATCTAAAAAAATACAATACATAAACAGCTACCTTATCTATTTGCCCAATCCACTTCTCGTGGACACCTTCTGAAGTTGGAGAATCTGAATGCTTGGTATCTAATTCACCCTCTGCTGCAAGACTATCATAATAACCTTCTGCCCTACGAGCTCCAGTACCAACAAAAGCTTGCCATAGCTGTCACCAGAAAAGCACAGAGCTGCTGAATGAACTGAACAAATCAAAACCAAAAGAAAGAAACAAAATGCTCCAGTGATCAGGCTGCACCTCTCCCCTCAAAGCCATCGGTAGTCCACCATGGACCAGACACTCCAACTCTTCCTTTGAAATGTAACTTTCTTCCTGACTCCTGCTTCCGGCATCAGCATTTCCAGTATCACTCGACTGCACTTCTTGGCTCGGATCAACCTTATCTACATCATAGAATTCGTCATCTGAATCCTCTGACAACTTGCCCTCTTCAACTTTCACAGGATGGGTTCCGTCCTTTGCTTGCTGCTTGCCAGCAGAAGATTGCTTCTTCTCAATGCGCAGGCTCATCATCTGCTCGATGTTGACCAGGGACGATCTAATCGGCGTCCATATCTCGATCTTCCGTGGCCCTGCTACCGTCTTCTCATGCAGCGATTCAGAACCATCACCCTTGGCGTTATCACCAGCATCCTGCCCAGATGACTCAGGCTGTCTCTCCAGAAAATTCTTCCATCTATCAGATCTCTCCTCCTCTTCCTCCTACAAGTACAGAACCAGCAAGGTGTCCATCATATCAACATCAGACAATGCAGATGAAAATTGAGGGGTGTGACTTCTACCTTGTAGATGCCAGCGTACTCCTTGTAACGCTGCAGGTGTTGCGGCCGCACAGCAAAGCCGTATGCATCCCTGATTCAATCACACAGCATCAGAACAGGAGTCTCCAACCAAAATGCAGCTACCTAGCGCTTGAAACTTAGCGGGTTCTGCGCGTGCATGCCCTCCCAGATTCGGAGCCGCCAGAGGTATTCGCTACAGCTAGCCATATTTTCACTCCGAATTTGATTTGATGATTACACGACATGGTTACAGAACCCGCTGTCCTGCCAAAACGAAACCTAAACCGCCCCGTCCAAGTGCAGGAAACGGCCACAGAAACTCCAGATCTTTTCGAAAAGACAAACTGCAGTGCACAGCAGAGCTCCCGATTCGGGCAATTCCACCAACAAATTCACATATATACTAAGCTAAACACCGACTTCCTCCGATTCGTGGAGGGGGACAGATTGCCAGCGGGCACGTACAAGCGCGGGAATTTCCCGCCGCATTTCCATGAAAAAAATACAGCAAAAAAAAAAAAATCCCAGCGCCGCAACGGGCCGAGATCCCCGGAAGTGAGAGCAACTACTCGTAGTACGTCAAAACCCGCGGACGCGGAGCGGGAACCTCCCCAGCGGAACAGAGGGACGGAGCCTGAACTCGTCGGAAGCTACAGAAGCGCGGCGGGAGCGGGGGAGGTGGCCGGGCGGGTGGGTGAAGGAGGGAACAACGCACCGCTTGTGCTCGAAGGCGATGAACGGGAGGCTCTTGGGCTTCATCTCCTCCTCCTCGCGATGACCCCGGGGCGGCGGCTGCGGCGGTGGGATTAGCTAGAGTGGAGCGCGGCGTGCCGGCGTGGCGGTGGCGCTTTCATCTGGCTGGGCGTGCGCGGGGGAGGGCCGAGGGCGGAGTAGGAGAGTGTCCGTACCTGGGTGTGTGGGGACTGGAGGAGAAATGGGGATGACCCTGACGCCTGACCAGTGACCGCCCTCGTGGCTCGCGCCGCGCGGTCTTTTCCTGGCTGGGCTGACACACACACGGAGAAGGGAAGGAAGGGGACGGGGGTTGGTCGATCCAGTCGCACGCAGCAGTGCGGGTTCCGTGACTTGTGTCCTCCGCGAGACCGAGATCCCGATCCTCCGTGCACGGCGTGATGGTGCCACCTCGTGTTGTTGCTCCTCCCGGGCGGGCCTTCCGGCGGTTGGGCCGTCGCCAGTCCGGTGCCCAGTGTCTTCTTGATGGAGCAGATCTTTGCCAAGTAGTGAAATTCAATGATAAGGACTTTTGTCTCCGTGATGAATGCAACGGTACCTAGAACAAGTTTTTCTTGTTGCAAACAAAGTCTGAAATAGGTAAGGTGTAATAAATAATTGCTGACAGACATATCGGAGCTAAAAATTCAACTTATATTCTATAGTTCACAACCTAACTCAGGACTTGTTTGTTCCCGTGACCAAAACTAGAGTGGACATAATTTTAATCACTTTAGCGATTAAAGTGTCAAATAAAATAACTAAAATATGACTAGAATGGTTTAGTTATACTAGTCACTCAAGTTGGACTAAAATATGACTAAAATATCTTAATCTATTTTAGTTTTAGTCATGAGAACCAAACAGACTCTTAAAATAATTGAGGCCATGAGGATAATCTAGACCACGTAAGTTTGATGTTACAAATTTCACGGTGTTAAACTAAGCTCAAGAAAATTGTTGTTTTATGCAAACCAAAAATCTAGTGGCCAATATCTTTCTTTTTTTTAAATGTCATTGGAGGGGATTATTCTCCCCCTAAGTCTACTGGGATCGTATTTATAAAAATCTAAAAGGTTTGGTCATATAAAATATGTCGATAGATAACTAGACCCTCCCTAAAAAAATAAACACATCTTACAAACTTTGACTAACAACTAGTCAATTTATTTATATATATAGAAGTTTAGGCCATGAAACTTGTTTTGGTAGATGATATATGATTATACGCATTGAAGAAAATTATTGGTCTAAATATATTTTGTATTATACTCTTTATGTTGAAATTATAAGTCATTTCAACTTTCTCAGAGAGTGAAACATTTTAAGTTTGACCAGACCTATATAATAAAATGGTAAAATTTATGATATAAAATAATTATCAATAAATATCACTAGATTCTTCAACTCATAATTTAGAACGGGAGAAGTATGGTTGTTTTCTTTAGAAAAGTATGATTATTGTTCGAAAACAGTAGTAAAGGTACTGATTTGTACGTTTCTTATTGTTGTTGTTGATGGACAAAGCAATTTATTCCCTTTCGAAGCACGATATGCTAGTTTAGGTATATCTATTGACAACTAATAAAAGAGTTGCATATAACCTGATAACCACTATGAGAAATCGACATCGACGCACCGAGTAGTAAATCTTTGCTATTACCGGTGCACCACCAACGCTCCTTCAAAAACAAAGATAATCCCACACCCACCGACAACACTTGTCGGCACACGGTCGCAGAGATCGCGCCACACAGGATCGGGGCCTCCGTTGGTGAGGCAAATGAATGAACCGTGCTTCCAGCAACGCTGCAGCGGGATCCGTGGGCCAGCGGGAGCGCCGAGACATCTGTGACCGGTGCCCGCCGCGCCGCAGGATGATGCGTACTAACATGCGCCGCTGCTTTTATGCCGTCCCAAGCACAGACACGTTCACGTACAGCGCAGCAATCAACGCTGCAGACGCCTGCCTCGATCTCCCCCTTTGTTCCACCTATTTCCATGCAGTTGCAATGCTATGCTGGTATAGCAATGGCCCAACCTTGCCATCCCGAGAGCTCCGCCACTCGGGTGGTTCGCTCCCAGGTGCGGAAGCAGCCGCTCGCGGGTTCGAGTACCGAACTCTGCGCGCCTCACTGGGGATTTTTCCCCGTTTTTTGTACAGTCACCGCTTGGTCTGTTCAAATGTCTGCCTCTCATACGTGAAGCTACAGAGAGATCGTGACATGCCCATCATCTGTGAAATCAGAGGATTTCGAAGAAGGACGTGTTCTTTAGATCTGAGTATAGTTATATGTTTGTTTGTACACACGTGGTGTGAGTTACGTATGTGTCGAGTGGGCGTGCGTGTGTACGAACAGATGAGAGACGTCAAAAAAAATTATAACCTTGTATTTGGATAACACATCTTTTGACTTGTAACGCAAATTGCAGATGATGGGGTAATTTGGGAGGTATTTGAGGTAACACATCTTGATTTGTATTGCAAATTGTTCGAACGTCACTCGACCCTAAAAGGTGTAATGTGTTTTTTTTTTCAATTCTCTCTATATTTCTACACGCGAAGGAAGCAACAACAATTCGAGAAAGAAGGAACAAGGAGATTGTGAAATCATAGATAATCCATTTATGGCTAGAAAAGTGGGGCGAGGTTGGAGGCTTCGGATGATCCTTTTTCTTTCTAGATGGAGTCTGGACAAGTCAATCGGCGAGAAATTTGGAGTGTTCTATTTTAAAAATGAAAAAAATTACTTGCATGATGAATTACGTTTTTTTGGAACGGAAATTTACTGTGGACGTTTTTGTTTTCTGACGATGTGTCTACGAACGGCGAACCCGGTCGGAACGGCGCTCGCCATCACCTCCCAGGGCACAAATCTTGCAACTTCTTACGGGGGGGCACGCCCACCCGTAGCCCCTGCCGCCGCCTCCAGGCTACTTCGCCTTCAGGTGCCGTCGCCGTCTGCCCCCGTTTTCCTCGTCTTCGGCCTCCTGGCAGTGGTGAGGAGGATCAGAGTCCATTATTTTTTAACAGATTTATTGTTTTTTATGTTGTTTTTTCGTTTATTTTTTCTTTTCATTATAATAATTAGAGTTAGGTTTTGATTGACCGTTTCGATGTCTTTGATTCGGCTTCCTGCTTCGTACCAGATCCTTAGTAGATGCGTCATCATCTTCGGTGATAGCATGTTCCTGAGATTAAGGTATGTTGGAATAATTCTTCTTGAGGAGGGATTGGATCTATTTTCTCCTTCTGCGAGATTGTTGTTTCGGGCGCCGGTGCTACTGGCGGCAACGGATCTGCCTTTTCGCTTGTTGGTGGTGATGCTAGTAACGTCGGATCCTATGTTCAGTTCAACTTTCAGAAGATACAGGCGATGTGCTCTCGACGCCCTTTACTCCCTATAATGGTTGAGCATATTGTGTTTCTTATATGGTCTCCATGTTCATGCAGTCTTCTGTTAGTTGGGACTGGTTCTCGGGTCTAGATCTGGTGTACTTCTATAAAGTTTCCTAAAGAGTACGCCGTCGAACGCGAGAAAGATAAAATTTCAAGATCTAGTAACGTGCTTTAATATAATTTTATTTTATATCAAAGTCTTAATTATAAAAAAAAAATTAATTTAATAAAAATCAGTCCTTTTCTTAAAAGGAAGGAACGGCGAATCCAAGACACGGCGAAATACACGTATACAAGTGACGTGATATGGTACATGCTACGTATGCCGCCGCTACATGTTGCGAACCACGTGACGTGCACGAACAGGTCACTTCTCTTCGACCCCCGTGCCGGCGACGCCGTCGTCCCCGTCCCCGCCGCCGTGGTCGTCGTCGAAGTAGTCCTCCCTGACGTTGCGGGCGAGCATGAGGCAGACGATCCAGAAGAGCATGGCGTCCAGGTTGAGGAACGCCGCGCCGCCGAGCACCCCGGTCATGGCGGTCGGGCAGGCGTAGGCCATGTCGCGGTGCACGTTCCGGACGTGGTGCATCGCCTCCGTCGCCGTCGCCCACACCGTCGTGCCCGCGCCGGCCACTGTGACGCCTCTGCACGGGACAGGGGAAAAAACACGCGAGACTCCTTAGCGCACACGCGGTGACCATGCATATGCATCCTTCTCGCACTGGCTCCTTACAAGGCGACGTGGAAGAAGACGTAGAGCGGGGTGTGCGCGAAGAGCGCCGTCCCCGGGACGCGCCTGCCCCCGTAGGGGAAGAAGACGGCGAGGGCGCCGAGCCCCGCGCTGCACGCCGCGGCCAGCGCCGACAGCGCACCCAGCGCCACCGTCGGGTCGGGCGGGAACCGGCAGACGACGACGTCCCGGCCCTTGATCGGCGCCCCGTACGGCGGCTAAAGATGGAGAGGTGACAGAAGCTAATTTCAGCGGGCAATGAACGGCGTCATTGTAGAAGGCAATGCAAACATAGCGGAAGACGCGCGTTAATTACTTTCTTGAGCTCGGCGAGGACGGCGAGGACGAAGGAGAGCACGCCGAACAGAGCGGTGGCGAGGCCGAGCTGCGTGCTCTGGCTCAGAGCCATGGCGCCGGTCCTGGTCGATCGGCGGGCCCCTGCCTGGATAAAAGATAGTGCTGCCGCTGCCGCCTTGATCTGTCGGCCCCCGGCTCAATTGGAGTCCCTGAGGATGGAACCTGGTCCAGATTAACGGCCATATTACAATCACAATCTGCGATGATGGACATAATATTTTCTGTCGTGGATCTGATTTGCAGAGATTAATTCAGCTATTTCTTTTGAGAATAGATTAATTCAGCTAGTTGTGAGATCACTACACGAACAGAACGGAGGCTAGCAATGGCAATGCGCGCAGCAATGGAAAAAAAGAAGAGAGAGGAAATCGAAGAAGAAACCAACCAAGAAAAGACGGGCTTAATTTGCCAGTTTACCTCATTGAGATGGTTCGAATTGTGAGGTCCCCCAACTGAGCCGGTAAATTGTTGTAAAAAAAAAATGACCCGGTAAATTGCTGTGCACGGTGGGTGGTCACTAAATACGTAAAGGAAGCAACTGCGAGGATGACAGGTGGGCCCAGGGCTGCAAAGTTGCCAAAAAAAACGCTGCAAAAGAAAAAAATTTCCGTTGCCGGGACTCGAACCCGGGTCTCTCGGGTGAGAGCCGAGTATCCTAACCAGCTAGACTACAACGGATGTTGGTACTAGCATTTCAGAATTCTAATTGAATTGAAGTAACGTTGGCACGACGTTTGCACACGATGGTGGACCGGCAAGGTCTCCTCCGGAAAAAACAACAACAAAGCCTGAGTTGTTTGATCGTGCCCAACTGACCGTATAGAGAATTCGAGATGCAATCAGCTCGGGGCATTTTTTCGAGGACATGGTATGGCGATGCACGCCTGCACAAGGCCGCGTTTCCAGGTCCAGCAGGCCGGGACGAGCCCGCTCGGTTGTTGCCGCCGGCCTTCCGCTGGTGGGCGGTGGCCCAAAGCATCCAGAAAAGCTAGCGGCCGCCAGCGCCCGGTACAGCAGGTGGCAACCGCCGCGCACGCGCCGCGCTCGTCTGTTGGCACGATAGCGGCCATGGCTGCCCACGGCGTACCGGGTCACTTCGAGCCGGTATGAATCAGCTCAGCTGCCAACTTGCCAAGCGGCGAAAGGCCGAAAAAAAAGTTGTTCTTAAAAATGATGTTGAAATTGAAACCGTTTCTAGCTGCACAGAAACAGTACCGAGAAAAGGGGAAATGATTCCTATATGTGCAAACAAACGACTGATTACTTTCTCATTCAGATTAAGATATATATATATATATATATGCTTTTTGGGACGGTTAAGCTACGTATGTCGAGCTTAACTGCTCATCATATTATAAGACACATCATGTTAAGCTTACAACTGCTTAAGCATCAGCTTCACATCGGATTGCACGATCCTTTGGGCTTCGTCACCGCAAAGCACGCACGCACGCATACATGCTTTCTGTTTCGCTTTGCCCTGGCCCCCTGGCCTTCGTATGTGATGACGACTTCGACAAAAAGGGAGCCTTGGCTATACAACTCAGTCGCACTACATTAATCGTTCGTATCTATACCATGTACTGCACGCTCACGTGAAAGCAGTTTGACCAACGCCAAAAGTTCCGACCTCTTTGTGGACTAACTGAACATTGGAAAAAAAAGGCTCATTCCCAATCCTACCCTGGGGGCTGCTGAATACAATTTTCATATGCCGAGCTGAGATGAGATGAGGAGGATCTCGGAAAAGTCGGCATCATTTACCATTTCCTCAGGGCTCAGTGTCGCCCCTCTTTTTTATGTATGCTGTCACCGGCGACGATTACTAAATTTGCACGTTGGTGAATATTCCGGCCCTCTTTTTACACGCACACGCAGTGTCCGTGTCTCCTCCCCACTCCTGGCTCGGTGGAATTTTGATAGTACTTTCTCCGTTTCAAATTTTAGTTTATTTTAATTTTTTTGGTGTATGTATTTTTGCTATATATTTAAATAAATAATATGTCTAAATAAATAATAAAATATATATATAAAAAATTAAAATAAACTATAATTTAAAACGGAGAGAGTAATAAGTAGGAACTTGCTCTGACCTTAATTGTTCCCAAATACAAATTTCTCCTGGGCCAATTGAAATTCAACCTGACCAATCAATCAAACAAACGAAATTCCCTCCAGTGCGCGAAGATTGCGATAGGCTTTTGCCGTACCCTCCGATCGAGAATCAAGAATTGTAATTGGCCAAATGGTTTAGTGCGCAAATCTTGTTTTCTATTCAGGGTCAAAATTAGCATCCAGGACAGGCGCCTTTTGCCCATGCCATGTGTTCTTCCCTGTATGACTGATACTGCGCGAAAAGGCCGGCCGGGTGCCCGGGCCATCATTTTTTTCGGGGGGGTTCTTGTCCTTGCCGGTTCCTGGTATAAGTAATGCGACGAAAAATGTGAGTGAAACACCTCATTCACATGATTCCAGCTTTTTTCTCACTCCACTCGACACAAAGTTATTGGTCCCTCTAATCTGAAATGCCTTGTTGACCATGCTGTTTACTGGACTGTTCTACGTCATTGTTTATGTCGTCTAGAACAAGAGAGAAGCATTCACAATCACACCATGCATCTTTCTTGCAAAAAGAATACCAAATTGTCTACACTTGCAACTGATGTTCCCAGCAGTTATATAGCTACATACATCTTCTTGCATGCTGAACTTCTGACCGGCACGTCAGCCAACTGTTTTTGCATTAGGTTCACTGATCAGTGATCACGAGCACATACTACTATTTGCAATGCAAACTTCAACTACACAAAAGTCTGCAGCAGTACCAAATAGTAGTTAGACTTGTAATCATAGTGAGATTAACAAAGTTATCTTGGCATTAGCGGCCGACAGAGAATCAGGCTGCCACACTCCCCACCTCTAGGGGAGGTGATCCAGAGGCGGTCAAGTGTTCCTTCGCTCTCGTGCTACAACGCAGCGCCCTAGCCTTTTGGCTAAAGCTAGAAATTCCAGAGACCCAGAGAAGCGTAATGCAGGTTTGTTTTGCCCTCCGAACAGACAGCTACTATCTTTAGCTAACAAGTCCTACTATTTATAGAGATTGGAATTTGAAATCATGTTTAAAAAAACTCGGCCATTTTCCCGCTTTACCTGAGTTTAGTTAAAGGATTTATCACGGTGTCTTCTTCAGGTATTCATACATATGGAATTCGATGCCAGACAGCTAAATTTGTGCATCTAATTGTCGATATAATTCGACATTATTTGAGGGGTGATGGGAGTACAGTACATTTGATCATTCTCGCGCAAGTATTGTTCACCAAAAGGGCCCTCTCTCGAGCTCCCTCGCATCGTCTCCTTTGGGGGGCGACCCGAGGGCCCCCTCCCCGCCGCCACCCGGACCTCCCCTCCCCCGCCGGCTCCGGCCGCCGCCGCCGCACCTCCTCGCCGGCGGCGGCGGCCTCCCCCTGCACCCCTTCCCCTTCTTTCCTCGCACCCCTCTCCTTCCTCTACTCTCCCCTCCGCCTCCCCACCTCCTCCTAGCCATCACAGGCGGCGGCCAGTGGCGCCGGCGGCCCGGCAGCCGGATCCGACCTCCTTGTGGACGGGTCTGGGCTCCCCGCGTGCGGATCTGGGGGCCCACGCCTGGAAGACGAAGGCGACTCTAGGGTTCCGCGGCTCCCGGCCTAGGGCCGGCGCGGCGGCACGCATCGCGACCCCTTCTCGTCGCGGACGCCACCCCGCCCCGCGTGCGTGCAAGCGGTGCGGCTCCCGGCCCGGCGCCGGCCGCGGGCGGCGTCCTCGGGGTCGGGGCCCAGCGGCGCCGGCCGTGCTGACGTGCGGCCCCCGGTCTGGCCCGGCGGCTGGGTGGCGCAGGGCCACCCCTGGCCTCCTCCCCCGGCTGTTGTTGCCCTCTCCGGCCATGCCCAGGGCAGCCTCCTGCTCCTTTGCTCCAACGGCGGTGGGGGACGGCTCGAGCGCTGGATCTCCCCGCCCCCTCCCCCCTTGGCGGTGCTTCGGTGTTGCTATGGTGGCTGGACCGGTGGTGGTGTGTACCCACGAGATTTGCCATGGTGGTAGGGCTGGTGGGGCACGCCGCTCCTTGCACCGATCTGCTCTTGGGTGTGGAGGATGACAGTCGGCGTGGATCTTCAAGGTGAAAACCTAGCCCGGTTAGGGCAGGCAGCCGTAGCGCTCCAGCGTCGTAGTCCTTCTTGAAGGCGTTGTCTTTGAAGTCCAGGCCAAGATGCGTGTGGTTGCAAGTTGCAGGGAGCTACGAGCGAAAGCTCAAGCCCGACAATGGTTAGGCGGACGACGGTGACGCCGTTTGGTGCCACATCCTTCTTGAAGGTGTGGTCTTCGAGCTCCTTGCCCTTGGCACCGACGCCGGATATTACAGCCCGCCGCTCCTGCATGTGGTCGCTGTGGTTGTTAATTGCGCCTAATTGTACTTCATGTCCCTCTGCATCTAGATTGTCTTGCTGGTGATCGTTGTAGTCGTGGTATGCTTTGCCATCGAGGGATAGTTGCTTGGGCGGATGCTTTGGCGCCAATTTGTCGGCGATTGCGTTTCCGGTCGGCATGTTGCCACCGAGGTCGCGACACGATCGTCCTTTCGGCAGATGCTTTGCTGCCAAGGTTTCTTTCCGGCGGATGCTTTGCCGCCGAGGTGGTCCCGGTGGATGCTTTGCGACCGTGGAGTTCTAGCGGATGCTTTGCCGCTGTCGTTGTCTTCGGCTTCGATCGCTGCTGGTTGCTCAGGTGTTAAGGTTTAGTTTGTATTAAGCGCAGTTGCTGGGGTTGTTAGGTGGAGGGTCCCCCCTCGTTTTCTTGTTTTTTGTATCGTGTTGAGGGCTTCTTTGGTAATCTATGGATTACCTGCGAACCCTTTTGTATCAGTTACTTTGGGTTTGGGTTTAGACTCTTCTCCTGCTTAATAAAATACGCATCCAATCTGGGACGGACGTGATCGCGAAAAAAAAGGTTTGAGCCCTCAAAAAAATGTGATAAGGTTTGAACCATTGAGTTTTAGTGGTTGATATAATTAACAATGTATGTATGTAAGCATTACAAGGAATCACTTGGCCAGCTAGTGACTATAACCAATGCATAGGACTGTAGGAGACTAAGGGTAAAAAGGCTTACTCATTGCCCCTCTCATCATTGAGTTGCAATACCGTGCATTGGGGTTCTGATTCCCCTTTGACCGATCTCGAGCTGATATCCTGGCCTCTGTTGCTGCGCTTTTAATTGCCAGTTGCAGAGACAGTTTGGCGTCTGTTGCTCCACTGACGGTTGTTCCAAAGTGCACTCGGAACTCTCCTTCATTGGGTGTTTTGTGCTGCGCCTCTTCGAATTTCTGTCGAGCTAGCCCGCTACATTTCTAGCTAGGCACAACAATTGCTGCTTTATTCTCGGATCCGACGATGCCTGTTTGAAGTACCGCATGCATTTTGGGCGGTTTCGGATGGTCAAAAAGGTCAGGTTTGTGTTTGGGGTATGAGCAAGGAATCGGCTTGTTGCTTGAGAAAGATCGATCACGATATTAGTCTGGGACAGTGTAGATTTTTCTCAGAGATTTTTCACGGTGAACTGAAACGTGAAACTGTTCTTGACTTGACTCTGTGTTTGCGGTAGGCTAGGGAGTGATGGCTTCAAGCAAACAAGATACCTTCAGCATCCAGACGACCGTCCATGTTCTACATTTAGGGTAATATTGCAACTTTTGTCGATCAAATCAAAGCAAAAGATGTTCCCATGACCAGATTCCGTGGTTTGCATTTTTGGTTTAGCAGTCTTCCATCAATTCTTCTTAGAAAATGGAGGAAAGTATGCTTCTTGAAACGATCAATGAATTTCTTTCACTCAAGAGGAGGCACGTCCATGAATTGACATTGAGCAGGTGAGCTACGAACCGTTTCCCTAAAAATGAAGAATTCTTGCAGTACCATATGTTTCTGATTATTACTATTATATGTCTCCGATTATTATACTATTCCCTGCACAATTCTTATGAGCTAGGTTACCGTGTAGCACAAGCCATACAAGCACATTGCGGGAAAAAACAAGTACCAACGAATTGGAATCTTCCAAAAGCCCTGATAAAAAATATACAATCAGAATGGCCTTTAGTTTTCGAGAGTATATATATAAGTACAATGGCAAGTGTCATAGTGCACGTATGGGGTCTGTAGCTTGAAGCCTAACTATCTAACGCTCACCCTTGTCTTTAACACACTTTGTTTACAATGTGCCCGTTTAATGTCACAATCATGTTTTGCCACTCTTCTTTCTTAACCCTCGGAACTATATATGTATCGGCTCGCTTCTGCATCATATCGAGCCACTCTTCTGATAGCCAGCATGTTCTATGCCGCACTTCATATTGTTTAGTGACACCTCTGTAACTGTTATCAGTGACAGTGACAGTCACCACCCACTGACCCACACCCAGCATAGGTTCAGTGGTCTCGCAGATCAGCTCGTTGTCAGCTTGCCATGCCAGCGACAAAAACTGTTAAACCAAAGAATGCCACTAACAGCAGCCAAATACATGCACCAGCACTAGCAACTGCAAATCGCAAGCAAGACAAATCAAAACAGCTCAACACTAGACAAAAAATTATGGTCCTAAAGCTGCAGCACTCAGAGGTTTAACGATTCAGACACGTAGAAAAGCGCCAAACTTTGTGGAAGATTGCATCGCAAATAGGGTAACAAGCAAGACCAGGGAACAACAATCTGTTCTTACATGCATGAGATGAGACGGGGTTCCTTTTCCATCTCTGTGTCTTGTTTTTTTTACTACTCCTAATAAATACTACTAGGATGCACCACTACGGCACAAGAAGGTCAGCAACGCCACTCTGACCACCGCACTGCCTCGGCAACGGGCACCGGCAGCCAGCCGCCTCTTGGTGCTCCCTGCCTTCCTCGCACCAGACAGCGCCAATCAGGATTCAGGATGCCCCTGGCATGGCCCAGGTCGATCAGGTCCCAGAGCACATGTCAGCCAGGCTGGCCCACAGATCATCTCCGTCCATGTCCATGTCTATGTCAAAATCAAGAAGCTGCTGCTGGTACTGATGGTGCCCATTGGCTGCAGCTGGGGCGGCCACCGGCGCCTCCCACCACCACTTGCCGTCGTCAAATGTTGTGGCTTTGCCACTTCCCCTGCACTGGGTGTCGTAGCAGCAGTTGCTACTGCTGCTGTTGGCGGTGAGGTCGCTATAGTGGCAGTGCTCGTAGCTGTTGTTGTCTGAGGCCTCCCTCTCGAGGTCTGCAACAGCCTCGGCCTCTGTCTCGGCATTCCTCGCGAAGCGGCCCTGCACCCTGGGCCTGCTGTCCGCCAGCGTCTTCCTGCAGGCATACTGAAGAGGTCCGGATTGGAGCAAGGATTAGAGGACATGTATTGGGATTGCATTTGCAGATTGTGTGGTGTGGGAAATCATTACAGTGATCTTCTTGTGGAAGTTCCTCTGGTTACGCTTGGTACGGTAACGCTCAATCTTCTCCTTGCGTTCTTCAGCGCTGTAACGGCCAACTTTCTGAGTGAAAGGCCCCCCTGCATCTTGGCCGTGTAGGTCACCTGAAAGTGGAGGAGGTGGTGGTGGTGATGCCGCGACATTCATCACCTGCTTTGTATCAACATGGGTGAGAAATGATTAGAACTTGTTTATGATCAGCTATAAGACCAGCTTGAAATCTGTTGGATTACCTGGAGGTCACCAGTACTAAAGACACGCCGCATCGCTCCAGTGCTGAACTCCAAAAGGTCACCAGAAGATGACGGGGAAGAAGGAGCATGGGGAGGAGGCAACTGGCATGCCGAAGCTGAAGGAGACGAGCAAGACAAGGTGCCATTACTGCTGAGCTGTTCAGACAACTGGAGGTGAAGAGGGAGGAAATGCGAGTTGATGTTGCTATGCATGTAGTAGGAAGGCAGGGAAGAGGGGTAGGGAGGCGGCGCTGATGCAGCAACATTGGGAAGTGCTAGCAAGCCACCGTTGCCGTGGAAGAAACCCCCGCGAGGAATTTCAGTCGGAGCTGTGGGCACAGCAGAGGAGAAGCTCACTGCATGGTGCACGGAGAGGTCACTGTAGTTGGGTGGCGACGAGGACGAAGGATGGAACATGGCTTTTGGGCGTCAATCCCTCTGATGTGTTTGGGGAGTCAGTGCAAGTGAAGGAGGGTTGGTATAAAAAGAGAAGATTTGGTGCATTGTTCAATAATATAAACCAAAAGGTTTGTAGGGCCACTCCATTAACAAGGCATAAATTACTAATATACCAGCTCAACATGCTAACTACACTACTAAGCTGACAGCCACCATGTCAAAGATGTCATCCGATACATACTGAATACTTTGAGTCTCTTTTACTACATGTAAACTCTATCCGCCTATTTGACAGTCAGATTGTCTTATGTTATGAAAATATTCATATCTAGATATTTCTGGCAAGGCACATACATAGCTCATAAAAAAGTTGTCCCTCTTTTTATCTAGCAAAACCATAGAAAAAAAAGGCAAAAGAAGTTCAAAATATATTGCCTTTGATGAAAGATTAAAGTTTATGCTGAATCTAACACCTTTCAAGAATGAACAGGCATCCTTTCACAAAAAAAGAAAGAAAAAATGAACAGGTGTCAGACTTGCAGGTAGGAATATGCTCCAACCAAATATGCATTAATATAAACACAAAGAAGTCAATTCCAGACTTCCAGTGACATTTCTGCATAAGAAATGAAGAAGGTATAAAAATACTTCTTACTGAACATGTTTATACTTTATACATGTATGGGCCTTTTCCAAAAGAGGATACATCAAACATTCCTTACAATCTTCATTTTTGTATACTGAGGTTCCAGATCTGTAGCTAAAAAATTAAGTAACTCATGAATCATTACAAGTATTGCTGAAGTCAGTAGAGAGTTAATAGTTCATATAGATGTTTGCAAGGCAGCTCCTGAGCTTCAGATAGAAGATGTGCACCATTTGGAAAAAAATATCAAGCCCTAATTTGAGTTTGACTTTAAAAAGGTAGGAAATAGGAATCAAGAACTTCAGGAAAAATAAGAGCTTTTGAGAAAGCCTATCGGTAGATTAAGAATGAACAAAACTATCCCTCATAAAGCAAACAATGCATGGAGCTGATAACAGCAAGTACTTTGCGGATATAACAGGATTAGTCATATCTGATAACTGAGCTCATATGTCATCTCCTAGAAATTACTCGTACTGAAATCTTCAGAAATTAAAAAACAGCAAAAGTACTTGTATTTTATTTCTTTCTAAAGCATTGATATAAAACATGCCTGATCAAGTCCATCTATTGTAAGATATTGGCAACCTCCTTCCACGAAAGCCCTGGCGGCAGCAGTCCTACATCTCTCTCGTCTTAAAAAGAGTATTTCCAGTGTTGAAAGCTCCATGCTACAAGTGGAGAGACTTTACCACCTGTACCATGCTCGCCCATGTCATGCCCCGTCTTCTTCAAGGAAATAGTAATGCCCAGAGACTTGGCTTATCTTTTTATTACATTAACCAAGTATCATATCAATTTTGTTAGCAGATGCCAGACAGATAAAATCATAAAAACTCAATGGAAATTGGAACCAACACCTCTTGCAACTTGCCATTCTATTGACACCATGCACAGAAAAAATACAATGCGATCTGAAAGTAAGATTGCTGTTGGGACCATTATGCTTCTCCAAGATTGTACTGCTTGAAAAGGCATCTATGTCTATTGAAAAGAATCTCACCAACTGAAAAATGTAACCATATTGTGCATGCCAGCAGTTATTATTTTAAAAAGGTTTAGGTTTTGCTCCAGAACAAACAACATGAAGTTTGATTTTATCCATAACATTGTTAGTTATGCTCTCTCCCACCCTATCATTTAAGATCCCAAAAGGTTCAAACGACAAGAGGTAACTTTGTCTTAGTAGGTCAACTACAAAACAGTTGCAGCACCATTTTTGTAACCGAGTACTCATCATCAATGCAACACCAGTTCAGTACTTCCGTCAACTGAAGATACTGAGAAACAGGGGCACAAACAGAGATTCTTCCAGCAGCTTGAGCACAACAATTTCATATTAATACAATATATACTCCAATCAAATTAATTTCTGAAATGAATATCTTTTAGACAATGTATCAAAGTAGGAATGAGTGGACAATCACAAACCAAATTTGGTATAGGAGATGAGGGTCTTTTACATTTAAGGCCTAAGAGCATTTGCCAATATGAATTGTCATTTACACTGAGATCTCTTGAGGATGAAATGTCAAAAAACAAATTACCAGTACTCATCTACGCCCAGCCTTTGAACCACTGTGATGCTTATGCACCCCAGGACCCATGCACGAAAAGAGTGATGGTCTCTTTGGCTTTGAGCCAAACAGAAAAGTTCTAAGGGGCACCCCAGCTTTTGTTGACAGGTTCCGGAAGTTTTGTTGGGCTTGGTGGCTCCTTGCTATAGATACCTCGAGATTCTCTCTGAGCTTCAAGAGCACCCTTCCGACTTCCACTTGAAGGCCTCTTACATGGCCCAGCCCGGCTTCTAGCTCCTTAGCAACTTTGTTATTCTCTTGTTTCATATTAAGCACCTCTCCTTGGAATTTTGCAGCTTGAAAAGGGTTGAAGTGAACTTCATCACATTTATCCAGAGTTGTGATCTTTGATATATCTTCCTGTATGCTGCATAGTGATGAAAATCTGTTCTCTACCTCTCCCTTCAGTAACACGTTCTTTTCAATCCAAACTTGAAGATCTGTATTTAGATCCCTGAATTTCTTTTCTAGTACTGCTGATTCCAGCTTTGCTACCTGATAACTACCAGCAAAGCCGTAAGTGCCACCGTCTTCCTGTTCATCAGTCAATCTGTGCATCTCAGTTTTCAACATGTCAAAGGATATTTGGAAATTCCGTATTTGATGATATGATGTGCTAAACCTCAACCAGAAGTTCAAGTTCTCCCCTAACACCCTGTCAATTTCTACTCTAAATTTCTCCTCTGCAACCGAAGAAGCAAGCGAGACATCAACTTGCCATTGCTTAATGTACTCCTCTATCTCAGCAATATCTTTGTCTTCTGTAGGACTGGTGCTTATCTTGGATGTTTCTTCTGACTTAGCAATCTCTTTGTCTTCTGTAGTAGGACTGGTTGGATGTTTCTTCTGAATTCTCTATACTCTCAATAATAGAAGCACTCATCTTTTTCTGCAAAGAACTTAGCATGCGCCTAAGTGAGTGGATCTCCTCATCTTTTGTTGCATTGGCACTCTTAAGTTCCTTCAGCTCTGACATTGCCTCAAGATGGTACTCTTGATTTCTCCTCAATTTCTGAAAGCTTTTCCTCTGTATCTTTGTAGCTTTGGAGTACAGATGCAAAATCTTCTAATTGAATCTTACCATCACCTTCGGATTCTTTTGGGACTAGCTGTTTCTTGGCTACAAGACCTTCTGAGGTTTCTTCATGTTTCTCAATTTCACTTGTAGTGTCATGTAAAGATTTGGACGGCTCGTTTTGCACAGAAAGACTTGTTAGTCCCGAGTCATCTTCCAGAGAAGCATCGCCTTTGGAGTCTCGCAATGAATCCACAAAGTCACTGATTTCTTGCTCAGGAGCATGTAATGTTTCGACGAATTCAGTAAGTTCATGGGTGGCTTCAGTCATCTGTTTACAAATGTTCTCGGACCCATTTTGAACGGACTTCCAAATTTGCTGTACTTCTTGCACCATTTCTTCAGCTTTACTCAACCTGTCAGCCAAGTTACTAGAATCAACAACCAAAGCCACCTTGTCTTGCTCCAAAGCATGTAGGCGCTCATGAAGGCCATCTATCTCAGCCTTCATTCTATCGATCTGAGCATGCTGTGAAGTAGTAGCAAGTTCAAGGTTGACCACCTTTTCCACAAGTCGATCAACCTTATCCGCTAATTCTGCAACTGATAGCTCAGGGTAAGATTCAATTATTTCTTTAACTCTTTGACATATTTCCTGGAGATCAAGCCTGCCCTCGTTCAGAGCAGAATCATCAGCATCCTCCAGTGCATTGCCCAGTTCTATTTCATGGTGTTCATGCCCATCCATTTGCGCATGAGGCAGCCCACATTCCTTCTTAAAGGTTTTCAGCTTTTCAATTGCCTCATTGGCTCGTCGGAGCTCCACCTTCGCCTCTTCAGTCGATCTGTTTTTCTGGTCCTGCAAGTTCACCAACGTATCCTCGCACGACATAATGGCCTGTGCAGCCATCAATGCCCGAGCTTCATTGTCTTCAATGGCTACACCAGTGCTGAAAGCATCTTGCGAATTGCAGACCTCATCCTGCAACTCGGCCACCTGTTTCTCAATGTCTAGATACTTGCCTAGTGCGCTGTCATAAGAGGTCTTCAGGAACTCTCTCAGTCTGTAGTGCCAGGATTTGTTTCTGCAGCTTGTCTATCTCCTCCTGCGCCTTCTCCTTGGTCATGTTGGAGGTGACCCTCCGTTGTGCGTGGGCCCCACTCTTGGGGACAGGACTGGTGCCCCTGCTCGCGCTCTGCGAGCTCATGGACAAGCCTTCCAGCGCAGGGAATTTGAAGTTGCTGAGATCAATCCCACCGATTGCCTTCGGGAAACCCTCACCATCCCCATCTTGCATCGATAACTGCACATGGTCTGGAAACACAGTTGCAATGGTGTGGTTGGCCTTGTGCAGCTCACTGGATATCCGATCAAACCTGTCTGCGAGGGCCTGATAGAATCTGAACATCTCCACGTGATTGATGAGCTCTGGCCGGCTTCTGAAGTAGAGCTCTGCCTTCTTGCCGAACGAATCGCCGTCGGCCCCAATGAGCTTGAGCATGGACTTCACCCTGTCCTCCATCTCTGCGCAGCAAAAAGAAAGGAAAAGACACAATCATTTAGCAATGTGCAATACGAACTCGTCATGCGACAGCGATACAATGGCGCCGCTTACCGCCGACGGTTGTTTCAAGCCACTTGGACTGGGTGGTGCGGATGTGCGACGCCCACCACCAGGAGTAGGCGTTGCTCGCCGCGCGCTGCAGCATAGCCGGCCCGGGTCACACAGCGGCGCGGCCGCCGGCCCGCTCCCCTCTCCTCTTCCTAGCTACTCCGCGTCGTAGGCCGCACCCTTGCCGCAGCGTGGTGGGTACGTGGCGAGGGTGCGCCGTGCGGCGAAACTCGTGGTGGCGTCGTCGGGCCGAGCCGCGGGGGGCCCGGGGGAGAGTCTCGTGGCATGGCAAAATAGGAACGGCGCGGGGGTGGTTCCTTTCGTGCGGTTACCGCGGCGGGGCGAGCTGGTGGTGGTTCACGCGGCGGGTGGCTGGGCGCGACGCCCGCGGCCGGCGGTGCGGATGGCCGGGCGCGAGAAGCGGGCGGCGTGGCTGGTTTGTGGAGGTTTCCGAGCGCGGCCCGGCGGGTGCGGTCGGCTGTGTTGCCACACGGCGCACGTGGCTGGACACCGGCGCACGAAGCGGGCGGCACGGTGGTGGTGGACTGGTGGTGTTTTCTCGAGCTTTTTACCTGTGTGCCATCACGAAAGTTCACCCGACTGCTATCCGTTTGGGCGCCCTGACGTGGAACCGGTCTGGTAAATTGTCCAAAACGCCCTTCGCTAGATCTTACCCATCCCTTCTCTCCCGTCCCGTGCCCACGCGCGTCGCGACTCAGCCGCCGCCGCCGCTCGCACTCCGGCCACCGGCGAGCGAGCCCCCTTCCCGGCGCAACTCCCGCCCCGCCCCCGGCGCGACCTCCTCCCACCAGGCCCGACTCCCCCACCCGGCGCCCTGTCTCCCTCGCTCCCGAGGAAGCCGTGGCGCCGGAGCAGAAGGGGCCGCGCCGGCGAGCACGGGCCACACGCGGCGAGCAGGAGCAGCGGCCGTGCTGGCGGACGGGCAGAGGACCAGCGACCAGCGCCGCCACGACCGCGGACCCGCCGCTGCGCATGCTTCGGCCGGAGATCGCGTTGCCTAGTTCAGAGCCCCTTCCGCAGACGACGTACGTCAGCGTACCGTACAGCGACTTCCTGGCCAGTATAGACAAGGACCAGGTGAAGAAGGTTGAGGTGGACGGGGTGCACATCATGTTCCGGCTCCGCCCAGAGGTTGAGTCCCAGGTCCGTGTGGTGCAGACACCAACACTGCGCGTAACAGAAGCTGTTGTTGATAGTACTGGAGCTTCAAGGAGAATTGTATTCACGACGACTCGTCCAGTGGACATAAAGCGTCCAGTGGACATAAAGACACCGTATGAGAAGACGGTGGAAAACATGGTTGAATTTGGGTCACCGGACAAGAGGTCCGGCGGCATGCTCAATTCTGCCCTGGTAAGCCACTTATGCTGAAACATATTTCTGATGCAAATGCAAAGTTTGTGGCTTCAAATCAATTTAGGAGTAGTACCAATCGCACCAGGTTAGGGATTTTAAATTTGTATCTAAGCATGTAAAATGACAGAGATTGGAAATTCAAAGATGTTAAGCATTGAAATTGATGGATGAACAATTGATAATGATATTTGGCAAGCTAATCCAGTAGGTCCACTGTGTGAGCATTGTTTATGTACAGTGTGAGGCAGAATATTGTATATTATATGTTGATCTCGTACTCACTAGAATCCAAGTGTTTTCAACAGATGCAACATGACCATATGGTCTGCTCTGTTTTAATGCTAGACTAGATACACTCAGGGGGTGTTTGGTTGAGCTATGAGCTCTTAAATTTAGTCCCATTTGTTTATTTTAATAGCTTTTTATCCAAACATCCCTACTAAATGGGACTAAAAGACATTCAGTCCTCTTTAGTAGCTTGGGAGTTGCTAAAAGGGACTAAAAGTGACTAAACTTTAGGAGGGGTGACTAAATGAACCAAACAGGGTCTTAGGAGATAACCTGTTTAACTGATCATACTGTTGGAACTAATGATTCTGCAATATGATATAATCCAGTGTTCGGATTGTAGATAAAGTGATGATTTATAATCCTTGCTGCAACTGCGCATGCAGATCACTTTCCACGGTCCGTTCGGCTAGAAGGCAAAGAGGAAGATTCTGAGTGGCTGACTGACAGGCCCCACTGGAGGGCAAAATAGTCATTTTACCTCTCCGTTTGACACCGTTAGATATGAAAACGGACGGAATGACACACAGGTAAACGAAAATTTATGTCATGACACATAGGTGCGAACCAATCTTTCAATGACCCACAGGTCGAGTGAAACTTTCTTAATGGCACACTTAAAAGGCTTTGTTTTCTCGCCGCCGTGCCTGAGGGAAGGAGGCGGCGTCGCACAGTGAAACAATACAAGAATTTTAAAATTAATTTAACTTGAAAACATAATAGGAAACAGATTAATTTAACAGGAAACATAAAAATAAACTAGCAAATTTGCCCGTTGCTACGGGTCACAAAATCTATAATACTCGCTCAGTTTAAATTATAAGATATTTTAAATTTTTCTACAAAGATGTTTACTTTTATCGTATATCTAGTCATAATCAATGCCTAATAATAAAGAGACAAAATACATGTGCCGCTATGAATTTTGTTCACATCTATCTATTGCAAAGAGTTTCATCATTTTCAAAAATAAGAAAAACTATTTTGCACGGGGAACCTAAACTATTTCCAAATGTATTTAGGTTTTTTTAATTGTATTCAAAATAATTCATATTTATGTTAATTCTTATATTCCATATCAAGTACAACCCTAACATTGAGTCTCTTTCGGTCCCGCTGGTTTATATTGCTAACTCTTGATAAAATTTAAAGGAATTTATTAAAATTTGAATTTGAAATTATAGATTTGATTTTGATTTATATGGATTTTTAGTCTTTTTTATGAAAATACAAGAAGCTAACAAAACACTTTGTATTGGGATCCCTGAAGTTTATAGAAATATCTTGAGATCAACTTTTACTATATCAATTTTTTAAGCTGGAACCCTCTACTTTTTCCTATTCTTGCCACCAGCTCCTTGCTGAATTAGATGATGAACTCACTCACGTGCTCTTTGCAAGACCGGTATGGTCCGCTAGACATCCTCCCCGCTGTTGTGGTCTGTGTCGCTCTTGTCCACTACCTCCATGGTCGCAGCGTTTGACTGTGCAGAGTTCATCAACTGGAACCTCAGGGTAGTCCGTGCCATGTGGGAAACACGCAACCACATCCTATACCTAAATAACCTGATGTGGCCATCATCCATCCTAGGCACGAACTCTACATAGGTGTGCCGTGAAACGAAGCGAAGACACTTTTACTATATCATTTATTGTATATCTTGAGACAAACTTTTACTATATCAACTTTTTTTACCAAGAATCCTTCATTTTTTTCTATTCTTGGCAACAACTCTCCGTTGAATTAGATGACGAACCCACTCATGTAATCTTAGAACGTCTTATAAGATTGTGTATAATGTGTAGCAAATTATTATCCCTTTACAAAATTATCATTGCTATTATTGATTTCGTAAAGTAGTCATTGATTCTATTTTCCTTATTATTTTTTCTATTTTCCCTTTAATCTAGGGACCGGAGGGCCGGCCTTTCTATTTCCTTTTCCCTTTTTCTGTACGGATAGGAGAACTCCGGTATTGTTTTCCTATATACGTACGGACGGACTTAGGCGTGTTTTTTTACGGAGGAAAAGGGTGGGGCTGACAGAATATGGCGGACAAGGTAGGCGGACAGATTAGGACGACGAAAATTTTCATAATTAAGTAATATTCGGACGGTGAAGATCGGGTAAAAGGTAAATCTAAATCTAACAAGAATAGTACGTAACAGTAAAGATAAAAAAATAGTTAAAAAAAACTTAACATGAATGAGAATTGTCTGTGGTTCAACTTTAACACTTATCATTATAGATGGTCTCCCATCCAAATCCAAGCTCAAATAAAAATAGCTCCGGAAACACAAATAGCTCATAAAATCAAACCAATCCACCCATACACAAATCGATCGATTTGGAAATCAGATCAAGCCTCCAGGTCACCCAAAGTGCCCGCGACGTGTCTCAGCGTCGCCATCAAGGTCCACTTATGCAGGCAAGGCGACGAGCTTGGCTAGTACGAATTGATCCAAGTGAAAATCAGATCAAGACTCCGCGCTCCGGCTTCCGCAGTCTGCACTACCAACCAGGTCCACTTGTCTAGGGGAGGCGGCAAGCTTGGCTAGCTGACGCTGCGAGGACCTCGTCTACGTACCTATCTATAAAAAGCGAAAATTTCTCCACCCAATTTTTTTTCACCTCCGTGTTTGGATCGGTGACGGTAGGTTCCTCTCCTCTACGTCCAGTCTATATGAAATTAGGATTATATTTAATTTTATGCTTCTTCTTCCGTTTGCGTTTAGAGTCCGTTTAGAACTAGGATTATTTAATTATGACATCCTAGCTTCTATTCGGACGGTGAAGATCGGGTAAAAGGTAAATCCAAATCCAACAAGAATAGTACGCAACAGTAAAGATGAAAAAAATAGTCAAAAAAAACTTGATATGAATGAGAATTGCCTGTGTCGTTGTCGTTCAATTTTGATACTTATCATTATGGATGGTCTCCCATCCAAATCCAAGCTCAAATGAAAATAGCTCCAAAAACACAAATAACTTATAAAATCAAACCAATCCACCCATGCACAAATCGATCGATTTGAAAATCAGATCAAGCCTCCAGGTCGCCTAAAGTGCCCGCGACGTGCCTCAGTGCCGCCATCAAGGTCCGCTTGTGCAGGCAAGGCGGCGAGCTTGGCTAGCACGAATTGATCCAAGTGGAAATCAGATCAAGACTCCGTGCCCCGGCTTCCGCAGTCTGCACTGCCAATCACGTCCACTTGTCCAAGGGAGGCGGCGAGCTTGGCTAGCTGACGCTGCGAGGACCTCGTCCGCGTTGGACTGGATGTGGAAGGCCATGATGGCGGTAGGGAGGCACACAAGGCCAAATAAACGGGAGCCGTCACTGGCCTTATCGTCGTTGTTGAGGGCAGCGGTTACCACCGCACACTGTAAAGTGAACATGTGACGCCGCTAGCTATAGACATAGCCGTCTATACTCATAATTTATATTCATACGAGTTAGATAGCATATGTCCAACCAACGTACGCTATATGATTCTAAAGTATACTAGAACAAATGACACAAGTTATAATTTTCGTTGCAACGCACGGACATATTTGCTAGTAGTTATATATGGGTAGGTAAGATAAGATAAGAAGAGTTCTTGTATTCCAAACAGGACATAACTATTTTGGAGGGTATTTTGGTCTGCGTATAACAAGTATGGTATGTATGTAACCTTCATTATAAATTGTATCTCGTTTTTTATTTCTAAAACAAATATAAATTTCTGACTTTAAACCAAGTTTTTGTAACGTGAATGCATCAACATCGACGTTGGTTTAATTAAAATAATTATCTATAAAATATGTCGTGTATAACATGAACACATAATTTAGTATTCCACCACGAGTTGCTCAATCTAGGTTTAAACCAGTTTGTCAACGTGAGAATTCGGATCTGACGTGAATACACGCTATCTGGGCTCGACCTTATTTTGTTGGCTCCCAAACCGAACAACAACAAAATTGCGTTCAACTCATTACAACCCAGTTGAACCCCTATCCAAACACATGCCTAGAGACTTATACATTCTTTCGCTTTGATCCAATGCCATGGCTGTCTTGGATGACAACGATGCACTGATGTTGATGTGAGGCTTAGTAACTCACTTGTCACGACAATGCTTTTAGTTGGGTGTAGACTAACATCAAGATTGGAATAGTTAGGTTGATATAGGGAGACCGTGTAACTCTATTGCCTTTAGTTACAAACACCGTGATTAATGGATAAGATTGCAGCGGCACGAGGATCTTAAAAGTCAAATGATCTCTGTGGCACAACACCTTGAGACGTCCGTACTACAGTTCTTCGGATCGAATGGATGGCTTTCGTAAAGATATGTTGGTTATGTTTAGTCAAAAACTTTTACCTTTCTCGTATCCGTGTGTGGGGTTGTAATTTGTTTACACCCGAACTTTGTGTCTGTGTTGGAGTGTGTAATAATTGACCCGATTCTATCCCTAGATAGATGAAGCCGGATATTTATTTATCCTTTATCTAAAAGAAAAGTTACAACACTACGTCTGGATCAGATAACTGCAGCGTGCGTTTTGGGTTTCCCGTGGCAGGCACCAGCGTCCGCTTGCGCTGCCACACCACGGTAAATCCGGGCGGCACCGCAGTGGGCGCTTTATGTTTCCCGCTGCGGTAAACATCTTTACCGCAACGGGCGCTTTAAGCCGATCGCTGCGGTTAATGGTGATTAACCGCAGTGGGCTCCTTAGGTTGCCTGCTGCGGTTAATAATTTGGATTTAAAAAATAAAAGAATTAATATTTCCAGATTTCAAATATGAAACAGAATTCAGATATGAAACAGAATTTAAATATGAAACAGAATTCAAATATGAAACCGAACTTCATATATACAAAGCATCATCCACACACAACCCAAGACTTAGTTCTCCATACATCAAACCAACGAGTTTGTTCGGGTTACAAGTCAAAGTACAACTAATCAAAGTATACGGCCCACTTGTAATCTGTCGGACGTAGCTTGGTGTCCCAACGCTAGAGGATCTGGTACTTGGGTTTGTACGCCAAGGGATCTTCGTCGTCGAAGTATGGTTGTCCCTCGAGCACACATTTGTCCATGATGAACTTGCAGATGTCCGCCTTGACATTCTTAAAGTATCTCCTGGGGTTGTTCGGTGTTTTGGACCTCCAATCTTTAGTTCCATCCTTGAGCCTCTTCCAGCTCTCGGTGTACTCCTTGCACGCTCTGAGGTACTCGCAGGCGTACAAGCCACATGCAATTGATGCAGGAGGTTGTTTAGCGTGCTGGACGATCCATACACAAAGCTTTAGAACATATATGTATGAGAAGCATGATTGAACCTTTGAACTACATACCAGGAAATCACGTCGGATTTTGATGTGGTCCTTAATTCTCTCCTTGCCCTTTTTCGATCTGCTGTCCCAGCATTCAAGATCGTTCACGTACTTCTTATAAGCCCTGCACGAAATGTACTACTATTAGCAATGACGATATGAATACGTATGTAAATGATGACAAAGCTCGTTGACTTACACTTTCAAGCAATCTTCGAAGGGTTTGTACCCTTTTTTGTTGGCTACCCTCAACGAGTAATACGCAGGCCCTTCCATACTGAGAAAAGATCAGATACGCAACCCAGTGTCCCGTGTCGCCCGAGCTACACCATTGAATCCAAATATAGGTTAGGTCGATGAGAAAGAGTTATCCTAGCCACTTATTAACTCTACGTTCATTTTTTTGACTTACCCAAAGTAATAGGCACCCATGATACAACGTGGCCCATCCGCTCTAAGCTTCTTCATTACATAGTATATGTAGTCTGCTAGATCCTTCTTCTTCTGTCTCGCATCCACCTGATATTTCTTTTCTATCTCCTTCTTCGACAAGTTTTTATTCTGTAGCCTATAGCCCATGATGGCTCTCTCATTAATATGCATTGGAGAGAGGTAGAGAACAGGATTGTGCCTTTTCGCGCTTATGCTAGCCGACATCCTGCAAGGACAAGTCATCGAGGCATAATAAGTACGGAGTTGATCCATACCAATGTAGAGATCTATGAAATCAAATCGCAAGTTGTCACTTATAGAGAGAACAGGGTGAGTTGGACGAAGTCAAGGTTGTCTTCGTTCAGCAGCCTGTACATGTCTTTGAAATCCACTGGGATACTAAAATCTGGACCGTTCAAGTGGAATTCCTGCGCGGGAATCCTAACGTTGAAAGCTTTTATTCCTCTTTTCGACGCCTCCAAGTACCACAGATGGAACTTCATTGTTGCCCACTTGTTTTCGTCGAGCAGCAGCTGCTTAGTTAACATGAACTTGCCATTTTCGAAGTGGCCGACACAGTCATCCGACAAGGGAAACATATGATGAGGTTGATCCGGTGGCCTGGGTGAGGTTGATCCGGTGGCCTGGAAGAACAGGGATGCAAGTGTTAGTATCATTTCATGGGGTAGAAATGGGAATTGAATGCTATGCTCGACTATAATGTACCTTTCGAACGTATACAAGTACGCGAGTTGTTTCGTGATTAAGCTCGTGCTCGCCTCCGATCCTCCCTCTTGGCTTGCTGCAACCGACGATGTTTGGCTTGATGGCGTCGTCGTGGCCACTGGCTCGTTGGTGAGGCCTAGAGGCGAACTTCTCGGAGGAGATGGAGGTGGAGGTGGATGTGGCCCGCTCGTGCTCGGCTGGCTTGCCGGCGTCGTCTTGTCCCCCGGAGCTGACCTGCACCCCCCGCCTCGTCGGTGGTGCCTGGAGGTGGACTTCTCGGAGGAGGGGGAGGTGGAGGTGGCCTGCTCGTGGTCGGTGGTACGACCTCCAATGATCCTCCTCACGACCGGCACCTGGTCCTAGAATACTGGTTGTATCTCGACTTCTATACTCTAATTTCGTTACTGGAAACTGAATTAGCAACTCAACATGGTCCCCACAAGCAATTTTAGAGTTTTTATCTGTGCCACAAGCTCCAAAGTGTATATATATGTCATTATGGTGAAGTGTTTAGAAAATTTGGTTGTTGGTTGCGGAATATGGCTACAGTGTGCAGCCTAATGGTTAAAGTGATTTTCCTTTCCTGTCATAGAGTCGCCCTGAGAACACCGAATTTGCTTTAAGAATGAGTGGAAAAACTTTCACATTATTTCGATAAGAATATGTGTTCTTGTTTTGATACAGTTTCGATAAGAATCAAACTTGGTTGGTTGACTGAATTCTCTTCACCAATATACTTATTGCTAAATATTGATTTCAAGAGAGCTGAACAAGCAGTTGAGGTGAGCATTTATGATGGACAGTTCAGTTCAGTTCAAACCATACTTGATAGGAATGCTATGACTACAGTTCAGTTCAAACCATACTGGATAAGCAACTTTGTACTGACTCCAAAAGCATATTGTTTTATGTCAACAGGACATATTGCTCTGTTGTAAATCTATTCTTCAGGTGTTCTCTCTTCCCGTGGTAGATTCTCAAGCGACTCAACAGTTGTGGAGACTTCAAGGTTTGCAACATCCTTCATTGTGGCCACTCCACTATACATTACGCCTACCCCCGCAGCTCCTCAGCGCGAACCAGCGCCCACACACGCCCCAGCCCCTCTCCGAGGCTAAGGGCGCCGCCACCGGCAGGCCGAACTGCCGCCTGCCCGCGTACGCCGCCCCGCTCTCCACAGCTGACGACGCGCCAACCGCGGCCAATGGTTGCATAATAATTTCAGGTTTCAGTTTCACCACAATGGTTACTCGCAGCCAGCTCCTATCACAGTTAACCCTTCAAAGTTACCTGCATTCATTCTCCAGCCCGCTCGTCAAGCACATGTTTCATGTTGATCTGTAGTAGCAGATTGCCTTCATGTGTCCCTCATGTTTTGGGCTGCCTACAAAACTTGACAATGCAATTATAAACTTTCTTACTAAAATTTCATTTACTTTAATTAATGCAATGGATCAGTTAATAATTTCACCGCAACAACCTGAAACTGAGATATATAGCTCCTATCATTTGTTTGTTGCTCCATCCATGTGCGTAATCAGCATGCTAATTTGGTGTTGCGATTGCAGTTTGGTTAACAAGATCACTGAATTGGGAAGCACTTAATTGGGAAGCAAGACTGATGGCAAATCTGTATGTGCAGTATACTGATGGCAATTCCTGACACTGCTTCATATTTGTTAGTTGATTATATACTTCATGGATAATTCTGCTCAAGCTGCAAGCTGAATAGTTTACTGAACTGACCTGATCTTAGCAACTGTCAAATGTTTCCTATACAGTTCCATTGGTTCTGCATTTTCGAAGTTTTCTGAACTTTTTGCTCTATCTACGTTTTCAAGTTTTGTATTTTCAGTGTAGTTTAAAGAGGATATGGTAGTCCTGTCTTTATTGAGTTTATAGGATGTACCCCCACAAGAGTCTATTTTAGGTTACAGATGAATGGTAGACATTTATAGCATCCTAAATAGCAATAAGAATTTAGGAAATCTATGTAAGATCATATTAGTGATAATCTGTTTCTTCAGCTGCAGTTAGTATGTTTTCAAGTAAAAGTTGTAATTTTGGGCACTCTGTAATATTAGTGTGTTTATCTATGAATCCATTATAAAGTTAGGGATATGCATTGAAGTGAGCATTAGTATTCTTCTGTGCAGGTTCCCCTCTTCTCTATCTCATGCTCCACCACCTGTACATCATTGGCATTAGGTGACCAGCAGTCACGGTGACCAGGTAATTTCATTGTCCATTGTATACCGGGGCAATGCTAACAACATCGAGACTATTGCTATTTTTTTTGACACATGTCTGAATCCATCTAGAGAGATGTTTCATCCATGCTATCTTCATCTAGCAATTGTGTCTTCTCATTCGAATTTAAGGAAGCCATGTCATCACGAGATGGACTTTAGATGATGCTGGGAGAACTACTGTAACCTGTTGATTATAGTATTTATAATGTGTTTTTTCTCTCATAATAATATTTAGTTTTTTTTTCTATTGTACTAATATAATTGTAACTTGTTGATTTTTGTTTAAAGGGAAAAAATATTATGGTTTCTCTGCTTATACCAATATGCAAAATTATAAATCTAACATCCATACTGTCTCTATCATGCAACATCCAACCTGTACGTTTCATAACCGTAGCAACGCATGGGCACTTAACTAGTATCCTATAAATCCTATCTTGGACTGGGGTGTCACATCCTCAGACCTTTAGGAGATCGACGTCCTCGTCGGTCAACCATAGGCCAGAAACAACCCCCTCGCTTATATCTAGCCGCTTATCTAGAATATAAGCTGAACTCATAGACCAACATTAATCTTTTCTGCACACTTTGTCCTCACTCATGCGCACATGGGAAGAACTTCCCAGTGGGTCATCCATCGCTACAGGTTAAGCACACTTAATTTTACAGTTATTAGAAGATAGACTTCCAGAAAGAAGTTGTCTTGTTGGTATGAGTACCCTATTAAGCTCTGGACCAGGGTGTTATAATGAAGGTCTGTACGGACGTGGACACATGAAGCAACACGTTAGAGTGGAGCAATGAACAAGCCCTTAGGATCCCTGCTCTTCATATGTACTACGTGCATTCTAGATTTCTATTTGGTTTGGATTGCATGTACATTCTAGTCCCACATTTTTTTTTTGTGTTCCTATGTTTTGAAAATCATGTGCTCCAAAGTTGGTCTCAATAGCAATGCTAGTTTGCAGATTTATTTAGGAAATGAGGACGATATGTTTTCAGCAGCGAGGTACGTGCCCACGCTTGTAATGATCTTATATTAATCTTAAGATTTATTAGCATAGTCTCTCAACAGTATTGCGTACATATATGTTCACAAAGATGAATACAGAGTACATGTATATGTGAGTATTATTGATCTTATTGTGTTATAAAGAAAAATATACACACATAGTAGTATAATTTATTTTCTATTTTATGTATTATTGTTATTATTATAGAAAAGTTAAAAGAATTTTTTTTTGCAAAATTTGCTGCAAGTGGAGGAAATAATGTAAATTAGCACGCGGGCCCGTTGTCCTAAAATAGTCAGGACTCCGTCATCTGTGGCGTACGGAGTATTGTTCGCAAAAGGAAAAAAAATCTGCTTAGGTCACTGACTTATGAGCAGTTTTGAAAGCGATTTTATTTTTATTTATTTATTTGAGCTAAATCTTTGCTATAACTATGTTATACATGATCTAGTGTGTATAAATTCTTTGCTATATTTGAAACATAAGGTAATTACCTCGTCATAAATTTTCATCATAATTGGACTATAGAAACTATGAATATGAATTATTCTAGTTAATTATATAAAAATATAGATCTAAAACTACAATAAAACCTCTATACTAAAATGTAGCATATTATAGCATATTTTATGATTTTTTCTGTGAACAGGCGGAGCTATGTTATGGTCAAATATGGCTCCGGCCCCCCTTGTCATGCCAAAAAATAAGGATCTACCCCTTGCTCCATGCAAATTCTTTTGATGCTTACACTTGTTAGTCTGATATACATCTTTTTTAAACACAAGTGTGCTGTACATCTCACAATGGCCCCCTCTTGATTTGGATGCTAGCTCCGCCACTGTAGGCAAGCGCGACTGCTGCTGCTCGATGTGTGTCCACGAATATATTGGCTTTCTTTTTATTAAGAACTAGTAATCATGCATGTGCCACACGCATGTGTCTATCAAACCAAATCTTTATAATCAAACAATAATAATGACAATGAACCTTCAAAGTCGAAATATACCATGTAAAAGATAAGTATAACTATCAAAATAATGATTCTATTGTTTGAGTCGAATTTATAATTTTATTTGGTCTATCTATATCTCTCAAAACAGTTATCATGAGAACATAGTAGTGAAACAAGAGTGTTTTTGGCATAACTTCGTATTCGCAGGCTTCTTCACCAAAGAAGCAAATCGCGGCTTCATTCACATCCGCACCTAAGAAGAGCACTCCTCCATGCTCTGGCTCTATCTGGTGCCGAATTTGTTGGCAGAGCCAGAGACGCAGTTGAAAGTCCTCAGTTTGGTTTTGGATAATTGATAAAACCTAAGGACTAACCTTGTTTCTAAGTGGATGATTTAGAGAAAGGTAGTCCATACCAAGTGGAGCTCGATGATGAGTCATGACATGAAGTTATGTAATCTAAGTATGGTGAAGATCAAGATGGGCTTGGCTCGATGGACCGGTTGGAAATGTAAAGGGAAAGTTGAGGCTTCGAAGCGAAGGACCGTGTGACGGTGAAGCTTGGGCAAGACTTGACGCCGATGGACCGACCAACGGAGAAGAGCAAGTAATATTGAAATCGATGGACCAAGACGGTTACATGATGACATGGAGTGTCACATGTGATGTAAAGGCTTGACGGTTGGAGGATCGATAAAATGGGCTCAAGGCAAAGGTATAACCTATAGGGCCATTTTGTTTCACACTCAAGACACCATAGAGGGTGTGAGTGGTTTAGGATCGATAGCCGAACTATGAAGAGTGGAGATCTTCGGTAATTCGGTTCATGAGTGCCACTAGGTCCATCATTTCATGTGATTGCATTTAGGATCTAGTGCGCAATGAAAATCCTTTGAAAAATGCTAACTCACTTGCACATGGAGATGTCACATGATGGAGTTTAGCACATTTGCAAAGGTCATGGTGTTTGCAGGGTTGAGTTGGGTTTGGTAACCACTCATCCTTCGGGGGATTCAGCGTTTTTGAGAAAATGAGATGCATATTTTCTATTGTGCTGGATGCAAAATGTTGATGAAAACATGCTTACTCTCGGCTTCAAGTTGGTATACTTGTTGGGTAGCATGTTGGATGAGTTAACGCGTCGCGGCATGTTGAAAACGTGGTTTTCTGTTGGCCGCGCGGCGCACAGGAGCGTCGGACGCTGTCCTAGCGCGTCCGGCGCGTGGAGGTTGAGGCAGGCTGGCCGGAGCACTGGCCGGATACGGGAGTGCGTCCGGCGCAGCGTGCGGCGGACGCGTCCGGCGCGTTTGACTTAGCTGGCGCGAGGCGTAGCTATTTTAAACGCCGGACGCTGAACAGTGTCGCGGCCGCGTCTGGCGCTCGGTGGAGCTGGCGCATCCGGTGTGCCAGCGTCTTGGTGCACGGATGGTGAACGCGCCGGACGTGTCCGGCGGTTCCATCAGGCGCGTCCGGCGCGTTGATCTGAGCCGTTTCGAGAAGCAGCCGTTGGGAAGCAACGGTCGACTTTGAACGTGAGCGACACGTAGTGCAAGATGGAGCGCCGGACGCGTCCGGCGCTTCCATCTGGCTCGTCTAGCGCTCCCGGTGGCTTGACGTGCGGATGGTGAACGCACTGGACGCGTCCGACGGTTCCATCTGGCGCGTCCGACGCGTGGTTCTCGTGTGTCCCGAGGGGGCAACGGCTAGTTTGATGGATGGGGGTTATAAATAGTTGTTGGTCGGCCTTGGGATGGATCTCTTGACTCTCTAACTCATTCATCATTCCCTTGAGCTGAAAAATAGCCCTCCTCTCATCCTCTCTTGCTTGGTTGCACATCATAAGTGAGGAATGAGTGATTCGAAGTGCATTGCATGAGTTGATTCATCTAGTGGCACTTGCAAGTCGTTTGGCTGGTGATTTCTTGTTACTCTTGGTGAGCACCGTCACCTAGCCGGCTTGGAGATTGTTGGAGGCGTTGGAAAGAGTTGGTGATTGTTCTTGCCCACCTCCGGTGTTGATTTGTAAGAGGTTCTTATGCTTTTCCTCGGTGGAGCGCCAAAAGCAACTCTAGTAAATTGCTCGTGTCATTGAGTTACCTCGCTTGAGAGTGGTGTCTTGCGGGTCCCTTGCGGGGGAGTGCCTTGCGGGGCAAGTGGCTTGAGGGTCACACCAAGGAACCATCTAGGTGGAGGTCGACACAACGGGGACTAGCTTGTTGGTGTACAAGTGAACCTCGGGAGAAAAATCATTGTGTCATCTCTTGTCTCCCGGTGATTGGTTCTTTATCGATATATTTATATTGTTGTCATTGTGATCGATTGAATATTATCTTGGTGATTGGCAACAACTTCACTCCACCGTCGGTATTGAAATTGCTATCCTACCCCTTGTATTTACTTTATTATATATATTCATATTATATAGCTTGTGTAGAATAGATTATCTTGATAGCTCAATAGATTAGAAGGTAGTGACATAGTCTTTTCGTGACATAGAGATCATAATATATATTAGAATTGTCACTAGGAGGCTTGCTCTCAATCTAGGCTAGGCAAACCACGGTTATCGTCATTTGTTATACTAATCAACTTTTGTCTAGTGGTTTGTAGAATTTTTAATAGGCTATTCACCCCCCTCTAGCCATCTAGGACCTAACACGTGGTATCAGAGCCGTGGTCACCGTATTTACAAGGCTTAACATCCTTCGGTGTTGAAAAGATGACTCAAATTGTGTTCAATCATATGGGGAGCAAACCACCTTTCTTTGATGGTATTAGTTCTTTTGATCATTGGAAGAGAAAGATTGGTTCAATTCATGAGAGAGTGTTGGAGGTCACCGAGAATGACTATGCTATTATCAATCCTAACAATCTCACCGATGAAGATAGAGCAAATAGAACATGCAATAGGATGGCTCTCAACACAATATACAATGGGATTGACACTAAGATATTTGAGGGCATCAAGGACTTGAAAACCGCACATGAGGTTCGGACAAGGTTGAGTGAGACCTATGAGGGCACTAAGGTTGTGAAGAGTGCCAAGCTCTATGGCCTCAAAAGTGAGATTGAGAACTTCAAAAAAAAGGATGATGAAACCATTTTGGAGATGTTTCATCGTCTACAAGTGATTGTGAATGATCTCAAGAGCTTAGGGTACAAGACATAAGACCAAGATTTTTGTGTCAAATTCTTGATGAGCTTGCCCTCAAGGTTTAAGATGTTGATCATGATGCTACAAAGAGATGGGCTTGATACAATGAAGCCAAATGACTTGCTTGGAGAGGTTTTAACCTATGACAAATATGACAAGAAGTTGATGAGAAGGACAAGAAGGAGGAAGAGAAGAAGAAGCAAACCGTGGCATTCAAGGCTACATCCTCTAGTAGCAAAGCTCCTATCTTTGAAGAAGAAGAAGATAATGAAGAAGAAGGAGAGTTTGCAATTGATGATGAGGCACTTGCTCTTGTTGTCAAGAAGATGGGTCATATGTTCATCAAGAGAAGAGGCTTCAAGAAGAACAACTACAAGAGAAACGAGCAAGTGAGGAAGTGCTTCAATTGTGATAGCACCGAACACTTGCAAGCGGAGTGTCCCTATGACAAGAAGAAAAACAACAACAAGAGGGGCAAGTTTAACAAGAAAAAGAGAGAAACAAGGATGACTCTCAAGAAGGGCAAGGATAGTGCATTTGTTGTTACTTGGGAGAGCGACAATGAAGAGGAAGATGATGAATCATCCAACAAGGCCTTTGCTTCTATTGCTATCAACAAGAAGCCTTCACTCTTTTCTACATCACACTCATGCTTCATGGCAAAGGAGACTAAGGTACAATATGATAGTAGTGATGATGAAAGTGAAATGGAATATGCTCATGATAATGATGAACCTACTAAAGAACAACTATATGACTTGATGCAAGAAACTAGAGACATAGCTATTGCCAAGGACAAGGAGTGTAAGAAGCTTTCAATGAAAGTAGCAATACTTGAGAAAGCCCTTAGTGAGCTTATGACCACTCATGAGAGTCTAAAGGAAGACCATGAGAACCTCGATCAAGCTCATTCCAAGCTTGAAAAAGCTCACTCATTGCTTCTTGAAAAACAAGCAAAGAAGGACGTTGTTGTATCAAGTGATATAGGTGTAACATGTGATATCATCAATGAACCTCTTTATCAACCTATTATCATGCATGAAACTAATCCTTCTTGTAGCTCTTCATCCACCACCACCCACTCTACCTCTATTAGTAGTGATGGTTTCACTTGTGATGCCTCACTAATGGTTGAGAATGAGACTCTCAAGAGAGAGGTGGATGAGCTCACTAATGCCTTAGGCAAAGCCTCTGGTGGTGAGGCCCGCTTGCTAAAGTGCTTGGGTAGCCAAAGGTTTTCTCTCAACAAAGAGGGATTAGGCTACACCCCCAAGAAGGGCAAGGCGACCTTTGCAACTCCAAAGCCTAGCTTTGTGAAGAGCAATGGTCGGTTTTGCCATAGATGCAAGCAAGTTGGGCACCTAGAGCACAATTGTAATAAAATGAATAAGAATAAGAAAAATATGAATGCTATATCTTTTGATTCTTGTTATGTGCTTACCAAGGGTGTGAAAGCTAAGTTTGTTGGTACACCCATTGTTGGCCCAAAGAAGAAGGCTATTTGGGTACCAAAAAGCTTAGTCACTAACCTACAAGGACCCAAGCAAAAGTGGGTACCTAAGCTTCATTGATTTGCGTGTAGGTGAATTATAAGGCCGGAGGAAGGCATTGGATCATTGATAGTGGGTGCACTCAACACATGACCGGTACATCAAGAATGTTTGACTCTATCAATGATAATGTTAATGGCATTGATTCTATCACATTTGGCAATAACAAAAAAGACAAGGTTATTGGGAATGATAAGATTGCAATATTAAATGACATGAGCATATGAAATGTGTTGCTAGTTCAAAGCTTAGATTTCAATCTTCTTTCCATGGCACAAATTTGTGATTTGGGTTTTAAGTGCATATTTGGACCAAATGATGTTGAGGTTGTGAGCATTGATGGTTCCAATGTGATATTCAAAGGATTTAGATTTGAGAACCTCTATCTAGTTGATTTTAATAATAGTGAAACATCTCTATCAACTTGTTTGATATCAAAATCTAGCATGGGTTGGCTATGGCATAGAAGACTTGGTCATGTTGGCATGAAACAATTGAAGAAATTATTGAGTCATGATCTAGTCAACGACTTGAAAGATGTTGAGTTTGAAAAGGATAGATTATGTAGTGCTTGTCAAGCCGGGAAGCAAGTTGGAAGTGCACATCCAAAGAAGAGTACTATGAGCACACGCAAAGCATTTGAGTTATTGCACATGGATCTATTTGGACCACAACATATTCTAGCATTGGTGGGAACAAATATGGATTTTTCATTGTTGATGATTTCACAAGATTCACATGGGTGTTCTTTCTTAGTGACAAGAGTGAAGTGTTTGATACATTCAAAACCTTTGTCAAGAGAGTTCACAATGAGTTTGAAATCAAGATCAAGAAGATAAGAAGTGACAATGGGAGTGAATTCAAGAATACAAGAATTGATTGGGAGTGAATTCAAGAATACAAGAATTGATAATCTTTGTGATGAGTTTGGCATTGGACATCAATTCTCGGCCAAATACACTCCACCCTCCAATGGTGTTATGGAGAGGAAAAATAGGACATTGCTTGATATGACTAGAACTATGCTTAATGAGTATAATGTGAGTCACAAGTTTTAGGATGAAGCAATCAACACGGCTTGCTATTTAAACAATAGGCTCTATTATCATTCATTACTTGAGAAGACTCAATATGAGCTACTTCATGGAAGAAAGCCAAATATTTCATTCTTTAGAGTGTTTGGTTGCAAATGCTATACTTGAAGAAGGGCACTAGACTTGGAAAGTTTGACTCTAGATGTGATGAAGGATTTCTACTCGGTTATTCAACAACAAGCAAAGCTTATGGAGTATGAAACAATTCTAATGGTCTAGTTGAAGAAGTCCATGATGTACAATTTGATGAAACCAATGGATCTCAAGATGAGGAAGACAACTTGGATGATGTTGATGGACCTCGATTGGTTGAAGCAATGAAGAACATGGACATTGGGGACATTAGAGCAAGGCAAGTGATTGATGTAGATGATAACAAAGATCAAGTACTCACATCACCCATCAAGCAAGCTAGTGGTTCTCAAGTGCAAGATCATCATGCTAGTTCACCATCTAATGAAAACAAATCAAATGACCAACCTAGCTCAAGCAATCAAAATAAAGTACATCACATTTATTCCTTTTTAGCTGATGCATCATAAAATCGACAATTAACAGCAATAGTTTTAACCACTGGTCCATGCAAGTGTAGAAGGCTAAAAAGATTAATCCCTCAAACGACTAAAACAAGTTAGCAAAAGCCACTAATAGTACAGTAATGACCCCCTTATTAGCTCAACTTTGTTTTTCTTGAAGAGGCCTGGGGTGTTTGGATCGGTTGTCATATGCTAAACTTTAGCACTAAAGGCTAACGTTTTCTAGGGTCTCCTTTGGTGATAAAGTTTTTAGCTCATATTATAGGTTTTGAGACACTTTTAGCACTCTTGTTTGGATCTCAATGCTAAAGTATGACCATTGTCCTCCTATATATCTCGTTCAATTTTAATGAAAAAACAATAAGTTAGCCAAAATCACTTACGAATGCATGCTGATACCTTTACACCAACGATAAATTAACAAACTAATTCGGTAGTGACTCTAGAATCAGATAAATTGAGTTGCGTAGAATAGAAATAATTGAATAATAACAGATATGATAACAAGCTTACATTGTGATATCAGGCAGCAACGATTTTATTCTTTTGGGAGAAAAAGAAAAGAAAGAGCAAGTTTTCATGGAACATTATTGAGCATGAAGTATAGCGTCTTGAACCAAACCATGAACTCGTAGTCGTTAGATCGTTTCACTTATGTGCTGCAGGTGTATAATAGTATTATTTTATTATTAACTAATCTAGTAAAGCAATGCAAGGCGGAAGGGAGGGACACCGCATGGCGCGATTTCGTCTGAAATTTTAGCAAGGACGCGAACCTGATCATGGAGGCCTCGACCTGCGGAGCGAGACGGTCACTCCTTCCTCCGGCTCTCAAAAATCCGTGGCCAATGAATTACTCTACAGTGATGATAAGCTGTCAATTTTTTAATCAATGCTCCGTACGTATTTCATGCTGATGTTCTCTTGTATTCACTGCTACAACCAACAAAGCTAGCAAGTACAGTACCCCGATCGATGGTGATATCTTACCGTCTGCGTCGTTTTGAGCAAGTCACCGGGGGGACGATGAGTCCCCACCTGAATTATATTAACCACAGGTACTCGTACCGAGGCTCGAGCGGTGGAGGGGCAATGCCCGAAACAAAGTGACCACGGCACAGGCCATGGATACAGTTTTACAACAATGATCATAAGCATTAGGGTGAGGAAATAGATTACATCCATGGGATTGTTCTCCAAGTTTGGCGGAGGGAGAGGGGTTTCCTGGGTAGCCGGCATTCCCAGAGCTGGGCGGTGTTCTTGCACGTTGCCACCAGGCGCTCAATGCTTGGGTTCATCGATCGGAAGACCACATCATGTGGATGCTTTCACAGCTCCCAACAGCACAGCAGGATGAGAGAGGGGAAGAGTTTCTTGGGCACACCTGGTGGCGGTTCGGACAGCCATAGCTCTTTGACCTCGCGTATTGCGCTCGGGGTCCATCCGATCCTCGCCCAAAATTGTTGGGCAAAGGAGCACCCCGAGATGATGTGGTCAGGGTCTTCATCCCCCCGCGCCACACAGGGCACAGGTCGCATCATCGACAATCTTCTTGTGAATCAAATTGGATTTGCACTGAATCCTCCCCTGAACTAGCAACCATGCAAAGAAGCGCACCCTCGGCGGGGCGTGATTTTTCCACACAAAGGAGAAAGACGGACCGATGCTGCCTTTTGCTGTGGATGCTCTGTAGATCATGGAGGTACACAGTTTATGGTTTTGCTTCTCCGTCTGCATCGTTGGCATTCATGGTGCCGCCGGCAGACGGCGCGACACCAAGGAGACCCGTTGACCGTTGTCTGGGTGCATCCTCTGCAGCCACCCGTCCCCTCATGGCTGCCTATACAAACTCTGAGCGGCACTCGAAATTACAATGACCACCATGCTAGGGCAACCACGGATGGTTTTTCTATGAAGTAGATCATGGAAAGTCAACATTGAGGACAGCACATAAGGAGTTGGGCCCCCAATGTGTAGAATTTTTGGTGAACAAAAAAAAGTCATTAGGGCATGGAATTAAACTAAAGAACACAAACAAATCTTACATCTTATGGGGTGGCCCACTTGTTAGAAGACAAGAAAACCTAATATCCCTTAGGTTAAGATCTTAAATTATATCCAACGGCTAAAACATAGGGTGAATATGAATTCTCAGGTAACGTGTATTTATCGATTCCATCACTCTTTTATAGTATAGATATAGATAGATTACACAATACAACACAGATATTCATAATACGTACGCATAATCACCTCTATGAACATACATACGTAAATCCTACTGTTACTCCTATCAGCACCTCCGAAGGACTACCATACAACACAAACGTTTAATATACGCACGCACACTCACCCCCTATGAACACACATATGCAAATTCTACCCTACCTCTATGAGCACCTCCAAAGGATTGAGCACCTGCCCAAAGTCACCAATGGCGTCTCGTTATCGACGAGAACGTCGCTTATCACTTAACGCATAACACACTCACCCCTATGAACACACGTACGCAAATCCTACCCCTACCCCTATGAGCACCTCCGAAGGACTGAGCACCTGACAGATCTGGAGATTTCCGAAGTCACCACTGGCGCCTCGTTGTCGACGAAAGCGTCACTTACCACTTAACGCATAACACCGGTAAATCATTGGAAAAATCCTAAAAACGTACGAGCACCAGGATTTCAATCCTGGTAGGTAGCGTCTTACTGGACCGTCCTACAATTAGACTATAAGCCAATTCGCATTGACTTAATACTATTTTTTTAAAAAATTATATAGTACAACGTGACGTTCATAACATGCACACACACTCATCTCTTGCGGACGTGCACGGTGATGGGCTGGCTGCTCCCAAGCACGCGCACGCTTGGCCTGTTCGTTGAGCACCAACTGCCTGCTGGGCTGGACGCCATTTTCTCCCATGGGCTTGCCTTCGTGTGTAGCCATTGGCCCGCCAGGCTGCTTGCAGCAGAATTTTTTTTATTAATAAATTTATTTTTAAAAAAAATTACAAAATTAGTCTCTATTTTTAAAAAATTGCAGGAATAGGCCACCAGTCGCCCGTTGGAAGGGCGAAGATGGGCCTTGTCGCCCAACTGGCGGGCTACCTGGGCCATGTCGCCCGACCAGTGGGCGACTTGCCCGTGCACGTGGCATGGCGGGCCCCACATCGCCCATCGGCCGGGCGATGCGGCCCATGTCGCCCGACCAGTGGGCGACTTGGCCGTGCACTGCCATGGGCGGGCCCCACGTCGCCCGGCCGATGGGCGACGTGGCCCATGTCGCCCGAGCAGTGGGCGACCTGGCCCATGTCGCCCGGCCACGGGGCGACGTGGCGCCGCTATATATAACGCGGCCGGCCGGCCGGCCGGTGCCGGCTGGGAGAAGTGAACAGAAGGAGGAGAGGAGAGGAGAGGAGAGGAGAGGAGAAGAGAAGAGAAGAAGAAGAAGAGGAGGAGGAGGAGGAAGAAGAGGAGGAGGAAGAAGGAGAAGAGAGGAAGAGGAAAATTTTCGGTAAGTAAAAAAATAATTTTATATATAATTATTTAATGTGTGTTATATTAATTGTTAGATAATGTAGTGAGCAGTTAAGCGATTAATATTATATTTCGGTAGTATTATTTATATTCTTATTTTATATATATTGTTAAATTAAATAGTTATAGTTGAAATAATATTAGTAATATATTACTGAAAAGGTATTTTAGCTGAAATTTTTAGGTTACACAGATGTCGGAGAAGTTAGGATTTCAAATTTATTATGGAGAAGGAGAAATTATTCAAGGTGTACACGGGGTTGATCTGTCAGGATTTGCCTCAGTAACTAGATGGGTGTCTAGGGCAAATGAGAGAATAATTAGTGGTGTGCAGAATTGGTTGATGCGAATATTTGGGCTTCACAGCAACCAACATGACGTTAAGGTCATGGGTATCGTTAGTCGTGCTCGGGAGGGCACTTTTTGGGAGTTAGTACCGCTTAATGCAACATCAACATGGAGAAAATACGTCAACAAAGCTGTAGAACGTGGATGGCCTCTAGTCCTTCTTGTTCAGGCATATACGAAGGAGGTTCATGAGGTACACGGTGTAGAAGAAGAAGGAGGTCCGAGCCATGACAATTACAATGATAATGAGGAAGATAATGAAGAGGGTGATCATCACCTGTCATCTATGGTACCGACGGGTGAAGCGGACGAAGGAGAGCGCATAGAGCATATAGTTGAAGAGATGGCGATGGAAGATATGGAGAATGAGAATATATCTGAAACTGAGTCATCTGAAGATGAGAATGAAATTCCTGTCCCACTGGAGTGGAAGAGTAACAGTTCGAAGAATTTGATGATCAACGAAGGAAATTCTGTGCCGTGGGAATATCATGAGAATGAACTAGTAGAGGGAGCTATGTACAAAGGCAAAGATGAAGTGATGAGCGCCGTGAAGTACTGGTCTCTGTCAATGAAGCGGTCTTTTGTAGTTGTGAAGTCCAACAAGAAACTATATGATGTTAAATGTGTGTTTTCGGACTGTCCATTTAGGGTACATGCTTATGAGCAAAAATGGAGTACAATTTGGAAGTGCTCTATAGTAACAGAACATACATGTGAGTTACAAGAATTAGAGAAGTCCAATACTGCTCTTACATCGAGCTTCATTGCAGAGTACATGTATAATCGAATTGTTGATAATTTAAGGTATGAGCCGAAATCTATAGTGACTACTATAGAGGAAGATTTTAAATACACCATCAGCTATTCGAAGGCGTGGCGAGCGAAACAGAAGGTCATTGAGAAGAGATTTGGCTCGTACGAAGCATCTTATGAGAACCTACCAAGATTGTTAGAAACCATTAGACAAAGAAATATTGGTACATATTATGATATCATGGATGTGTCTGATCCAAAAGAGGCCGGAAAGTTAATACTTCGTCGAGCCTTTTTTGCACTAGGTCAATGTATAATGGCATTTCGTCATTGCAGACCTGTTTTATGCATGGATGGTACATTTCTAACAGGAAAGTATAAAGGTCAGATTCTAACTGCTATTGGTGTTGATGGGAATAATCAAGTACTACCAGTTGCTTTTGCTTTTGTGGAAAGTGAGAACACAGATAGTTGGTATTGGTTTCTGGAGCGTGTGAAGTTAGCAGTGGTGCAAGGACGACCTAATGTTTGTGTCATACATGACCGACATGCCGGTTTGTTGAAGGCGATAACGGATATGCAATATGGTTCAGTGGAGCGTGATCTTCCTCCTCGATGGTCGGACATACAATCAAGATGGTGCATGAGGCACTTGGGTGCAAATTTTTTCAGCCATTTCAAAAATAAACACCTTATGAATATGTTTAAGAGGTTGTGCAATCAGAACCAACAAAGAAAATTCAATGCAATGTGGAAACGTCTTGATGAATTAACAACAAAGCAAACAGAAGAGTTAGCGACTCGTACGAATCAAGACCCGAATGATATGTCTGTTCCTCTTTCAGGCCTTCCAACGGATGCCTTGAGGAACGTGGTTCGGAGGTCGGGGTCATCAATCAGGTGCTTCTCAGATTGGATTGAGTACGAGCCAAAGGAGAAGTGGTCATTATTATATGACACAGATGGGGCGAGGTTTGGAATAATGATAACAAATTTGGCGGAGGTGTACAATTGGGTCATTCGAGGCATGAGAGGATTACCTCTTGTAGCAATCGTAGAGGGTATTTTGCATGGAACATGCAAGTACTTCCGTGAAAGATATATGGTTGCTTTTAATGCGATGTCAGATAATACATTGATTTTTTCAACATTCATGACAAATTACATGAAAAAAAGGTGGAGAAGGCAAGCTTGCATCGTGCACGTCCTATGGGCACAGCAGAGAATCGCTTTGAAGTTCTGTGTAGGGATCGGGGCCGTCGTGGTGGCAATCGAGAGAGAATTGCACAAGAGTGTGTTATTCGTTATAACTCATGCAGCTGTTCGTGCATGAAACCGAAACTTCTACACAGGCCGTGCTCACATGTTATAGCAGCTTGTTCACTTACTAATTTGTCCCCGAAGCCGTATGTCTCACATTATTTTACGAAGGAGGTAGTCATGACAACCTGGAATGCAGAGATTTATGGTTTCGCAATATTTGGTAGTTTTACAAACAATCCTGGAAGTAATTACCTACGGGGGCCCGATAAGGACAAATTAAGACAGAAGCCTGGTCGTCGTAAGACACGGCGTATTAGAAATGATATAGATGACTCAGAAGTGGGAAGACTGGAGCATCGGTGCACCAAGTGCAATGGCACAGGACATACTTACAAAAAGTGCACGCGTGCAACCACCACAGAGGGAGCTGCAGAAGCAGAACCTTCAGGGAATCCGCAAGACGGCCGGCGCCCTCGTGCACGTCGTGGATTCTGGAATCAAGGCGAAAATGCTCTTTAAAAATAATAGTATGTCTGCTTTTTTTGATTTTTTTGTTTCATAGTAGTAATTATATTTGTGCATTATTTTTTTACATTATTAAGATATTTTAGGTATGGCGATGGATGAGGGACACTTGGAGTTGTTGGACGCACAGTTGGACCAGCGCCACCGGTCCTACTTGAGTGCTGTGACAGCTGCTGAGCTACCTGTTCTACGGCCTAGGGTACCTCAGGAGTTGTGGCGGCTCGACGAGCGATGGATACCGAGGTATGCATGATAACACGCGCACTTATTTGTTTTACTCATACAGACGATTTGGTAATATATATTTATATATAAATGTTGTATTTGCTACAGGCTACGAGCAGCTGGTCTACTGCCTCTGTGTAGGCTTGTGCAGGCTAGTGCTGTTGAGGCCCCGGCCGATGCGGTGACACGGTTCAACTTTGACCGTTCCTTACTTGCGGCATTGGTGGACCGCTGGAGGCCTGAGACGCACACGTTCCACTTTCCTTGCGGGGAGATGACTCCCACACTTGAGGACGTCTCCTACTTACTTGGTGTCACCACTGCTGGGCAGGCCGTCAGCCGTCCAGACGTGGAGGCCACTTGGCGTGAGGACCTTCTAGTCCGTTTCGAGGGTGTTGTGCGTCGACCAGACGCTCCAGAGTATCAAACTCTTGCTGAAAACCAGCATCACGGGCCTACGAAGACCTGGCTCTTGCAGTTTCAGGTAAATAGATAACACTGTGATATAGTTCATTAACATCAAATATTCATTTGTATGTTAAATGAAATTTGAACTTCTGTTTTCTAATTCAGGCCGAGTATATCCACCCTGCGGCGGATGAGGCCACTGTGTCGAGGCACTTGGAGGCCTATCTGTTGTGGTTGTTTGGTTGGATAATGTTCACATCGTCGCATGGGAACTCTGTCGCGAAGCACTTGATCCACTTCGCGCGCGAGATAGCGGACGCACCGCTCGACGCCGTGCCGCAGTACAGTTGGGCGTCCGCTATCTTGGCAGCCACGTACCGAGGTCTTTGTGATGCTTGCACAAAGACCGACCCGTCAGCTATCCTCTCTGGTTGTCCACTATTACTTCAACTCTGGTCGTACGAGCGGTTTAGTATTGGACGACCAGTCATGGATTTCTCGACTTACGGAGCAGGGTTGTACGGGGAGACGGAGGAGGATGGCCCTACGATGGGTTCGTTGTGGGTCCGGCGGCGGGTAAGTCTTCTATATCGCGGTTGAACCTGTTTCTATTTATTTTTGAATAAATTGCACCTTACTATTATTTTCTATACAGCCTACTTGGGCAAACATTCAGGTTCACAGAGCCTATCCTGAGTACATGGCGGCGTTCGACCGGATTAGGCCAGATGATGTCCGCTGGACACCTTACAGCATGGAGGAGATTATCGTACGAGCGCCTAATGGGTTGTCGTCGTTCTGCACGAGGGATCAGGAGTACTGGATGACACGTAAGGCTGTCGTTTTCGACATCTTTGTCGAGGACTACGCTCCTCACAGAGTGATGCGGCAGTTTGGTCGTAACCAGACGTTCCCACTTCCGGTTGCCCATATTGTTCCTCTTTCGGTGCACGGGTAAGAATAAGACAATTAATTCGTTCTGATTGAGTATTTAATATATATAGAAAGATAATTAATATGTTTTGAAATCCATAGTTACGTGCGGAGGGGTCTACCGGCAGGCGTTACTTGGTCCTCCCGTATACAGCCGTGGGTCGACGAGTGGGCCAACGCACTACATGATGTGACCTACGAGCCCAGACCGTTTTCCTTGCAGGCTTACGGGGACTACTTACGTTGGTATATTCCTCGCACACGGATCAGAGTCACGTATACACCAGCGGAGCCACGGACCCACGTCCCCAGGTTGACGGACACGTACCCTGTGCACAGAGATCAGGCGTTGTCGTTGGCGGTACGATCTTTATGAACTTCAACCCACTTCGTTTAATATTTTTCTTATCGTAATTACTTCAATGTTCTTGTTTTGTTAATAGGCCGACATGGGTCACCGTATCACTGTGGATGGTGGATCGCTCTTGCACCGGTTGAGGGAGGGCATTCAGATGACCAGCCACGAGCTTACCGCTGCGGTCCAGAGGATGTACGACTCTGCTGCAAACATTGTCAAGTTGACATCGTGCCGGCCCTGCGGGCGACAGCCGGATGTCGTCCCTCGACCTTCACACGTGACACACAGGCCTGACGGACCGACGGCGCCACTACCTCCGTGGCCTACGTACCAAACAGGTGAGTAAGTTATATTTTCTTCGTATGTAGTAATGCTAACTTGTTCGTTACTTATAAGTTTCATTATTCAGGTCCACCTACGTACTCTGCCGGTTGGCGTCCGGAGTTCGATATCATTGGATCATCTTCGCAGCCTGCTCACATGCCTACAGGTACGATATCGTGGTGAAATTTAATTATATTATCTAATGCTGCTTTATTCGTAACATTACATTCACTCTGCATGGTCAGGTATGCACTTTGACGGTTCGCGGCATCAGTTCGATTTCGGAGGTTCCTCTTCACACGCTGTACCCATGGTTCCAGGTATGACCTACTTTTAAGAGTTCGACACGTTATATATTAGTTTTACCATCAGCGTTATCATAATGTTGGTCTTATATGTTTAGGGACGACCCGTTACGACTACGAGGGATCGGACATCTCTGAGCACGCTGACACTTTTCGTCAGCGATCCCCGACACCCTTCGACCTTGAGAGTTACCTGCAGCAGGAGCCGGCGGACGTACTTGCGTCATCACAGCTACGTGAAGCACCACCACAGACACAACCCTCACAGGACGAGTACACGACACCACCTGCTGCTGGAGGCCGTCCTGCACGTGTTACAGTTCCTCCTTCGCCGCTTACTTACTCAGCCAGCCATGTGCGAGCGGGCCGCAGAGCACCAAAGCCTGGCACGATTAGGGGTGTTGCACCTAAGCGTGGACGATATTAGTTTTGTATGATTTGCCGCCGATGTTATTTTCTATGATATTGTACTGATACTATTTTAGTTTTTACAACTTAATTAATGTTTCACTGTTGTATTTTTTCATCTATTAAGTTTGGGCGAGCACACGACAACGGCGTTTTCGCACGCCAATTGCATGACTGCGTATTATTTTTGTTATTTCTCCCACTTCGATATTTTTTCTGAAATTTCTGAATAAATAAATAATATTTAAAAAAACCGAAATTTTTCCTGAAATTTCCAAATAAATAAATATTATTTTAAAAATCCAAAAAACCAGGTCGCCCTTTGGCCGGGCGACCTGGGCCTGGTCGCCATTTGGCCGGGCGACTTGGGCCTTGTCGCCCTTTGGCCGGGCGACCTGGGCCTGATCGCCCTTTGGCCGGGCGACCTGGGCCTGGTCGCCCTTCCAACGGGCGACTAGTGGCCTATTCCTGCAATTTTTTAAAAACGTAGACTAATTTTGTAATTTTTTAAAAAAATAAATTTATTAATAAAAAAAATTCGCTTGCAGCAGCAGTGCGCCGTATTGAAATTGGGCGTTGACTTCATTTTCCATTCAGCTGCAGTGCCACACACAAATATGTGTGCACGTATACACGTATGTGTGTGTATATATATATTCCTATTCCTCTCGTCCAGGACGGCGGGATATATATTCATATTCCTCTCATCTGTGTTGTAGGCTTCCGAAAAAGAAAAACACAACCAAAGTTCTTTCTGTTTAATAGTTTTCCCGTCCCAACGTCTTGTGTGCACTTGTTCCTAGGAGAGTAGGAGCCTTTTGAACGCACGTCGGCGATGAGTTCACCTGTTCGGGTGGAGACCGGCGATTACGTTTTTGGGGAGTGTCGTAGCGCGACACGACTACTCGTTACAACATCTTCTTGGCGATCCCGCTGCAACGTCTTCTTCCCAGTGTCGTCGGCGAGGTCACGGAATCGGCACTGCTACGCTACTGCACGGCATCGAGTGAGACAACTACATCAGCAAAGCGCTATATCGACTAGCTTGAACGGCTTCGATGCTGCTGGGTATGAAATCGCTTGATTTGTTATTGTTTTCTTGATCACCAGTATCATCTATGTTCATATTCATTCCAACATATTTATTGTAATATTTTTCTAGATTAAATTACTTGATAAATTGGCTGTATTTCTAACAGCGCGAGCTCACACATTTAGTCCTGCTACTATTTCAGCGGCGGTCACTTGTTGCGCGATACGCATGCTTCATGTTTCTGAACAGGATCTTTCTAGGAGGGTGTCAAGATCGACAACCAAGGGAAAACCAAAAGAGGAATTGAATCCTACAGTGAAGAGCACCAAGAATATTGTTTTTATGGAAACCCTAAATTGGTGATTACCGTTATGTATATTTATTGTTGGGCGTATGCTTCATATTTTTATTTTTGAGCATCTTCATTCGTTTTGCGGATTAATAATATCACAGGTTGTGTGCTAAAAGGATTGCATTTACTTTTGTCTGTCCTGTAATGGCTCCAAGGTATGTGTTCCGTAGTCTATGAACTGTTAAAGAACAATAAACTGTTTATTTATGCTACCCTCCTTTTGATTATACAGCACGAGGCTCCATGAAAAAAAATAAAATCAAATGCTATTTCAACTCTGAGCCCTTAATGGAGGACAAATGGCGTGCATCCATGGAGACGTTCACCACTATGTGTCGTTATGGAGCCTCGTGCCCATTCTTTGTTTTGGAATTTTTTTTATTTTTAATTTTTTTTAAAAAATTTATAATTTTATTTTTTTTCGAAATATGACAGAACTAGTCGTTCACAGTGGGCGTTTTTTAAAAAATGCCCACTGTGTGGGCGTTATATGTGACGTGGCACAGGACCGGCCGCCGTCGGTGCCGGCTTTTGCGGGCGGCCCCCTTTTTTGGCGGCGAGGGGGCCGCCTGCAAAAGTGAGCCCACACAGTGCGCGGCGGGCGTTTTCCTTTTGCAGGCAGCCCCCTGGCGCGCAAAAAACGCCCACACAGTGGGCGTTTTTTAGCTGCTCCGAGGCCCGCCCGCAAAACAGCGTGCACTTTTGCAGGCGGCCCCCTCGCCACCAAAAAACGCGGCGTTTTTGGGCGCCAGTGGGCCGCCCGCAAAAGCCGGCACCGGCGGCGGCCGGCCCTATGCCACGTCACATATAACGCCCACACAGTGGACGTTTTTTAAAAAACGCCCACCGTGGATGACTAGTTCTGTCATATTTGAAATAAAAAATTAAAATTGTAATTTTTTTAAAAAAATTAAAAATAAAAAAATTCCTTTGTTTTGCTGGAAATTCTTCTATGCGACTGCAAGGCTGTCGACCACCTCATGAAAAAGGATGTATCCTTTTGACATGCTTGAATTAATTTAGTATTGAGAACCAATCATGGTATGCTTCCTCTGACTGCGTAAAAGTTAAACTATGAAGAAATACATTGTTTATTTTAATAAACATCCCAAGTCGGTTATTTGTATAAACATCTCCAAGATAAAAAAAGAACTGTGGCGCTAGCACATAGTACTGTGTATATATATACACAAATTTACTTTTTTTAGCAGATTTATATAATTTATTTTTTTAGAATTACACAGTACAAAGCAGACGCTCACACATGCACGCACACTCACCCCTACGAATACATGTACGTAAACCTTCCCCTACCCCTATGAACACCTTCGAAGGACTGAGCACCCGACAGATCTGTAGATTTTCGAAGTCACCATTGACGTCTCGTTGTCGACAGAAACGTCACTTACCACTTAACACATAGCGCCTGTAAATCCTTGAGAAAATCCAAACAAAAGGTGCAAGCACCAGGATTTAAACCCTGATGAGTAGCGTTTCACTGGACCGTCCTATCGTTGGACTACGAGCCATTTCGTATTTATACAAATTTACTTAATACAAAGAAACCTCGTCATGGGCCCTTTGTTTGGTCCAGCCCAACTATGGCCGCTTTCTATTACACTCATGCTGACATGGTGGGGTCTGCCACAGGGTCGTCTTCCACCTAGGCACCCTCAAACGGCATCTCGCCAAATTTCACATTGGAACCCTAGTAGTGGCGGCGCTCCCCCTGGCCCCTGCCCCTTTTCCTGCTGCTGCTGCGGCTCGCAGCTGAAGGAGCCGGTCACCGGCGGCGGCGGCGGCGGCGCACCTTCTGCAGCACCCTCCGGCGACCGTCCCAGCCCTCCCCCTCGGCTCGGCTGCATCAACTTCAAGCAAGGTGAGCATAACAGATGCAGAACACCCTAGATTCACTCCTCTGTAAACTATTAAATATTTGAGTAAAGTCCATTTCTTGTGCGTCAACTTTTTATTTATGACTTCCAAAGTATGTCATTTACCCTGGCTAAACGTTTGGGTCTAAAATTAGCCCGTAACTGGTCTTGCCAGAAAGCCAAAACACTCCTGTCTTCATTTCCTTTCAAACATCACTCCTTCACCTGGTTAGAGGATTGAGCAGAGTCTAAAGAACTGAAGAACAGCTAGTTTCTGGCCGTAATTTCAGCTGCAGCCGATGCTGAAAGAAAGCAGCAACAGTTAGCCTTTGCATGTTTGTGGTCAGTGAAGTTGGCCTTTGCATTGGTTGGTTGGATAGGATAAAGCTTGGGGGTCATCCCTCCTTTTATTCTTTGAAGTTTAGCTTTGCCTAGTTTCCTTGCCTCTCTTAGGCAGTTTCTGCTATTCGTTGTTTGTTTGTACAACTGTGTGCGTGTACAGCTCCGCTGTACCATTTTTCAAAAAAAAAAAAAAAACCGAAGGAGAAGTGAATTGATGAATGAAGGCGGGGCCTATTTACACAACGATGAGGGGGTTGGGCTAACATTTATGTCACCTCGCTAAACAGGCAGCTGCACGCTGCACCTGTAACGGGCTAATTTGAGACCCAAACAGAGTAATGAGAACAATTGCTTGATCACATTAACTTACGGAATTTTTTAGTCAAGTCAAAGATGAGGATATCTAGTTGTTACTGTTTTGTAATATTTCTTAATTATTTATGTTTTGAAGTTGTACTTTGGTTATTATTGTGGATTTGTTAAATGTTATGACCATTATAACTCATTGTCCATTATATTGCATATTTGCTTCGAAAATTTGTACATTTGGCATACCTTGCTGGCTTCTAACCTCCTCCTTGGCAGTGGCAGGGAGGGGCAATGACTGCAATGGAAACTGATCTGAACCTAGAGGTTTATCCTTCACCTGATGGTCGCCACGACAAGATATGGTCTCTCTCATGGAGTCCGCTTCCATGCAATGGGGCGCAACATATGTTGGCCACATGCGGTGACAATGCTCTTGTGTGGGAATGCCATAACTCAGTCTGGAGCAAAATGGTGGTTAGTAATATAAAATAAAAAAAATCTATTGTTATTTTATAGTTTAGACAATTTATTTATTTTAGCAAGGGGCATACTTGGACATAAAAACAAATTTGCAGCTTGCCTAGTGCTCAATGTATCTAGTTACCCATTAGCTTTTCACTATTCACTGTAAAGTTGGCTTAGCATTAGATAGTGATAGTTAAGTCTAGTTGCCTGTATCTTTTCATTTGAGTCCTTACTAGCGTTCAGGCTAAGCCTTCTTGGAGTAGGGGTAAGAAAGATGCCTTACAGAAGGCTAGGAACTATCCCCAACTTGTGGTTCAATTGGGCAACCAATAGCTTAGCATCTTAGCATTTTGCTTTAGGCAGTAAGAATGTGTTGTAGTGGTCGAGGACCTTCTTGTATTCCAAGTTTGCTTTTGCCTTTATAATACAAGGTCCATGGCCAAGCTGTTCCTCTATGCACCGTGTCTTTGTGACTCTGCCCCAAATTTGAGGTGCATTTATCTTCATCTTTGTCATATGTGCAGCTGAATACAGAAAGAAAAGGGCCTTTAAAAGCTTGTGCGTGGAGGTTGGATGGACGTGTACTTGCCGCAGGTGGTTGTGATTCAAAAATCACATTATGGAAGTACAATGAAAAGTCTTTTGAATGCATCATCAAAATACCTGTAAGTTTATTATGATGACACCTGCAAGGGTGTTTTTAGTTCAGTAAAATCTTGTTCAAACAAAATATTCATGCATGACATTTTTCAGGCCTACTTTTTTTTTGTGGGGTTAATCATGTGCTAAAGAGCTATAAAATAGCTTATGTTGGCACTGTGCTTATGCTAAACTTACCAGCATATAATAGTGCCCCTATATTTAATCCAGCAAATTGAATTATTTTGATTTTTCTCAAAATAATAGGTTCCAAACAAGGAGATTATCAAGAGCCTTTCATGGAGTAAAAGAGGACTTCTCTCATCAACATGTAGTGGATGCATATCCATTATTGGTTCAAACAAGCATGAAAATTACAATGTCAAATGCAGAAAACCTGTACCAGAAACAGCAGAAGTTTGCTGTGCAGAATGGCATCCCGATGGGTTGGTATTTGCTTTGGGAGGGTACAGGAAAGTAAAGGTACTAAAAATTTTCCTTAACATCTGTAGCTAATCCTTATATTACTTATTTTTAGACATGTCAAGAGCAGGTTTCAGACCCAGAAAACAGCCAATTAGCACATATATGGAAATAAGCAGTGTTAGTGCCCCCTTAATAGCCAATTTTCATGGCTTCTTTTATGCCAATATATCTCTTCTTGCTCAAGGCTTTTTATTTTTTCAAAAAGTAACCAAACCTTCCTATCAATTTGCAAAGCTATTCAACCCGGTTTCCTCCTCCAACTTTTCCAAATCAGATAACTCTTTTTGAAACTCTTTTCTTTTTTTCATTAACTCCCCTTGCAAATTAATCCCCCAGCCTTTAAAATATTGCTTTATGAGCTTAGTTTTCAGTAAAATTTTATCCAAAGTAGTCACAACCCTGCATGGTTTTAACCAAAATTTTTCAACATTTTCATAAAAATCAGGGTTCCTTAACCAACTCAACTCAAATTTAAACTGTATAGGAGGTAACTGATCACAGACCCATCATCAGGGGATTGTGATCAGCCTGGGAAAAATGTCCTCCCACTCTTTAGTAACCAAAACTCTGTCTAGTTTTACCAAAGTAGGTGGTTCTTGATTCTTAGACCAAGTGAAAAGCCCTCCATTCATAACTATCTCCTTTAGCTCATAAAAATGAATCAAATGAATTAAACATTGGGGTGTGTCTATGAACACCATCAAAGAGTGTTTTTCTCATTGGAATATCTAATTAAATTGAAATCCCCCTTATGAAAAGAGGTTCATTATTTTCAGCACAAAAGTGAGATAATTCTGACAGAAAGGCCAGTTTGTTTTTTTCTCTTCCTGAGCAGCACCATAGACCACTAAAAGGTAGGTTCCATTTAACTCTGAGGAATTTATCCCATAAATTCATTTCCAACATAAATTCTCCCTGTTTAAATGGGCCCACATCAAACATATCTAATTTTGCACCGATCACAGACCTCCCCCTAGAGGGATTCTAAGGCCTCTACCCAAATCAGACCTTGAATTGTCATTTTTCTTTTTATACTTTCTTTTTTTAGGATTCACATAGATGACCTCATCCCTGTGATCCTGCAAGCCAGGATCTTCCTGGCCTTGCCTTCTCCCCCTTGGGGAGAGTTTGAATCTTTTCTTCTTAATATTACTTTTCTTCCTTGACTTAATAACCATCAGTTCCTCCAAATCATCATACTCATTTGCACTATCAATCACATCATTTTGACATTCTTCAGGATTAAACTCTTCTCCCAATTCCTTCACCTCCTCCACAGTTACCACATTCTCTTGAGATGGAAAGAGAGCATCAACTTGAGTTTCTTGACTATCATGAATAGGAATTGTATCAACTGTATCATCAATATTAACAATCACCATCTTTTCCTTGGAAGAACCAATAATCAGATTCTGTTCTTTCAAAAGAGCATTCACAGTTTGATCTGCCTCCATGCTTTGTTTGTCCACATCCATTTGCCCAGACTTGTTGAGTATCACCCTCATCCTTTTGATTACTTCCTTGGCCAACTTCTCCATAAGCATCATTTTTCCTCAATTTCTCACTCAGAGTGTCACTATCATAATCAACTTCTTTGTTGAGTATTAGAATATTAGGCCCATGAGGCTAAGCCCATGAAGCCCATGTATGACACTATATAACTACCCCTTCTAGGGTTAGCCCTTAAGCTAATCAATTATTATCCATGAACATGGTATCAGACTAGGTTTCCTCCCACCCCCTCCTTCCCCGCTGCAGCCTCCCTGCTCGCCGGCGCGCCACCGCCGCCGGCGCAGCCATGGCCGGCCGGTCCCCTCCCCCTCCTGGGCCTCCTACGTACTTCGGCTCCTTCCCTCCCCTCCCTGGCGGGCCGACCTGGGCGCAGATCGCCGCCGCCGCGG
>CM041639.1:33117807-33129428 GCA_023333625.1 Bothriochloa decipiens | reverse complement strand
CTTAGTTCATCTTAACAACCACAATGGGGGCGAGCTCAATAGTGGGGGCGAGCTCAACACGAGTTGCGGATGCGAATGTCATTTCCTCCCCCGTCATTTTCTATTATTACTTACTTTTAAACCTTTTTTATTATTTTTCACAGGTCTTTCATGCAGAATTCAGGTCTAATGAAGATGCCACTTCTAATGACATTCATGAGAATGGAGATTTAATGTATGCTGGTTTTCGTCTCCACTCCATACAGATCTATTTTGTAATCAGTAGAAAATTGAAAAAAATAAGACATTATAATTCAATATGGACACTTAGCTTCTGAATTGCATTTAAAAGGGAAGCTAATAAATTAGATATAAAATAATCTATTATGGAATATATGAATATTAATTCAACATTTCTATGCTGTAACTTATACAGTTATATACATTTATGTTTCTCTTTTCAGAACCCATGATGGTGATATCAATTCTGTTAGTTTTTGGGTTGATGGGAGTGTGATGGTAGCTGCTGGGTAAACCCTCTCATTAAATTCTTTGATTAAATGGTTGAAGGAATGTTGTAATTATAAAAGAAAAATATTCTAATATGCAGCGATGACACACTGCAATTTTTGGGAGTGAAGGGTTCAAATGAAACAAAGACCTTATCAGGAAAAAAGTAAGTATGATCGACCTTTTCTTTCTTTTGTTGTCCGTGTACATACACTTTGTTGTCATGAGTCATAATTACTTCTAAAGGCTTTCTAAATTTGATGTTTTATAATGTTGTTATCTCTTTTCTTTTCCATTAAACCACATAATTAGCTTAGAGCACAAAGGAATCCTGTGCTGCGATTGGTCAAGGTGAACTATGTTTCATTTATAGATACAGATCTTGTTGCATAATATCAAAGTGAAGCATTTTATAGGTGCTTTGAGGAGGGATCAATTGGTTATTTAATTGAAAGTGGGTCTAATCGGAATGAGATTGGGCTCTCAGTACAAGACACGCGTAGGGTATATCTCTTGTACTCCGTATTTGACTTGCATTCATTCTGTTTCGTTTAGTTTCTTAAATAGGAGTTATATTTATAATATGTGTTGCATGAAGGAAAACAATATGGCACAATACCGTCTTGTTACATGAAAGATTGACGCGCATGATGGTCCTATTACGAGTGTAAAATGGCACCCTAAGGTAAATTTTTTAATTTATATTGATGTTTTTGCGATTGCAACCATGAGTGCATGCTTATTAGTGTAACCATTTATAGTTTTTCTTGTTCACATTTTGCTGAATAATATTCCAGGAAGCAAGGTTACTTGCATCGACGGGTTTAGATGGAGCCATCAAAGTATGGAGAGTCACGGGTTCAGCACCGTACCGTCCTGTTCAAACCGCTTTCAGCATCACTCCCGGACGGCGCCCACTCGCCAACCCAGCGCTCCTAGACAGATATGAGGATAACCCAAAGAAAATCAAGCCACGGAGGTATCTTTCTTCCCTTCCCGACCGATAGTATATGCTGTCGACTCAATATGGTGGCTTTTATTACGAACAAGAGCAGCTGATCGTTTTTTTCTCTCTCTATTTCCAGCTATGACTATCTACCATTTTGAGATAGACAACATGTACATAAACGTACAAGTACTTGGTATGCCGTTGACTGAAACAAAACACCTTCTAAATGCTGGGACCTCAAACTCCAATTAGTGCTGAAAGAATTGAATCCCAACTATTTCATTACATTTGTGCTCACAGTGTTCTCCTGTGCAAGGTTCTTTGTCCAACTGCATAGTCAGTTGACCTGAGAATAGGATTTGAAAACAATCATTCTTGGTCAATCAAATTTTGTTATGAGTTGCTAAAACTCTTCAGTCGGTTGGGTTGATGATGCAGCAAATATTAGGAATAATCTGAACATTCTTTTTGGGTTGATCAAACTGTTACTAATTATATGTCCCTGACGATGAGTGATATGTTGAATTGATGTTAGAACTGTCACATGACACTTTACAGGAAATAAGAATAAAAATCAATTTATCATTAGGAGGAGGAGATGCAACTATCGTTGCTTTTGGGTACCACTTCAAATGTGAGTTCATATTGGCCAAACAAATAATATCTTATAAGAACAAAAACTACAAAGGCAATAAAAACATGCAATTCTGAGGAGGAAAAACATGAAATAGGTACTAAGTTGCACATGTATGAAAAAAAGATGAGTTGATAATATAATAATGAAGAACCCATACTACTGACTCTTTATTTGTTCATTTGAACTAACCCAGAGAAAAAGACTGAAGAAGTCAATCACCCAGAGTTCTTTTCTGTCTTTATTTGTTAGAAGCAAGTTGGAGCATGCTAGGACTAGCAAGAGTTCTTTTCTGATTGTGGGTGTATATGTTGATGATCAAGTCAATCACCCAGAGTTCTTTTCTGGCTTTTCTTTTTTGATGATTGTGGGTGTATATGTTGATGATCAAGTCAATCACCCAGAGTTCTTTTCTGGCTTTTCTTTTCTGATGATTGTGGGCATATATGTTGATGATCAAGTCAATCACCCAGAGTTTTTTTATGTCTTATTTGTTAGAAGCAAGTTGGAGCATGTTGTATACAGGAGGACTAGATTGTCGGTGTACATGTTTGATGATCTTGTGATGACTGGACCAAATGTTAATGGCATGAAGCAATTCAAGTCAGAGATGAAAAAGAGTGTCAGCATGAGTGATCTTGGCCTTCTTAGCTGTTATCTGGGTATTTAGGTAAATCAAGGAGATAAGAGGAATGTGAGCCAGAGCTCATATGCATTGAAGATTTTGGAGAATGCAGGCATGAAGGACTACAACCCATGTGAAACACAAATGGAAGCTCGGGCTGACCTACGCAAGAAGAAAAAGGATGAAGCTATAAATCCTACTGCTTACAAGAGTGTGATTGGGAGACCCAAATACATTGTTAACACAAGGCCTGACTTAGCTTACTGCCTTACTCGGTTGGAGTAGTGAGCTGGCACATGGAGGCTCCTGAAAGAGAACACTGGGTGCAGTAAAGCACGTCCTAAGCTACTTGAAGGGCACACTTGGCTATGGCTGCAAGTATGAAAGAGGAGCTGAGCTGAAACCCATTCTATTGGGCTATAGTGACAGTGATTCGCAGGGATCCAGAGGATAGAAAAAGCATCATGGGTGATTGACAGGAAATTGTGACGATGTCTTCGTGCGAAGCAAAGTATGTGGCCAGCAGTATGCCAGTATGTGGCAGCAACTGCAGCAGTATGCCAGGGTGTGTGGTTGAGCCGTTTGATTGCTGATCTGATGGGAACGAATGAGGCGCCACTGCTCATGGACAACATGTCCACGATTGCACTGATCAGGAATCCATTGCACCATGACCACATCAAACATATTGATACAAAGTATCATTTTATACGGGAGTGTATTGAAGAAATACGGGAGTGCATTGAAGAAGGAAGGCTGGAAGTAGAACACATCGGGACTGCGGAATAGCTTGCCGACATCTTCACCAGATCGCTGGGGCGTCTCAAGTTCGTGGAGCTTCGGAGTGCTCTTGGCGTCGTCCAGGTGCAACAAGTTTAGGGGGAGTTTGTTAGCTAAATTGTTGCATATCATATTGTAATCTTTATTTCCCATTGAGTCAAGCATCGGTTAGTAGGTTAGGGATATGCATGATCGGCGGCGCTAGATCATGACGTAGGCCGAGTTGGTTCGGTCGTTCAGCGCCATGTTGGCGGCACATATATCTTGTTTCTCGTGTGTTTGTTTTCATCTACCTGCTGCTCTCACTGCGGTCACCACGCCGGTGCCGGCGTCCACGTTCCAGCCGTCGCCATAGGGCTTAAGTTCCAACATGGTCGTCCTTCTTGACGTCGTTCCTGGTGGGCCTGCTGCTGTTCTTGTCGCTGGGCATCACCATGGGCAGGCTGCTGCAGTACAAGGAGGGGCAGTGGACGTGGAAGGACCCGTGCCGCGCCGCCTACCTGCCCAACCTCGGTCCGCTCTTCGAGGACCTGCGCGGCCCGCCCAAGCACATACTGACGCAGATAGCCACGTGCGGCGGCGGAGGCGGCAAGCGCCGCGCTGCAGGCGGAGGGCTAGAGCCGATGATCGCGCCGGAGTATGAGGACTCCAAGACGCTCTTAATCCAGAAGATCTTCGGCGTGCTCCGGATACCAGATCTACTTCACGCTGTTGGAGTCGGTTAAGCGCGTGGCGATGGGCATCGTGGCCTGCGCGCACGCGTCGGCGGGGCGGTCGTCGCGCGCGCACGCCGTGGCGGTGCTTCTCAAGAAGCCCTTCATCAAGAAGCGGGTGTAGCTGGTGGAGATCATGTCGGTGGCCAGCGAGGTGGCCGTGTTCGCGGCGTGCCAGGCGCTGAGGCACGCCGCGGTGGGTGGCTGCCCGACGGCGAGGCGAGCGGCGTGACGCTAGCGATGCCGGGAGCCTTCGTGCTGGGGTTCGCGGCGCAGGTGTGCAAAGAGTGGAACGTGCTGTACCGGCAGGCACGGCTGCTGAGCGCCGACCGGCGCTCGTTCCTGGACGGCGCCAAGACGGTGGGCGTGGGCCTGCTGCTGCTGGTGCTGCCATCGTCGGTCCTCGGCGAGCGGGTGGAGGTGAAGCACCAGTAGGACCCGTCACCTCTGGACGGCGGTGGATCCGGCGGGGAGTGTGTGTCGGCGTCGACCGCGGGTGACGGGGACAGGGGCGGGAGAGTTAGCGAGAGTTCCCCGGGCTCGAGGGGTTCCAACAACAAGCGGTGGTGGCTTCGGCAGGTGCGGAAGATGGCGAAGGCCAGCTTCAGCTAGGAGCCAAGGAGGGCAATGCGGTGCCGGTCGGTGGTGGCGGGGAGGAGGCGTATCAGCGACAGCAAGGCCAATCCATGTGGCCCTGGAGCTTTCAACGGGCCTATCTGAAAGAGAGCGTCACCGATCTCTTTGCAGCAAAGTTCTTGCAGAGCTCGGCAAATCATGCCTAGCTAGGTACCCAGGTGATTGGACGGATATGGTTTAAATAAGGAGTCCATGGATGCTTGGCGCGTGTTCTTCATAAATTCAGCTAATCATGTTTAACTCATAAACACTTTTTTTTGAAACTGGGGGATTTTCATTACTCATTTGCTAATAAATCGTTAGCCACCGTGACTGATACACATTCAGGTGTGTAATCTATGATGACTTCATCACCCTCATTACAGAGAAGCCCCAAACCGGCTAGCTTGTGAGCAGCCCTATTATATTCTTTAGGAACAAAAACATGCCCAAACTCCATGAAATTTGAAATCACTAATGACTTGACTTCGCCAATGAGATGGCCGCATACTGAGTCACTGTACTTTCTTGAGTTGATGGCCATCGCTAAAGACTTGACTTCACCAATGAGATGGCCGCATACTGAGTCACTATACTTTCTTGAGTTGATGGCCAGCACAACCTCCTGCGCATCAGTTTCTAGAATGAGACGACCAACACCCAAGGTCACAGCTATCTGAATTCCCTGCAGACAAACTATTAGTTCAGCCTGGAACGCATTAAGGAGTTGATCGACCCTTCCACACGCTACGACCACCACATCCTCGTCAGAGTCACGGATAATCGCACCCCAGCTGCCAGCCCCAAGTTCATGGTGAAACGAGGCATCGCAATTCAGTTTCAGGTGTTGCCGGGCCTGTGCTCTTGTCGGATGAGCTACAGGGCTGCATTCTCCTTTGCATACATTTCCACGCAGCAAAGCCAGGAGCTCTGGTGTTCGTCTCTTCCCTTCCTCTCTGATTCTATTCCTCTCTGACCATGTATACCATAGGGCTATGACCATCAATATTTTCTTATGTTCACTTGCTTTCAGGATCCATTCAACTGCCTCCATCGCTGAATGAATGGAAGCCAATTGAATTCTTTCATACTCCATCCCGAGTAGCAGCCAGAGCTTCTCTAACAAACTGCACTTAAAGAATAGATGTCCCCCGTCCTCCCCAAGATGGTTACAAACTGGGCATCTCACATCTATGTCCATGCCTTTCCTGGTCAAATTACACCGAAGTGGGTGGTTATTGTGTGCAAAGCGCCACAGAAAATGCTTGATCTTACTTGGGCACTTCAGTTTCCATATGTCCTTCCACACAGAATTACAACCTGAGTTGCTTGTCCCTTGCTGTCCACTATCACAGCTTCTAGTGTGGTCTTCCTGAGCAACTTTGTAAGCACTCTTCACACTAAAGATACCATGCTTCTCATAGTGCCATGCAACGGTATTTCTATGCCCTTGGTTCACTGCTAGGGCTAGAATTATATTTGCATCTTCCTCCTAGAGATTATCCCTCACCATCTGTTCATCCCACCCCCAGTAACTGGGTCAATCAACTCAGCGATTTCTGTCAGCAAGACATGCCCATGAGGAGTGATTGGTCTTCTAGATGAATCTCTTGGGATCCAAGGATCTGACCACATGTTGACTCCCACTCCATCTCCAATTCTTCGTATCATGCTTTTTTTTACAATTTCCATCCCCATAAGAATGCTTCGCCATGAATAAGACATTGCCATTTTTGGTTTAGCCTCCAACACTGAAGAATTTGGAAAATACTTTGCCTTCAAAACTTGTGCACATAGGGATTCTGGGTTCATCAATAGACGCCACCCTTGTTTTGCTAACATAACCTTATTGAAAAGATGAATATCTTTGAAACCGAGACCACCTTCCTCCTTTGGTTTTGTCATCTATTCTCGACTGAGCCAATGAATCTTATGTGTATCTTCCACCAGAAACGACAAATCATGGCACCAATTTGGTCACATAAGGTTTTTGTTAGATCAAAACATCCCATGGCGTAGGTGGGAATTGCTTGTGCTACCACTTTTATTAGAATTTCCTTACCAGCCCATGAAAGGAATTTTTCATTCCATCCTTGCATCCTCTTCCAGATTTGATCTTTCAGATAACCGAAAGCCTTCATCTTTGACATACAAAATATCTTTGACATACAAAAATGCACAGGTAAGCCCAAGTATCTTTCATTCATTGTTTATTTAGTAACTTGCAACATATCACATACTGTGTTTTTCTGATCTGGACCTATACTCTTGCTGAACAAAATTGTTGATTTCACCTTGTTGATGACTTGGCCAGAGCATACCTCATACAGCTGGAGTATACTCTGCAGGTGCATGCGATCCCCTTTATTTTTTTGAATCAAAATTAAAGTCATCGGCAAACAATAGGTGAGAAATGCTAGGCGCCCCAGTACAGACTTTTACCCCGGCGATCAACCCATCCTCCTCTGCTTTCTTCAACAAGGCAGAAAAAGCTTCAACGCATAATAGAAATAAATATGGTGACAATGGGTCCCCTTGCCGGAAGACCTCTCTCTGGTGTGAAACGATCAGTCAATTCGCCATTCACCTTCACCTGATAGTTGACAGATGTGACACTCCATAATCAAAGCAATCCACTGTTCATTAAACCCCAGCCGTTGCATCACGCACTCAAGAAAAAACCACTCAACCCTATCATAAGCTTTACTCATATATAATTTGGTGGCCGCATAACCCTCTTTTCCTTCTCTTTTATTTAACAGGAAATGGGTTAACTCACAAGCTATAAGAACATTATTAGAGATCAAACTACCCGGAACAAAAGCGCTCTGGTTTGGAGTAATGATGTTAGGAAGCACCATCCTTACTCTATTAGCAAGCACTTTGGAAACGACTTTATAAACTGCATTGCACAAGTTGATCAGCCTTAATTCAGTTACGTTTTCTGGCTTCTCTACCTTCGGGATGAGTGAAATGATTGTATCATTCCATCCTTGATGCATTTGACCCCCTCTCAGAACATGTTGCACCTCTCTAGTCAATTTTCCTCCCACCACATCCCAATATTTCTTGAAGAAAATGGCCGGCATACCATTCGGCCCCAGAGCTTTGAGGTCCCCAATGGCATCAAGCGCTCTTTTTATTTGCTTATCAGTGAACTCCTCCATCAACAAGGTGTTCATCTCAGGTGTCATAGCAGGTTGCACCGCAGCTAGGAGTTGCTGCAAATGCTCCCCACCAATTACCCCGTTTGTCATGAAAAGTTCACAGAAATAGTTAGCTATAAACACCTTCTTCTCCTCCTCTACCACCCAACCCCCATTCTCCTTCTGCAGATTTCCTATTCTACTTGTCCTTCTAACTGAACACGCATTGTGAAAATATGACGTATTTCGGTCACCGAACTGCAGACAATTAACATGTGCATGCTGCCTCCAATAGAGATCCACCTGCTCCTCAAGTTTATCTACTTTAAAGCACCAAACTGCCTCCCTCCTCACCGAATCATCACTAATAGGGGCCTTCCTCCATTTTTCCAATTCTTTCTTTGCTTTTTTCAGCCTTTTCTCCACAGCACCTAACACATTCACACTCCACTCTGTTAAACTCGACGCTACTCCCTTCAGCCCCACACTCAAGCTAATATTTTCTCCACTATTTTCACCCCAAGCCTCTTCGATGATCTAACCATGCGGCATGTCCCATTGGCTGGGTGGCGGGCTCGGGTGGCCCTTTCGAATTTTGGATTGTTAGACTTTTGCCGCGTATAGACCAAGCTCCTTCTTATACACAATTCATCATGGCGATGATCTATTTCCACTAGGGTTTTCTTCACCGGCATCAACTCGATAGGGTTTGAGTAGAATGCGGCAAGACCATCTCAGTGATTTCCGCCATGAATGCAGGAGATCAAGCGTCAAAAGCAGAGTGTCGATGATTCGCCTACGATCTGCATCTCACGATTCACTGAATCGGTAGGCGGCGAAACCAATATTATAGTATGGTATAGAAAGAAAAATGATGATTTTGGTATTTACAACAACAACAACATAGCCTTTTGTCCCAAGCAAGTTGGTGTAGGCTAAATTAGGGAATGATATCAACAACAACACAGCCTTTGGTATTTCCATTTTTATAAAACCAAAATATCATACTAAATTAGGGGATGATATCATATAGTAAGAAAAATGATGATTTTGGTATTTCCATTTTTATAAAACCAAAATATTATACTAAATTAGGGAATGATATCATATAGTAGACAATTCAAGGTGAGTGATGGACAAGACGAGTGTGATAGGGTTTGTACTTCCAATGACAGTGATCCAGAATGTACATATATAGGTTTGTCAAGTTTTTGTATCAAATTAAACATATTAGAAGATGTTGGACTAACATACACCCACCTATATAGTTGTTGGTAAACAAATCACAAGATGTTGGATTAACATGCACGCACTTGGATAGTTCATGTATGGTGAGTGCAATTTACTCTTTTGTTATTAATTTTTTGATCACTCTACGAAGCTAACTGTTTCTTCTCTTTTTTAGATGGGCCAACAAGGAGCATACAACCAAGGAATGGGTTATATGCAACCTCAGGTGATTGACTTTACATTTTCTTGACAGTTGCTATTTTGGTGTGTATTTATGTTTATAAGCACAATGTATAGCTTGGATTGGGTCCATGCTGTTGTTTATTTACTGGGCTGAAAACTTGAACATGTTGGATTGGCAGATTAGCACCCTTAGCTGTAATGATTAATGACTAACAAAGTGCCCCCACTAATAATTTTCAGTATTTGTTCCACACATAATGATATCTCCATATGTTATGTGTTTTTGTTCATCTATCAATGGTTTTTTGGGTCATGCTGCTGTTGGCATCCATATGATTGCTGATAGTCCGTCCCCCTGTCTGTTCTCCAGTACCATAACGGGGATATCTCCAAGTAACGAAGATCTGGACCTTTTCAGCGACAGCTGCTCTTCCCCGAGATACAAGCTCGTGCTTTCATCCGATTGCTATATGTTGCTATGCAGTATCTCATGTGTTGCTACATTTACGACACAGGTGGGTTTTTGGTCTCACTTAAGACGTGACCATTAAAGAGTAACACCAAACTGATGAAACTGATGAGGCAGCTTGCTAGGTGTAAATCGCTTCCCTGGGAATAGTTTAGGTTGTGATCTAGCACCGTTGTTTGCATGAATAACTTGATGATTGGCCTTTTGGATGCCGTGCAAAATTGTGTAATTTGTGTTAGACTAGTGTATTGAACTATGAGAAGTGTTGCTTTAGGCCTTGTGGAGGCCAGGGCAGAGCTCGCCCACGTGCAGTGCGACGGTGCTCGTCACCTCGTCTTGCGGCCTCTTCTCCGGCATGCAGGGCTGCCGCGAGGATGGAGGCGGGCTGGCTGCGCATTTGGCCGCCGTCGACGGTCGGGGAGGCCCTGGCCGTTGCCGCGCCTCCGCAGCTCCAGCCTCCGCCGCGCGTGTGGAAAGGGTGAGGCCGCCACTCGTGGGACGGGGGCGGGGCCGCGCCATGCCGCCGTTGGTCGGGCTTCCCGTGGGTGAGGTGGGGAGAGGGGAGGCAGGGCGGGGTGAGAGAGAAAAGAAGAAAGAAGAAAAGAGTCCCTAAGGGCATTTTAGACTTTCTAATCTCTAGTTTGACACCGTTACCCGTGAAAATGGACGGAATGGTATGTGGGGCAAGACAAACTTAGCATAATGGCACCTACTCCCTCCATCCTGGATTAAGGTGCATTATACCTTTTGGTTGGTGTTCCTAAATATAGTACATTTGGGAAACATGAGGATATTTTTTTCTTAATAAAAATAGCGCGTGATTGGCTGATTGATGTTTTCTTCTTATTTTGTATAAGAAAACATAAATTGCTCCATTTAATCATGTGAAATCGGATCAAATTTAATTATATTAGGAAGTTAAGTGAGGAGTATATGTGTCTATTTTCATCTCTCTTATTGTCTGAAAATAGCCAGAACGCACTTTAATCCGGAACGGAGGGAGCAGATGCGGCTCAACTTTTCAGCGATACGTAGGTCTCGACCATCTTTCATAATAGTATGCAGGTAAAAGTCCTACTCTGCACCAACGTGAGACGGACATGGCTTCATTGGGCAGCCAACTGTATGTGTACTCCGCTAACACGTGCGTGCGTTGTGCGGCGGCAATCATGTCGGTGTTGTCTGGCCGGCCAGCCGGACGCTGGCCAAGGCAAGCCATTCATTTCCTAGCCGTGCGGCCGTGGTCGTCCGTCGTCCATGGACCATGGAGCACTGCAACACCAGACACAGACTAGACTTAGCAGCTAGTGCTGCTCGATCAGTTCACCTCCGAAGATGCAGTTCGATCGGAGAGCATGCGGCCAGCCGGCGGGGCGGCACTCTTGCACAGCTGCACAACACATTTTCCAAGCAGAGACGGCACAACACTGCCGGTATCCTCTCGCTCTCACATTTCTTGCACAACGCTACTGGCAGTACAGTACTATGGCACAAGGCAGACAAACACATGAATATAGAGTACACAAAATTTCAAAAGATGTAATCATGGGATGATTTCTCGGCTTCCAATACTTAATAATATGCAACCGCAAACTGAAAAGAACAATAAACAACTGAGATATCCTTGATCATGCTTCGTGCTCGGCACTTAGCTGCAAGCTACTTTAGATCAGAGTTCAACCACAACGTAACGACCGTGTGATAATGATGCGATTGGCCTTGGGAAGCCAAGCAGTACAAGTTTACAACTCCATAGTAGTAGCTTCAGGCAGGGGCGGATCTAGAAAT
>CM041639.1:33086154-33117797 GCA_023333625.1 Bothriochloa decipiens | reverse complement strand
CAACTCCATAGTAGTAGCTTCAGGCAGGGGCGGATCTAGAAATACCTCCACCACAAGGTCTACTAATACGTCACCCCAGTAGCTCTGGGAGCCGTACATCTCAAACGAGCGACGTTTTATTTCTTCATTCAATCAAATTTGTCAAATGCAAGCATTGTTCCAGCATAAAAATGCAACCACATAAATCTACAACATAACACAATGCAACAACTCATGTAAATCTACCCTAAATTCTCAACACACATGATTAAACATGACAAACGATAGCATCCTTCTAAAATTCGAAAATTTCATTCAATGTGAGCATTTTTTATCCAAACTATTAACACAACTAAATAAATATCCACGGCCACCAGGTTGACAAATATCACATCTGTTCAACAGGATTAAATGAACCTTGTACTTGAGTTAATACATAGAGCATCTCATCATTTATTATCTCTTGATTGAAAGTGTGACTTCAGGGAGTCTTTCTTATCCATTCTTGGACGGCATCGAATGCAGCAATCTGGGCATAGTAGGCCGGTGGGACTAGACACAATGAATAAGAGGTGAGTTCAATAGAAGCAATCTACCATACAAGGCGCATAAATAAACAAAACATACATGTGACTCAACGAATGAAAGAAGGTGCATAAAGCTATCTATTTTTAATAAAAAAGAAGAAAAAATGCACTTCCTTGTATAGCAAGCCACAAATAAGGACATTCCTAGCCACCCCTTGCTATGCTCATCAACAAAATGGAGCACTATTTTTCTTTCCAAATTTCAGAAAACTCAACTTTTAAATAAAGAAAATACACAGATGCCTTCAGTGAGAAGAATAAATATTGGCAATTCATATAGAAGTACTTACCCATATCTATTTCTGGGCTGGTCCAACGATGACGGCTGTATTTGACAACACATGTTGGTCAGGTGCCTACTAATAGTCGCTCACAGCAAAGTAATTCAAAAGTAGAGTTGAAACTTACAAGGTGCAAAGCTTTGAGGTTAAAGACTGAAGTTTACGAGGTGCAAAATTGTTGTCGTCATGAACAACATAATAGCAAACCAAGGAGAAGGTGTTGTCTTCCTACAGTCAAACAGTACAGTAGCTCAATAATATTTCTTTTAAGGCTACAGCTGCAGATTCACCAAATTAAAATGAAATTCACCTGACCACGATGGCAGCACCAGAACTTAAACTTTGTAGGGGCAGCTTCAGTTCCTATAAAAAAACCCAGTCACTAAAGGCAAGTAGATTATATGTATCCTCAGTAAGAAAAGAGAAGCAGAGAAGCAGTAGTGATGCAAACCAGGAATATTGTCATTGCTTTGGTCAGTAATCTCAGGAGTAGGGAACACAACCACATATGTGAGTTTTGGTTGATATGTGCTATTGAAACGGGCACAAGCCTTTCAAAGAAGCATAAAAGCATCAAGATGAGAAAGTGAGGTCAAGCAGATAGAAGAAAGCAAATAACATTGTATTCCTACCTGTTTAATAGCACATATTTCTTGCTGGCAAATGGAGCCAAAATTATCCCGCTCTAATCCATTCCTGTACAAGGTACTGCAATGTGAGCATATATATATATGATTCCACTGGACCAAAGTTGGAAGGAAGGAATACAAGTAGTTCTACCTGAAGAAGATTATCCTCTGAGGGTATTTGTCTTTTCTCTTGTAGAAGGAATTTAAAAAATCGCTGCAAAAACTAATGATGTTAGTTATCCGAAAGAAACAAAGTGATAGTGAGTAGCCAAAGATCATATATAACACATAATTACATCATAATGCCACCACTGCCATTATGCAGGTCTTTTATGATCCCTTCACCATATGGTTGGTTTGATTCCTTAACAAAATACTTTCTGAATTTTCGCCAATTCAGTGAGACCGCCACCTACATGACTCCAGAAAAATATAACTGACCACTGAAATGTGTAGCAGCAAAAAATGAATCTAGGACATGTTAGCTTAAGGAGAGACATACAGTTGCAATAGACTCTGAACCCTCTTCTGGCCTACAATGTAACAAGTCTGCACCAAAAATAATCATTGGGGAGTCTGACACAAGGGGTAAGGCCAGTCGCCGACGACGTACATCACGCTTTACAACCTGATTAATAAACTCAAACCATGTTAACTCTGTAACAAAAAAAATTCCAAGAGGGAGAACCTTAGATTGTATTTTGCGTGCAGTTTGCTTCAGCTCACACTTGAATATATCACCAACAAACTCTGGGTAACAAATCTCATTTGCAACTTTAAGGGTCCCACACAACTCTATGATTTTATCGGCAAAACATTACATGACTGTTAGGAAATAAAATCAATGGTAAATCTGACAAAATAATAACTTCCATACCATCATATTGTCGATCACGTGGCAAAATCACAAGTAGGAATACTTCTGAGTCTTCTTCTTTAAGTTTGGTAGAGGAAACATTGATCTTCTCCATCATATCCAACATAGTCTTTATGATATCAGCCCAAGTAGCAGGTTTTACCCGAGCAAACATTAGTGGGAGCGGATAAATTTTCTATCATGTAGATAGTCAAAGTCAGATGTGCCCTAAATAATCAGAAATCCATATTAAAACAAAGTACACAGTACTTACCATTCCAATGGCCACACACACATCTACAATAGAATCAATAAGCCTGCGTGACATTTTATAGCTCAAAGATGAAAAATCTACACATGCCCAGCGTCTCACGTTTCCACGTTCAAACTAAAAGGGAAGAAATGCAAACATTTGAGAATGCTTCGATAAGATATTATGAACGATGGAAATAAATAGAGTTACATAACAGTAACATCAAGATTCCCAAACATATACACGCAAGAATGCTTACCCATTAGCCAAATTTGTTCTTAGGAAGCTCCACTCATGTTTTTTCACTTATTTATGGCACATGGGAGTTTCAGACCCAGGTTTTTGGTTTTGAACACATTTTTCGGATGCTTAATACCTCGCAAATTCACATCATGCATGAAGCAAATAATAGCATTCAAGAATTATAATGCACAAGCTAAGTCATGTATATCTTACGCGAGGGCTATACGATGCATAATTTGATTAAGGATGCATTATGTTATGACTCAAGAAACTAAGCACACCATCGAGAAAATAATTCTTAATGCATTATAAGGTCTCAAAACAGATCACACTGATGAAACCAAAATATCATGGTATGAATTCAAGTTAATCTTCAACAGACACAGAATTATCTGGTAAAAAACTTCCATCAAAATGAATAATTAGGTTTAATAAATCTATCATAGTATAAAGGTTCCTGTACTGTGTTAATTTATAGAAATAACTTTTTTACGTAGAGTAAGTACTTAACAGCTGGAATACCTGCACCTCGACCAAATCGTCAAGGATACCAAACAAGGTACTGAAGTCGCTTCCCCTAAACTTCTCCTCATTAGTGTCAAACTCTGCAGCAATCTCATTGGATACACGCGCAACCTCCATGGGCATGGTGTTGATGACTGTGTAGTAGCTATTGGTGTGAGGTAGCTCATCAGGGAAGAAATACCAAGTGGGTTTCTTGTATTGCACATGTGTTCCCATTCCCAGCTCACGAATGAGCTCACGGTCCTCTGGAGACAGGAAGAAGAAAGAAAGTGTAAACAAGAAGGGTAATCAAGTCAAAAGGAAAATGACACAATGAATGTTACACAACATAATTTAGAAAGATGAGAGTAGAGTGGGGGACACAAACGAGAAGAGAACAAGCTGCTAGCCTATGATAGATAGATTCGTCTCCAAACAACTGGGCATAAACTTAGTTTTACCAGGGTACGGGAAGGAGGCTTCAAATGAAGGAGCATCTATTTCCTTGAAGGCTGCACTTCCATCATCTACTTCCATCCGCTGGGGCTGTTCACATGCATCTACATCTTCCACCGTGTTCTCATTTTCAGATACTCCATCTTCTTCTCCTGTGTCTTCATCTTCATCTTCAAGGTAATAATCTGGTTCATACATATCCTCACAGATATCATCTTCGATCTCATCCAAACTAGGGAATCCTTCAGAGTAGATAGTATCTGAGTCGGCATCTCCCATGTCTTCTGAACCAAATCGATACAAGCCACCATATTCTTTCATTTTCTCATGTGAAGACTGGGAGCCTACATCTCTCATCTTCTCATCATGGGAATCAAAAAGTGTGACGTCCTTCAAATGCTGGGAGTCATCATCTTCCCCATCTTCTCCTCACAAGAATCGAAAAGAGTGCTGCGCTCTGCACCCTGATTAAGAAACTTTAAGCATGAGAATTATGTAAGCAGCACATCAAACAGAAACAAAATTAAGCATCATTAAAATAAATTAGGGCCCCACATAGGTAGTGAAAGAGAATATAATTGGTGGAATATTGGATATATTATATTGGGCCTCATGGGCTGATTATATAGAGTACATAGGACTAACACCTCTCATGGTTAGACAATATGGTACTATTCCTGCACGTAGCGCGGAAGCAGTGGCGGCTAGGGTTTGGATCTAAACCTAGGCGAATGATACCATGAAAGAGAATATAATTGGTGAAATATTATATATATTGCATTGGGCCTCATTGGCTGATTATATAGAGTACATAGGACAAACACCTCTCATGGTTAGACAATATGATACTATTTCTATTTACTCTAACAAGCAGAACACATAACATTTGTGGTTTTGGCCAGCAAGATGAGATCTCACATGTACCTGTCCTGTGGCGAAACCATTAGCTGGCAATAGGGTCTCCCCCTATGTTGATTGGAAGACTCTGCCTATGTTGATTGGAAGACTTTCTTGAGTCATTTCAACATAGCCGGTCCCAAGCCCGGGTAAAGGAGTAGGGTGTGTTAGGTTCGGCTAACCAACATTTCAAAACCAGCCACTCTCATGGATATGAAACCCACAAGAGATTCATTGGGGCATAACCCTCTTAACGACGCGCTACATCGGAACCCAGGTGTAGTGTTAAATGGGCAAGGGTCGGGTCGTATTATGATCCGGGTACGATGATAAATGAGCAAGGGTCGGGTCGTCGCAACCTTTGTGACGCGCTACATCTGCGCCTGGGTGTAGTGATAAATGAGCAAGGGTCTTTTCACTTCTCTCGACGGGTGCGAAGGATAAGGAAGCTAGCCGAGCCAACTAGGATTCGTCTAGGTAGCTGGAATGTAGGGTCTTTAACGGGTAGGTTAAGAGAGCTAGTCGATACAACAATTAGGAGGCGTGTAAATATTCTATGCGTACAGGAGACTAAATAGAAGGGCCAGAAGGCGAAGGAGGTGGAGGATACATGCTACAAACTTTGTTACACGGGGACAACTTCGGGTAGGAATGGTGTAGGCATCTTGATCGATAGGAGCCTTAAGGATGGAGTGGTTGATGTGCGGAGAAAAGGCGACCGGATTATCCTAGTTTGGTTGGTAGTTGGAGATTCGACTCTGAATGTGATCAGTGTCTATGCCCCACAGGTAGGTCTTTGCGAGAGCACCAAGAGGCAGTTTTGGGAAGATCTCGATAGCATGGTTAGTACCGTGCCTATCAGCGAGAAACTCTTCATAGGAGGAGACCTCAACGGCCATGTGGGTGCGACTAATGTAGGTTTCGAATAGGTGCATGGGGTTTTTGGGTATGGTAGTAGAAATCAAGAGGGGGAGGATGTTTAGAACTTTGCATTGGCCTACGATTTGTTGATAGCGAACACTGTCTTTAAGAAGAGGGAATCCCATCTATTGACCTTTCGTAGTGGACAACACCTGAGCTAGATTGACTTTAACCTTGCAAGGAGGGGGATAGATGTGCTTGCTTAGATTGTAAGGTGTTACCTGGGGAGTGTGTTGTCCCTCAACACAAGCTTGTGGTGGTGAATTTTTGCTTTCGGGTACGTGTCCACCGGGACAATCGGGCCAAGATTGCGGGAACAAAATGGTGGAAGCTTAGAGGGGAAGCAGCGCAAACATTTAAGGAGAGGGTGTTAGGAGAGGGGCCGTGGGAAGAAGGTGAAGATGCAAATGACATGTGGCTAAAGATGGTGACATGTGTTCAGAAGGTGGCTTCAGATGTGTTTGGAGTGAGTAGGGGAGGAAAACGGGAAGCGAAAGACACATGGTTGTGGAATGACGAGGTGCAAAGGGCTATTAGGGAGAAGAAGGAGTGCTTCAAGTGCCTCCACCATGACAAGAGTGCGGCCAACAGTGAGGGCTATAAAATAACGAAGAGGGCTACAAAATGAGCGGTGAGTGTAGCAAAAGGTTAGGTGTATGATGACCTTTACCAGCAGTTAGACACGAAGGAAGGGGAGAAGGATATTTATAGGATGGCTAGGATCCATGAGAGGAAGACGAGGGACATCAACCAAATCAAATGCATCAAGGATGGGACAGATCGACTTTTAGTGAGGGACGAGGAGATCAAGGACAGATGGAGAGAGTACTTTGACAAGTTGTTTAATGGGGAGAATGATGAGGGTCCTATCTTGGAGTTGGATGACTCATATTACGATATCAACAGACGCTTCATGAGGAGAATTCTGGAGAGAGAGATTGAGGAGGCTTTGAAGAAAGGAAGGTAAGGCGATGGGCCTTGATGGTATCCCCATTGAAGTGTGGAGATGCCTAGGTGCCAGAGCGATAGTATGGTTAACTAAGCTTTTTAACCTCATTTTTCAGTCAAACAAGATGCCTGAAGAATGGAGGAGAAGTATATTAGTACTGATCTTCAAGAACAAGGGAGATGTTCAAAGTTGTACTAATTACCATGGGATTAAGTTGATGAGCCGTATGATGAAGCTCTGGGAGAGGGTTATCGAGCATCGCCTAAGAAGAGTGACAAGTGTGACCCAAAACCAATTTGGTTTTATGCCTGGTAGGTCGACCATGGAGGCGATTTTCTTATTACGACAGTTGATGGAGAGATATAGGGAGCAGAAGAAGGACTTGCACATGGTCTTTATTGACCTTGAGAAGGCATATGACAAAGTATCAAGAAATGTCATGTGGTGGGCCTTGAAAAAGCACAAAGTCCCAACTAAGTACATCACCCTCATCAAGGATATGTACAGGGATGTGGTGACGTGTGTCCGAACATGTGATGGAGACACCAGTGACTTTCCAATTAAAATAGGGCTACATCAAGGGTCAGCATTGAGCCCTTATTTATTTGCTTTGGTGATGGATGAGGTCACAAGGGACATACAAGGTGATATCCCTTGGTATATGCTCTTTGCTGATGATGTGGTGCTAGTTGATGAGACAAGGGCAAGGGTTAATAGAAAGTTAGAACTATGAAGGAACACGTTAGAGTCAAAAGGGTTTAGACTTAGTAGGACAAAGACAGAGTATATGAGGTGCGACTTCAGTGTGACTAGGAATGAGGAGGGAGACGGGGCAAGTGGTGGCCAAGAAGGATACTTTTCAGTATTTAGGATCGATGCTACAAAAGGATGGTGACATGGATGAAGATGTTAGGCATAGAATCTCAGCCGGTTGGTTGAAATGGCGTCAAGCTTCAGGCGTCCTCTGTAACAAAAGGGTGCCTCAGAAGTTAAAAGGTAAGTTTTATAGGACAGCGATTCATCCGGTGATGCTATACGGTGCTAAATGTTGGCCTACAAAAAGGCGACATATCCAGCAATGGAGTGTAGCAGAGATGCGTATGTTGCAATGGTGTTGTGGGCACATAAGGAGGGATAGAGTCTGAAACAACGATATTCGGGATAGGGTTGGGGTGGCACCAATTGAGGAGAAATTGATTCAACACCGGTTGAGATGGTTTGGCCATGTCCAACGGAGGCCACCTGAGGCGCCGGTGCGTAGTGGGGTTGTAAAGTGGGTCGATAATGTAAAGAACGGTAGAGATCGACCTAAACTGACTTGGAACGAGTTAGTTAAGAGAGACCTTAAGGAGTGGAATATCTCTAAGGATTTAGCTATGGATAGGAGTGCTTGGAGACTAGCAATTAACGTGCCTGAACCGTAATCCTTTTTTCTTGTACCCTCTATGTGTCCTTTGTTTCCTAGTCTCTTTTGGGTTTCATCTCTAGCCTACCTCAACTTGCTTGGAACAAAAGGCTATGTTGTTGTTATTGTTGTTGTAGGGTCTCCCTGTCTTGAGAGACACTGATGTGGCATGCCTCAAGTTTCTTCCCTTCATCTGATCATGAGTAGCAACCGTTAAACTTCCTGAGCATAACTTAAAGGCATATACAACATAAAAGAAACGTAGTATGTATCAACATATGATAAACCTAATCATATAATAAGAAATCAAAAAAAAGTACAATTAGGGTAGACAGAGAAACTTAGTTTTACTAGATGCATCGATGAAATGTAATAAAGGTCAACATATGATAAAAACTAATAATAAGAAGATGGAGAAAGAAAACACCATAGGCATAGAGGAACTTAATTTTGGGCGAGAGCAGACCTTCCAACTGGAAATTGGTGCTTCCAACTGTGAAACCCTCCGTAGTATTATCCTTAAATGTGGTCCAAGGGCAGCATAATTTAGCACTACTGGCTTCGTCAGAATGACCCTCACTCGTCTGTTTGTTCGAATGGCCCTCACTACTGAACTGCAGGTTGATCCGCCTCGGTGCCTCCTCGTTGCAGGATTCGGTGGTACCGACCTCGTTAGGTAGCTTGTTGAGGATGTCAATGATGTCGCTGATTGCCGAGCCACCATTGGCGGCTCACAGAACCTTCAATTTCCCCCTTTGCCTCGTCCGACACGTCTTCCTCGTACCCAGGTGCTCCTTCTGATTCGCCGTTTTTCCCCTTCTTCCACATGGCGCTCCTCTTCCACAGGGTTTGGCTTGGATGGGGAATTTCCTGAAACTCCCTCTAGTCTAGGGTTTGGGATCGAAGATTGAAAAGGGACGCTGCGGCTGCCATTGAAGATTTATCAGGGAACATAGGAACAAGAAGGGAGAGACGAGCCCTGTGGCCGGGATCTACCAGCGAGAAGGAAGATGACCGACGTATTGACCTTCTTCGACCTCTGCTGTGGGAAAGCGAGGGAGGAGAGTGGAGCCGCAGCGGCGGACATAGTGGGAGAAGGGAGCAGGTAACCCCCTAATGAGAGCGGTGGGTTAACCTAATGAGAGCGACAGGTTTGTTGAGTGGCCAAGCGCAGCGGGCAAAAAAATGGAAGGGCTTGAGTAAGGGCTTCTAGGGCGTGTTTGTTTCCCTGGACCATTTCAGCCTGGCCTGTTCCACCAGCCAGGCCTAGAATATGGAGCCTTTTACCTATGTGCCATCAAAAAAGTTTCACCAGACCTATATGCCACTAAAAAATGAATTCGGACCTGTGTGCCATGACACAAATTTTCTTTTACCCGTGTGCAATTTTGTTCTTGTTATGTGCACTTCTGCCGTCTAGTTGCCCTGACACGTCGGACCTCACTAGAAAATTATCCAAAATGCCCTTGGTAATTTTCCCCATCCCTTCCCTTATCCACCGTTGGCCCGCTCTCTCCCTCCCATGCACGACGCGAGGGAGCGCGCGCTACCTAGGGTGCCGCCGAGAGCCAGGACGTGGTGGCAGAGGCCCTGTGGCAGCTTCCCCGCGTGCCAGGACATAGCGGCGGTGGCCCTGCTAGCTCACCCGCGCGCCCAGACGCGGCTACGGCGGTCCTGCCGGCTTGCCCGCGCGCTAGGGCGCGGTGGTGGCGGCTCCCCCACGCGCCGGGACCGGCGGTGGCCCTACCAGCTAGCCCCGCGCCAGGACGCGACGGCGGCGGCCGTGCCGGCTCCCCTGCATGCCGAACGCAGCGATGACGGCCGTGGGGCTCGCCCGCGCGCCAGGACATAGTGGTGGCTGCCCTACTGGCTCACCCGTGTGCCAGGACACGGCGGCAGCGGCCGTGGTGGCTCCCCCACACACTAGGACGCGGCGGCCATGGCGGCTCGCCTCGCGCCAGGACATGGCGACAGTAGCCGTGGCGGCTCCCCCGTGCACCAGGACACAGGTGGATGGCGTCGATCGACTCGGCGCGCTCCCGGATGAGGTGCTCCACCACATGCTCTCCTTCCTTCGGACCCAGGACTCTGTGCGGACATGCATTCTCGCCTGGCGCTGGTGCCACCTATGGAGGTTTGCCTCTGGACTTCGCATTGGCTGGTGTAGTGAGAATGAATGGGCGGTTGTGCATGAGCTTTGTGAGTTTGTTGACAGCCTGTTTCTGCATGAGCCTTCTTCTCTCCCGCCGCCGCTACAGCCACCAGTGCCACCACTGCCGCTTTTTCCCCCAGCGCCACCGTCTTCTTCTTCTTTGCTAGTGTGTAGGGCTCAGCGAGCAGAGAGTGGTTGCGAGTGAAAGAAGCGGGATCCCCAGTTGGATCCATGGCCGAGTGACGCTCTGGTCTCCGCCACCGGTGAAGGGAGACGGAGCGCACGCAGGGATGCGGGAGCGGAGCGGGAGCGATGCGCGGTTGCGGAGAAACAGGCGCGGGTCACGGACACTGCCTGCCTCAGGATGGAATACAGCCTTGTTTTTTTCTAAGGGAAAAATAGACAAATTCTAAGTCTAGACCCACATGTGAGGGCATCTAGACGGTAGAAGTTCACAGAACATGGACGGAATGGCACACAGGTAAAAGAAAGTTTGTGTTATGGCATATGGGTCCGAATTGATTTTTTAGTGGCATACAGGTCAGGTGAAACTCTTTTGATGGCACACAGGTAAAAGGCTCCATAATATGCAGGCCCTGGTGGTGTAGGCTTGTTTGTTTGTTTGCCTTCCCTGCTGGGCTAGCTTGTGTTTGTTTGCCTGGACCAGGTGGCAGACATCCCAACTACCTCCCAACCGCCTAGATGGGCCAGTGTTTGTTTGCTTGTGCACGCAAGGCTGCACCAGCAGCCCCAACGGCTTGAACAGATGGGGAAAACGGCCAGACCAGAGGAAGATGCAAGTGGTTTCAATGAAAAATGGCCTTAGATTCTTGTAATTCAGCAAACCACCTTCGAACTTTTTGTTACAAATTCACGATAGGCATGGAATTGTGTGATCCATCCATCCTAAGACATCAACCAAGCAAGGCCTACAGTTTCTTAGGTATGGATATATCACACGATTTGATGACTACCATGACAAAAGAGCACAACCACAACCTCTCAATTTTCATCATTGGCCACAGAATAAGATGCAAAGTGTTAGAACATCAAAGGCATTGAAAACCAAAGCACAGCAAATGCAGGCAGTGGTTACCACCAAGAGGCCTCAGATTCATGGTACAGTCATAGTGAATTTGAAAAGTCATTGGTGACACATGAGACTAGCAAAGAAAACATAGGACAGAAACAATTTCACCGCAGACATGGAATCGTGGGATCCATCCAACCTAAGCCATCAACCAAGCTAGGCTATGGAGTTGCTTAGCTATGGATGTATCCCACGATTTGATGGCTACCATGAGAAACAAAAGCAACAACAACTACAACAAACAGTACTCATGTGCCACCTCCTCCAAAATTTGTTCTCATCATCGGCCAAGCATTCATGCTCAATAGATTCCTAAAAGCCAAATTGAACACCAAAAGCCCAATGTGCCCTTAGCTATTACATAGTTTATGCCATACAACCACCAATAGTTCACATGTTCAAATGGCAGGGGTACATGATTCTACTCCACAACCAAACACATCAAGCCACCAAAGGTTGTTCAAGTCCAGCATCATGATGTGGACCACAACCACAGCACTTGCCAACAACAGCAATCATCAGCAACCAACATTTCTTAAGGCTGCCTAGCTATGCACTAGGAACCAGAGGTAGGTAGGAGGAGGATCAGAATGGTTTGAGTTTCTTGAGTTGAAAGCAAGCACATCTTCTTCATAGGAAGTGTACTTTTTATGAATAGCCCCTGAAACAAAGGTCACATACTTACTGCACTCTACCCAGCTGGTGTAAACACCAGGCTTTGTTCCTTCAAAAACAACATACCAACCAACCATTGGTCTGCATTCAAAGAGCCATGAAGAAATGCCTCAGTGAGTAAGCTTCAGGTGCAACCCTATTTATTGTTCCTTGAGTTTGTCTAGTCTACATGAAGCTTCAGTCATGACAAACTCAAGAAACACAAAACAGGAGAACACATGACAAAGATGTAGCACATCACAGGCACAAAAAGAGTAGTGTGGCCTCAGACACCATAATGTTTGTTTCAAGTGCACAAATAAAACATATCATCGGTGGCACTAAGTTGAAATATGAGTAGGGCATGTTTGTTTGCCTGCAGAAACCAATGTAATAGCAAAGGACAATAATCAGGAGCAACCTAGAATCATGGGACACACCCAACCCAGCCATCAACCCAGCAATGCTAGTGAGTTGCTTCGGTATGGATGTATCCCATGGTTTCATGGAACTCCTAAGAACATGAAATAGCTGATATAGATTGGTGCCACCTCTAAAAATTAATGTGTCATCATAAGCCACAAACACAAGCAAATAAGTTCAACAAAGTGCCAACACTAAACAAGTTCTAGCAACCTCTAAAAAGTAGTTATTACAGTTATCTAGCAAATAAGTTAAACAAAGTGCCAACACTAAACCAACAAATAGAACTAGTTGCAGAAAGAACCCACAAATGAAACACTACTCCCTCACATTGGCACGGTTGTCCCACATGGCTTCACAGATGGCATCCCTATAGGCGGTCATGGAAGGCATGTCTTCGGACTCCAAAGCCTCCACACGCTCATTACGGCGCCTAGGAACCCACTCTTCCTCAGTATGCACTACTTCATCAGCCCCTAACCCCAAGATCTAGTTGTGCAAGATGCAGAGCCTGAACAAGCTTCACCTGAGTCTTAAACTTGTGGAATGGCTTGTCATCAATGATCTTAAACCTATTTTTGAGGGCCCCAAATTCTCTTTCATAGCTCACCCTAAGGGAGCTGTGCCTGTGGTTGAAAAATTCTTTGGCATTTGATGGCCTGCGCCCAGGACCATACTCAGAAAGGTGATACCTAACACCCTTTTAAGGGGGTAGGAAACCTGTTTTGCAGGCATAACCAGCATCAACCAGGCGGAACTTACCTGAGACAAGTGGAAGTTTAGTTACTACAATTTAATTACATAGAACCTAAGCTACCCTTGTACCATGCATGTTTACCTTCAGGAACAATTAGCCCTTGAAGTCCCTAGTTTGGTTTTAGATAATTGATGAAACCTAAGGACTAACCTTGTTTCTAAGTGGATGATTTAGAGAAAGGTAGTCCATGCCAAGTGGAGCTCAATGATGAGTCATGACATAAAGTTATGTAACCTAAGAATGGTGAAGATCAAGATGGGCTTGGCTCGATGGACTGTTGAAAGTGTGAAGGGCAAGTTGAGGCTTCGAAGTGAAGGACCGTGGGACGGTGAAGCTTGGGTAAGGCTTGGGGCCGATGGACCGACCAACGGTGAAGAGCAAGTAAGATCGAGATCGATGGACTAAGACGGTTATATGATGACATGGAGTGTCACGTGTCATGTGAAGGCTTGGCGGTTGATGGAAAAGCAAAATGGGCTCAAGGCAAAGGTATAACCTATAGGGCCATTTTGTTTTGCACTCAAGACACCATAGAGGGTGTGAGTGGTTTAGGATCGATAGCCGAAATATGAAGAGGGGAGATCTTCGGTATTTCGTTTCATGAGTGCCACTAGGTCCATCATTTCATGTGATTGCATTAGGATCTAGTGCATGATGAAAAATCCTTTGAAAATGCTTTGAAAAATGGTAACACACATGCACATGGAGATGTCACTTGGTGGTGTTGGCACATTTGCAAAGGAGAAGTTGGAGAAGGTTTGACGAACTCTTGTGTTGGAAATGAGAGATGATGTCTCTTGGGTTGTAAAACTGCTTTGATCGATTATTATTTAGATCTAGTAGCTATGTGAGTTGTGTAGCCATTTGAGTAAGCTTTCTAACGAGTCCAAGATCATCAAAAACGGAGTTCGGAGCTAAGAGATATGCCCGATTTAGTGCGGAGTGGTCTGCTGCCCTGTGAGCGTCGGACGCTGAGCGTAGGACGCGTCTTACGAGCGTAGGACTCGTCCGACGAGCGCCGGACATCCAACAGCAAGGGGTGCAGCTTGGGCGGAGCGCCGGATGTGTCCGTGGCTGAGCGTCGGATGCCGGGCGAGAGTTCCGAACGCCCAACAGCAAGGCGTGCAGCTCGGGCCGGACGCATCCGCGGCTGAGCGCCAGACACATCCGGCGATGTTAACTGTTGAATTTTTTGTATAGAGCAAAAATGAATAGCACAGGACACGTCCTGCGAGGGGCATAGGACACATCCTACACTCACAAAACTTGAATTTTGTGGGGAACTTTTGCCTAAAGGCTAGTTGAACGGTTTGGGGCTATAAATAGAGGTGTGGCCAGGCATGGCATACTCTCTTTCTCCTCTAACTTGCTTGGCATCCCCTTGAGCTTAAAAATAGCCCTCCTCTCATCCTCTCTTGCTTGGTTGCTCATCATAAGTGAGGATTGAGTGATTCAAAGTGCATTGCATGAGTCGATTCATCTAGTGGCACTCTTGCGAGTCATTTGACCGGTGGATTTCTTGTTACTCTTGGAGAGTACGGCTCCTAGCTGGCTTGGAGGTTGTTGGAGGCGTTGGGAAGAGTTGATGATTGTTCTTGCCCACCTTCAGTTGATTTGTGAGAGGTTCTTGAGTTTTCCTCGGTGGAGTGCCAAAAGCTACTCTAGTGGAATGCGCGTGTCATTGAGTTACCTCACTTGAAAGTGGTGTCTTGCGGTTCCCTTGCGGGGGAGTGCCTTGCGGGGCAAGTGGCTTGAGGGTCACACCAAGGAACCATCTAGGTGTTGGTCGACATAACCGGTGATGTAGCTTGTCGGTGCACAAGCGGGTGAACAAAACAAATGTGTCATCCTCTTTGTCTCTCGGTGATTGGTTCTTCATCTTGTGATTGTTGTCATTATAGTTGATTGGATATCATCTTGGTGATTGGCAACATCTTCACTTCATCGTCGGTATAAGAATCACCTCTCTATCTTGTATTTACTTTCTCATATACATTGTGTAGCTTGTGAAGAATTGGTTATCTTGCTAGCTCAACAGATTAGAAAGTAGTGACTTAGCCTTTGAGTGTCTTAGAGATCATACATATACTAGAATTATCAATAGGAGGCTTGCTCACCATCTAGGCTAGGCAAAACTATGGTTATCGCCATTTGTTTTGCTAACAAGTTTTGTCTAGTGATTTTGTAGAAATTTTAATAGGCTATTCACCCCCCTCTAGCCATCTAGGACCTTACAGCCATCCTTCCCTTTCAAGAGCATCAGCAAGAAGGAGAGCATCATGAGCTGACCCTTCCCACCCAGCAAGGACATATATATGTGAACTTCAGATCAAATCCCACAGCTGCCATCACATTCTGTGTGCAGCCTTTCCTACCCCTAATTGGCTGACCCTAGGAATCCTTGCCAAGACATGGGTTCCATCAATAGCACCAATGCATTTCTAGATAGTAGGAAAGAGTGATTAGTAAGGTGAGTAGACATGTTTACCTTAAGGACTACAAAGAGGTATCAATGGCAGATTACCTTGAAATATGGGTTCCACCTGTGCCTGCCTAAGATCTTTGGGTGAGGAGGACCAGTGTGAGGTTTGCTTAGCTCCTGCCTAAGTTCCCCAACAAAATAAAGGACATGATGGAGTTCCTGCGAACTGTCTCTATGGACCTCCTAAAGGTATTATGGACAACCCTAAACCTCTGGTTGTGGCCAACCACATGCAAGAACATGGCAACCTGTTCCTCTACTGATGCATTCAAAGAGTCTACAACAAGACCCCTATCTCTAAACAGCTTGCACAAATGGAAGAAAGGAGCTATGCCCATCCTAAGCATAGATATGCACTCACTGTCTGTCAAGTTGTAAATCTTGGCAAGCACCTTAGCCCTGTGCTCATCTGCCTCTAACCTAGGGCCATAACTAATGCCCTCCTCATCCTCATCTCCTCTATGCCTCTTTAGCTTTGAGGAAACAAGGGAAACCATGATAACTACCATGGATGATGCCCTGGAAACCATGAGGGACCTCTTTTTCTGGGAATCCATCTACATTAATGAGTTGAACATGCATTTTAGCAAAAAAATAGGAATGGTAAATAAACAGTGGCCTCAGTGATGTGGTTGATTGGTCCCAAAACCTCATGTATACTTCCCATTCCTCGCCTTCCTGATTACCAAAACCAAGGCTTCAGATGAGCAGGATGATGAGGCACAGGAAGTACACTCAAAGGATTGCATCCTAATCCATCCTACATCGAAACATCATCGACAGAAATCGAACTATAAACAACAAAAGAAAGACCCCAGTCTCAGCCATATGTATAGCTAAAAACAAGCATCACAACACGAATCAGGCAACCGCAAGCATCGTTAACTAGGACTTAGCCATCGCAATAACCACACAGACCAACGAAATCGGGCCTGGTAAAGCACACATGAGTCGCTCAAAGAAGTAGCAGCAATAGATCCGTCGAATCAACACAGCGACCACCGAAATCGGGTCCTATGAACCACAAATGAAGAGTTATCACCTTGCTTTGCTGACGGAGAGGAGGAAGAACACGATGGCCTGGGAAGGAGGAGGCAGATCCACAAACAAGGCGACCTCCATGAACCAGCAGCACCATGAACTCGCCTCGCCATCGCATGTCCCAGATCCAGGCAAACAAACACAGCCCCAAGCCCTGGCACAGCCTCGCACCACCGAGGAAGACGACGACGAAGACCACCCCCGTTTCGCCGGTGAGACAGAGGAGGAGAAGTCGCCACGAGCCCTCGAGGCTGCTTCGACCCCGCCGCCACCATGCACTGCCGGATCTGAGAGGTCCAAGAGGAGAGGAGAGGAGAGAGCGGGAGGGAGTGAGGATGAGAGTGGAGTGGAGCGGATGAAACCCTAGTGGTGGAGGCGGAGGGCTTAAGGAGGGGGAAACTTCACCATCTCGCAGGATCCGAAACGGGCAGCCCACCAACCGATGAAATGAGAAACCGGGGACGCGGGGTGGGCGCAGGGTGCACGCTCGCGGCCTGGCCCAAAAAAGGCCGAATCGAACTTCGCTCCAGATGCAGCTTTTCGACTGCTTTAATGAGCGTGCGGGCCGGGCCCGAAGGCATTGCAAGCAAACAAACAGGTGGCTTGGTCGGACTCAGCCAGGCCCAAGGCCTCATGCAGGCAAACAAACACGCCCTAGGCAACTAGGGTTTTTCACTCTTCCTCCATGATTTCCTGCCTGATCGGATCCTTCAGCGAGTGTGAACACAAGTCCTTACGCTTGGTAATGGGGTTGAACCCGCCCCTTCCCATATCTCAAGAGCCCTAATTACCACCCGACCCGACCCACCCCATTGGCCCAAAGGCCCCAACCCGTAGTCACCATGTAAGTTGATCTATGACGTACGCGCCGATCTACGACCACAGCGCCCTAACCCGTCCTAACCTGTTTGTGTCATCAACCCAACCCGCCCCGACCCGTTTCACAGTGTCACCCGTTTCTACCCATCCAATAATACCCGTTTTAATACCCGCCCAAAAAACCCGTCAAGCCTCGCCCCATTGCAGGAGTACAAGTCCTCCACCCATACCATCCTTCGTGTCCAAGTTCGATCTCCATTCTGGAGCCCAACCTCAATTTGCTAGCCTCAGCTTGGGTTTGGTCGTTGTGAAACTGGTGTGTCATTGGTGAGGTCGATCTAATGGAGTCTTGTGCTAATAAGGTGATCGGGATGCTAGAGAAGATAAAGCTGACAGAGTCGAAGAAGATTAGGGGATCAAGTGGAGGATCCAGTGGTCGAGGGGATCCGCTAGCCATAGGGGGCGATAGATAAGGTACTGGGAAAGGCTCCTCTAACATAGCTAGCTACTACGTCCAGAGATGTTGTCCGTCCTGTGCCCTCCGATGTTGATCCTGCGGTAGCAAGCAAATAGTGCAGGAAGCCATTAACAGATCGGCCCATGTAAGTTGTTGCGGCCCACGTAGCATCAATAACACTGCTACTCGATGAGGAGAAAAATCCGAGGCACTCCAGATTCATGCGCCGCCGCCATGCATTCGGCCGGCCATGCAGCTCCCTCTCCTCCTGAGGAGGCTTTGTGCTCCCTGGACGCGCGGAGGACGTGCGTACGTACATGGAACCTGTGACGTCAAACCATAAGATCGAGGAGCAGATCCACTATAGGACGTTCGCGTCCTACAGCTCGAGGTTCGTCTTTCCGTCAGAGGAGAGCGAGTCCTTGTCCCCGTTCTACTACTCGTTCGACAGATGGATACAATAGATGCTCGAACTGCGCTATGGACCGGCGAAGTCCAGCCCATGACGTCGATGGTGGCCATGGAGCACGAAACGGTGGCGACGGCGTGCGATGTGGCCGACGAGCAGCACGCCACCATCTCCTCCGCGGCGGCCATGCTGATGTCGCTGTGGACAAGGAATAGAACGCGCGGTGTCCTGGTCGGAGATGAGAACCGGCGCATGCTAGACTGCGTCATGAAGCAGAGCGTTCCCAGTCGGCCGTGCGGGGACCGGAGCGCGGACAGGGTACTACATACTACCCCTCGCACCGCAGGTGCTCCACGGCTGCCCCAGCTGGCGCGGACATGACCACGAAGAGCGCGCCCGAGGCGTCAGCGACGTCGACCGACACCATCACACCCGACGCGGCGACGCGCCGCAGCCGAGCGTGTAGACGCGCGTCCACCGGTCGCTGACTACTGTTGTCATGGCGCTACTCTGCTTGTCTCATTCTCTTTGTTTTCTTGGTCGAATCAGTTGGCTTACGCCTCGCGGTCAGGTGATGCGATGGAGGAAGCTGGCGCCGTAGTCATGGAGCTGGGACTGCAGGTGCTCGCGTGTGCGTGTTGCTCGACCACGCGCCCGTGCCGTTGCTCTCACGTTCCGTTGAGTCTTGCGGGCTGCAGGCCCGCGGCGCGGCCGCTCCCCCTCGCGCGCAGGGCTCGGGCAGCGGCTGCTCTCCTGCGCAGCTATGTTGAGGGAGTGAGATAAGGGCTGCTCGTTTGGCACTATAAGGGCGGCTGAGCGAGGCGTTTTTTCTAATGCAGCCTTACAGTGGAATCCACTATAAGTACGGTTTTAGATTCAGCCGCTCTTACAGTGCACCCACTGTAAAGGCGCCTCATTATTCAGCCGTCCTTATAGTGAAGGCACTATAAGGGCGATAGAATACTGAACCGCCCTATAGTGATTTTTTAGAAAAAAATAAAAATTACAATAATCAAATCTGACCTTAAGTTACATATATAAATCTGGTGCTCGTGCTTGTGCTCCAGCGAGGGACAGGCAGGTGTTGGCGGTCCTTAAGTTACATTTTATACCGCCAATAATTATATAAATCCATAGAACATGATGGAAAAATATTCTTTAATTAACAAGCTCCACGATTTTTGGTGTTCTTCAGTGTTTTGTAGAAAAATTAATATTTTATGGAATAGAAGTATCTCAAACAGTGAAATAGAGCACACCATTACGGAGAGCTCGTCACGATAATCAAAATGCATATATTATTTGCTATATTTAGAGCTCCCAATAAAAAGATATGAATTATGCAAATTAAAAAGAAGTGTTGACGTCATTGCTGACGTCAGCACTCCTAAAGTCAACGCCAACTGCCAACCAGAAGCAGCCATGTGGCCTGCTGGTGGCCCACGCTGGTTGTGTCAATGCGGCAGGTCGGGAACAGCTGCTGCCAGCAGGGCCCGCCCAACCAGCCCCACAATGCAGCAGGCGTCGGCAGAACAGGGAGCAGCAACGGGCCAGCGGGCCCCAGGCGCGCAGGCGCTGTCCCCGCTCAGGGGCACCGACGACCGGGCCACCCAGTCAGGCGGCGCCGCGTGGCACCCCGGCCCCCCACGTGCGGGCGGGACGCTGGCGGTTCGGCCGGCTCGCCTGGCCACATGGCGCACGCGGAAGGCACCCCCGGAGGCGGTTGCGCGGTCCACGCGGCTGGCACGGTTGGGCCGGCCGGTTGGGCCTGGTTCAGCCGCCCGCCTGGCCAGATTACTTTCCAGAAACAGTAGACAACACAGTTTACATCGGTTCACCTCCGGTTCGGGGCATTAATGGTTGGTTCTCGTCCGGTTTTCAGCGCTGATTGATTGCCAATCAAGATACCGACCTAGGAAGGTCGGTTTGCATGCCTCCAACTGTCATTAGGCAGGAGGTGTAGTGTAAAAGTGTTCCTCTCCTCTCCACTATAAATAGAGGGCCTCTCCTCTCATTGTAACAACTCATTATTATTCATTCTAGTCATCCACACAAGAGGTCACAATGTAGAGAGGAAGAGCAAGCTCCATTCCACTAGCTTTTAGCTAGATTAGTGTAGGGAGTGAGAGAGGGAAAGAGTTGGAGAAAGAGCGGAGTCGAAGCAGTTCTGCCTCCGGGTGGACAAAGCGCCGGGCTTGTTGGCTCTCGTTCCAGCTTGTACCTCTACGATCGTCTTGCTACTTGAAGTAAGCGGTTCATGTTCAACTTTGGTTTGATTCTTTAAGCATGTTACTTTCGTAAAGCTACTTGTTTGTGGGGTCGTCATTCGTCCTTTAGACGGATGCTGTAGTAGAGGACTCCTGATAGAGACGGATGTTCCTGTACGCATCTAGAGTAGTAGTCGCTTGCGTAGACGTGGTGTCTAGGCTAGAGGCTACCTTCGTATGCTGCGCGCGCCCATGGGAAGAGGGGTAGGTGGCAGGTGGTGACAGCCCTGTCCACTCATATCTGCATTCCCCCACGTTCAGACGCGGAGTAGAGCTGATGCTGATATCGCTTGACAGATCAAGTGCGTCAGTGGGCCTGAAGCAAGCAAGTAGTGGGAAAGTTACCATCGCTTATATGCGTTTGACCTTAGAAGAACCTCTCTACCCAAGCTATACCTTTCGTCTCTTCTGAGTAAACTATCTAAGAGACTAAGTACAAAGACCATTTCTTTGGGAAATTATGATACTCTGAATACTTCTAGGTGAAGGCTACAACGGTATTTCCATGCGCTTGTAGACTTTTCTGCTGATGATAAGAAGCGCCAACAGCGAGGCGGGAGATCGTAGGCATATCAGAGGACCGAAATGGAGGAGGACGTGCAGGAAGATGGATCTGGCGGGCCTCCGTCGTCGCAAGCACGTGGCGCTCATCCCGTCGCGCTGTGCCGCGAGCGCGTGGCGCTAGATCCTGCCGCGCTGTGCCGCGGCCGATCGTCGGTACGCGCTTGCCGCCGCGCATGCTGCCTACTTCCGCTCGCTCACCACCGTCGGTGATGCGCTGCGGTGATTCGTGGCATCCAGGCTCACGCCTATGTGATCGGGAGGAGCTGGAGGGGCGCCGGTGTAGGGAGGGAGGAGGAGGGGCGCAATGAGGGAGGGAGGAGGAGGACGACGTGCTACGTGTGTACGGGAGTTAGTGATTGGGGAGGAGGAAAGAAAGGAGTTAGGGTTTGGGGAGGCAACCGGCTTCATTTTTAACTAGCCAACGTGAATCCTCCACCGTCCGATCTAGGATCAGACGACCACGATCGCGCCGCGGCCAAGCAGGCCTTTATGGGCCGCCAAGACAAGTGGGCCGAGTGGGCCTAGCAGGCCGCGCTAGCTGCAGCTACTGCTTAGGCGGGCCGGTGGGCTGTCTAGTTGTCGCAGAACTTCCTAAATTATATGGCCCACACGCACCTATCATTGTCTCAAAGACTTCTGATAGCCATGCATGTGTTCCAAATAACTTAGAAAGCCCTGTCGGGTGCCCTCAAAGGACCCCGATTAAACCACATTTATCAACTCATACCAGGATCAACAACGGAGTAGCTACAACATTACCACATTTATGATAAAACATATATCAGAGTGCGGAAGAGTAATAACATTAAGTTTACAAAATATATGAAAAAGTTAACTTTTACAAACTTGACTTTAATTGCGGAAGCGGCGGAAGCAGAGAAGAACTTCAGAAGTCAACTTAGGTAGAACGCCTAAGTCAGGAGGGGACAACCAGATCACGTCGAGCCCACCGACATGAACTTGATTTAAACACCAATTAGCACCTGCAATAGGGGTTCAACAAACCCTGAGTACAAAAGTACTCAACAAGATTGACCCGACGGAAAAGAGGGGTGAAGACTCAGGAAATGCAGACTAGAGGGACAAGGTAAGGTCTGTAGAAGATAAGAAGTTTTGCAGAAAAGCTTTACAGAAAGGAAAGGTTGCTTGGACTACTTCCAATTATCAACCAACTTCATTATTGATCCTTAATCTTTATTCAAGTTGTTACTACGATGATGAACAACGATCGAGTCTTCTTCTCCGAGAAGCAACGGTGATTCGAATCCATTTTCATACTCAGCTGGGACCTAGGCGACTGAGCATATCGGAGACTTTAACTCCGAAGCACCCCAGATACACCGATATACCGGGATAACAACCTCAGCCGTATATCACCACATGATACACGTGAGCTCTGCGGCCCAGCGTATCGAGATACATGGGAACTTAAACCCCACAGTAAAACACACTATGACACAGATGGGATCTCTGGCCCCACGCTAGGTCACTCCATGGCATACACGGCTCCAACCATCCGTATACCACTTCATGCATGTGGATTTCTAAATTCTCGATATCATCCAGTTCACCAACGGACGGGACCTAGGGCATCAACAGACGAGAACACTACAGAGGGACTCCATTCCCAGTGCAAGTTCGCCGTCCGGACTCGATTTATTACTATCATCAAGATTTCAACAAAGAAACCAATCTCATCTTTTTCATTCTTTTGCCTTTGAACAATTTAAATAAATAAGCAGGGCTAAGCATTACTACTCATCTTCCAAGTAGGTAACAAGGATTAAGGAAATAAGACAGGTAATGCAATTTATGGGTTTTCACTCAACTCCTATTACTTAATGCACATATTATAGCTGAAGCGGTAAAACTTTTTATAAATAGAATAGGGTTGAATGCATCCGGGGCTTGCCTGTGTTGCAGCGGTAGTTAGTTCCCGTCAAGATCACGGGTGTTACGCTTGACACAACTCCAGGATGGATGACACCACATCATGAATCCGCGACTTCACTTCGATGGTGGATGGCATTTTCCGGAGATTGTGCACCAAGATCCACTCACTCTCGAATAACTACACGTATTTAATGATGCATGTTTTAGCATGATGAACTCACGACATGATGCACAACAATGTATTGGTGCAAGCATAACAAGATTAAACAACTAGCTAATTATAAACTATTTTAACAGCATTACAGAAGATAAATATAAAACTCCATATATTCTAAAATTATATAGCCATATTAGGTGTTAACATGACATAGCAGAATCATACAAAGGTAAAGGAACCATATTTTTCATTTATATATTTTTATTATAATTATAAACCATTTAATAAGTAATAAGCAAGATAAATCAAAAGGTCAAGCATACGATATCCAATGACCACAATATTTTTACTACAACACACATATATCACAAGAAACATGTCATAAAAATTTCAAGTCAAAAGGAGTCACATAGCATGAGATATGAATTTCCTTTTCTTTAAACATTAAATAAAGGCATGAAACATAGCTAATTATTTTTATATAAAACATGGCATGTTTCATATTTTTAATAAAAATTAGGCATTACAAGGAACACAATAAAATTTGGTTCACCAAAAACGGAGTTACGAAACTCCAGATATGAATTTTTAAAGTTTGGGAAAATCTGTTACAAATAGGTCCTCGGGGTACTATTCACCTGAGTCTATAGCTGTGCAGTTAGGACCCTGGCTTTAGTTAAATTCTCGGACGAAGTCCGGTCGTGATTCATGTACAGAGAACGCTCAGGAAGGCCGTTTCCGGCGGGGATAGTGCTCACCAGCGGCAAAGGAGAGGCATAGAAGCATCCTTGGACTCGTGCGCATCCGATGGTGCACTCAAATCGACTAGAACTAGTGCGTGGAGGGGTGTGGCCACGCGAGCTGCGGCCATGGCGGCGCGGCGTTCTGTGGAGCAGCGGCTCTGGTGCAGGATAGACGAAATTGAGGGCACGGTTAGCTGCAGGGGAGTAAGGCGAACTCAAAGACAAAGAAAAACCAGAAAAACAACCGACGACGATGACCGTTGCCTGGCGAGGCGCACGGCGGCCATGGCGGCTGTGAACAGAGAAGGGAAAATGGCGGCCGGTGCTGAGCTTATAAAGAGAAATAGAAGATGATGGAGTGCCTGGAGCCTTCGCGGGCGTGGCCACGCAGCTGCTCGCACGGAAGGTCTCGAAGACACGGCAAAATGGCTCACGGCGATGACGCGGCAGCAAAAACGGACCAGAGAAAAACGGACGACGACGCGGCAGCAAAAACGGACAAGAGCAACATCGGACCAGAAAAACGGACCAGTCACTCGCGCGGGTACTGTTCATCCAAATTACAGGACTGCCACTCGTCGAAAATTGTAAATTACTCCCAAATTTATATAGGAACTTAAAAATCTCCAAAAATAAAGTTTGCATAACTTTTCAAGAGCTACACTTTTCATTTAAGAAACATTTTCAAATTCTGCATAGATTTTTAAATATGAATTCAAATTTAAAAAGAATACAAAAAGGGTCAAATCTCTAGAAACAAACATTTGAAATTACTTTTGATTTTTCTGAACAACTTGAAAATATTCCAATCTATGAAATGTTCAGATTATCAAACCAAACACTTTTCATAGAGAAAGTTTTCCCAAATTTTGAATAATTTTTGAAATATGAAATTAAATTAAAAAGGGGATAAGTGTTGGAAAACTGTATTTTCAAATTTATTTTTGGAAACTTGAAAAACTTTGAATACCAATATTGTAGCTCTTATCAAGATCTACAAACTATATTTTGAGAGTATCTCAAAAGTCCTTATAGATTTTAAAATATAAAAAAGGGATAAAATAAAGTTTTGAAAATAGTTTTTAAATAGCAATCAACTCATCATTTCATGTATAAAACAAAGCACCACATAAATGACATTATTAAAACATGAATGCATTTATGTCATGATGCTCAATGATTATTCTTAATAATGAACTTGATTATAATTTTAATTGCTTACTAACATCTGGGATGTTACACTAGTGGGGCCTATGGACCCACGGGTCCCACTTGTCAATGGCTCAATTTGATTTAGGGTTAGATCAAATATTTGAAAAATCATATCTGGAGTATTACTTGTCCAAATTTAGTGAAACAAGTTTTGTCAGGTTTTTGATGATGCCTTGTTTTTATTAAAAATATAAAATATGTCATATTTTATAGTAAAATAATAAGTTATAATTTATGCATTTAATTCATGCTTAAAAGGGAGAAATTCATATATCATAACCTGTTGCTTCTTTTGACTTAAAATTTTCATGAGATGTTGTTGATGCTAAGAATGAGCTGTGGTTTAAATTTTAAACAAAAAAGGTAATTTGAATGGTTCAAATTTTAAATTTTAAAATTTTTACACCTCAAAACCAGTTTTCGAAACCCCACATGGTCTCAACTCGAAAAGTCATGAATACCAAGATTGGTCCACTCATCAAGATCTACATCTCATGCATAGGATCTTTTTGCATTTGACAAAGCGTTCGCAAAGTTTAGTTCTAAATCCATAAGTCTCGCATATAGTTTCATAGTCTATATGAGATTTAAGATTTTATAACTAGTGTTTACTAACAGATTCTCAAATGCAAAAATGACCTATGTATCTGTAGATCTTGATGAGTTATACAAACACGGTATTCAAAAGTTTTTCATTTGAGGCCATTTAGTGCCTCATTTGACCAGGTTTGACCAAGTCAAATCTTAAATGTTTAAAAATATGACTAGTGTTTACTAATACTTTCTTAAATGCAAAATTATACTATGTAACAAATGTAGATGTTGATAAGTTATACAATCTTGGTATTCAAAAGTTTTCATTTGAGATCATTTAATGTCTCATTTAACCAATTTTATCCAAAATCACACTAAGGGCGCCTCGTTATCCAGCCGCCCTTACAGTGGATCACAGTAAGGACGACTGGATATCCAGCCGCCCTTACAGTGACCCCCCACTATAAGGGCGGCTCAGCTTACCAGTCGCCCTTACAGTGGTCACTGTAAGGACGATTGGTAAGCTGAGGCCCGCCTGAACCACTGTAAGAGCGGCTGGGGACATTGTTTTGTGGATTTTTCGCGTAACGGGAGACGACAACTAGCAGCAATCGGACGACGACCATCTCCAAGCATTCTGGGGTCCAGGAATAGGAATAATGATGAGAGAGAGAGCGATGTCGGCGGACGACACTTTCTCAGGGGCCTGCTCACCTGGCCGAGGGAGGCGGCGAGCGGAAACACTCGGTCGTCGGCCATCTTCTTCAAGCGTGTCGGCGGCGAGCCGACGAATGAATTTGAAATAGGTCTGTTTTCCCTTTCGTCGAACTTCATGCTCTGCTACCTGGGCCATATCGTGTACATGGGCCAAGGCTTGTGTGCATCAGAAGCGGATTCGTACCGCTGGATTATAAACGGACGGCATCGGGCTCAAGTACGTCCCTCGACGTAGAAGTCGGTTCCCTCCCGGCCCGTCCCCCAAACTTAGATCGCGATAACCCGATTCACCCATGACCGTGAGGGCCTGGCGCGGCCACCATCGAGTACGCCGCCGACGTCGCCTCCAGCAAGGATGTCGGTTCCTCCTCAGCGCACTGGCACCAGCAACGACGCCACCACCCCTCTTGTCACTCTAGCCTGCCCTCGCGCGGCGCCGTCGTCGCCATTCTGCCCGCCGTGCCTAGCGCTGTCTCCAACTGTTGGGAGGCCTCCGCCGCACCCGCCGCGCTCTGCAGCCTGTTTGTGGACGGATCCAATCGAGCTCCAATCGCAGAAGGCCAAGGTTTTCGTCCTCTACACTTGTTTCACATTTGATTTATTTCATATACCATGAATTGGGAATGCAGCAATACAGAAGTAAAATATCAGACCTGACATCTAAGACAGGATGGCAGTTGTGGTGATCTGTATGGATAGTTTTTTTTGGATGTGTAGAGATCAAACCGTATGGTGTGTAGCACTAGGCCTTTGGTTAGTCAAATGTTCGTTTGCTGCTTTTGGTTTATATGATCTGAATCAGATTGTCATAATTAAAAGCAGGTGACTGCATCTGGCATTTTCTTTGTCTGCCTGAACTCATCTATAGCTGTGCCTTGGTTATATGCCACGGTCATCTCAAAATCGCATTTTTTGTTATATGATTAATGGAAATGGAGAATGCCTGGGTTAAAAAAATTCTAAGAGCTTACCAAAGCTTTTTCCCATGTATCTTCTGATAACTGCAAGAACATTGACAACACACTCAACAGGCAATCATATAATAAAATAGTTGTTCACTGTCGAAAAGAGGAACTGAATGAAACAAACCTTAAACTTAGGGCATGTAACAAGATGAGAATTTGCATCTGCATATGAAGCCACTTCATTTATTGTGATATTAACCTTTTCTGAAGTCAATCTTCCCCTCACCTGCGTGGCTGCGTGACAACAGAACACATAGTTCACACACAGTGACAATAACAGATGGTTCAATTTGAATGAAAGAAAAGGACAAGGTAGATTGAGAACTAACGATGAGAGTGAATCAAGCTCCTCGGTTGAGATATACCAACGAGGTGCAGGTGCTCTTCCCTTCTTCTCAGCAATACAAGAAAGCATAAGTTCAGGCAACAATTACATCTCTTATGAAAGAAATCCAGCTAGAATCAATGAACAATCCACAAGATATGTAACTTACCCTAGAGCTGCAAGTGGCTCATCTTTAATGTTCACATCACATTCACTAGCTTCAGTAAAAGAAGAGTCAAAATGATGCAGCATCCCAGAAGACAAACAACATGCTGTTAATGCTAAATGAAGGCAGAAACAAAAGACTTAACTGTATTTAGAAAATACCTTGATGAGTTCTGTTCAAGCTGAGTAGCAAAAGCATCCTTGTGCATTCCAAAAGGTAAGTTTGCAAGCATGGGCTGCAGCTTCTCTTCCTGCTTCAAAGACTGCTGGACCAGCTTCTGCATATGGATGCAATAAAGCAGCAAGTAAGAAAATAACACATCTACTACCAAGAGATTGAATAGAATTGATATATCCATTTTCCCTCGAACAACTTTCCAAGCAAACAAAATGTAACAGCACTGGTGTTTACGCACATAGTTTAATAATGCTTACGCATAGCATTCAGGTTAATAAGCAGGGTGGGGGGTCCCATAAGATGGTCAAACCAAGGTAGAGTTTTAAGTTATGGGACTATCGTTCAGTGGGTAAACTTAAGGAATGCTAAGAGAATTACTAAAGATAATAACAATTCTGAACGGTGAAAGTTTGTGACGAACAATAGGCACTAATTGGGTTTCTTGCTAGAGAAAGTACAGGAATATTAGAGCACCATCTATACCTTGGCCTTGGGGATGGCATCAAGCTCCTCCTGAAGACGGTTGCGGATGGTCTGATGAAAGCACAGGTATCACTGAATCAAGTAAGCGCATGTGAGAAGCATTTTGCACGGTCTGGAGGCAACCAGATATTGCCGGATTACGGAACGTGCACTAACTCAAATCAAATGAAATTTCTTCAGGCCTGTTTTGAGAGTATAAATACCCGATGGTGCCTGATCCGAACATCATGGAAGCGCCCAAGATGACGAAGGACCTGGACGAAAGTCAACGTAAGCAACTTATATTGCTAAAAAAGCAAGTATGCCAAGACCAGCAAGTTCAATTCCAACGCATATCAAACATATTTACATCTTTTGAGATGACAAACTTTGTCAAGGGTATTGCACATAATTGCCCTAACCAGTGCATCTTATAGCCTACTGTTCTGAAGGGTTGCAAACTGGAATGCAGGGTGTATCCATGGTTTGTAGCACAAGGTATAAAAGCCATAACGAAACTGCTTGTAATTGTGTATTTGTTTATCTAACACTTAATGTAAGATTATAGATCATTTTCTCTTCTCTCTTCTTCAGTGGTGCAAGTTTGACCACACACATTTAGTTTACTTTGATTATACATCAGAAAGGACAAAAGAAACAACAAGTTTTTCCAAATAAGAGCTTGCATAGAGGCCAAACATTCTATCCAACATAACTATCTTTAGTTATGTAAATGGTTATTTAAAAAATATAGTGACATGATCTACACATTGTTGCAGTAAGTAGCCAAAGTTGTATATACTTACAGTAAGAATAGCTTTGCCAGTATTGTCAAGTTTTAGACTAGATCCTTTTATATCTGCTTCTAGGAAGAAATGGTTGCCCTTTACTGCATCTTTTGCTGCAATGTCCCTTAATTCTTGAATAAAATATACAAATAAATTTATTTTTCCAAATAAAAGAAGAAAATGAATCTGATTGACTACCATGGAGAGGAATGATAAGATGGCAAGGAAGAGAAATCTAGAATGTAACGATTCTCATATTAACTAATTTTCTATGCTTCCCATTGAAGAACCTTTGGTGGTCGCAGAAGTTCCCAACTTAGAAAACCCAGGAAGTCCAATATGTGATTCAAGTGATGAGTACTCATATGAGGGGAACAGTGAAGGAGAAATAGAGAGGTAGAAGAGTCAGGAGAACAGGTATGACAACAAAGCACCAATTCCTGTTTTTGTTCTTGGGATGGCGCACGGGTGCAACATTCAGTTCAAGAAGGCCCTGCAAGTAGATTAAAGGCATATAGGCATCTCAATTTCATCAAGGATGAGAAGACTAGGGTAAGAGCTATTTGTACTTGGACTAGTTGCAATTGGCTCATATATGGATCGAAGACTAGCAGATCAGAGTGGTTCAAGGTTGTCAGATTTGATGATGTCCCACCTGCCGACCAAGGAAGAATAACAAACTGGTAACTTTCGCAAGGATAGTCAAGCTCTGCTACAATCAGATAAGGGATAGCCTAACTTGGAAGGTGGACCTCATCAAGCAAGCTGTGCTGAAAGACTTCCTTGCTGATGTGTCCTTATCCAAGTGCCAGAGGGCCAAGTCTTTAGTACTTAATTAATGCTGCTTTGGATTTTATGAAGGAAGAATACACAAGGGTCTATGACTACAAAGCTGAGTTACTGGGAGCAACCCAGGTTCAACTGTTGTAGTATGCAGAATTTGAAAGACAGGAAAGTATTTGAGAGATTACATTGCTGCTTTGATGCTTGATTGGGTAATCAGCTGTCTAGCAGTAAAGAGAAGTAAAGACTAGCAGTAAAGAGGGGGACAAGAAGTAAAATATCAGACCTGGCATCTAAGAGGCAGGATGGCACTTGTGGTGATCTATATGGATAGTTTTTTTGGATGTGTAGAGATCAAACTGTATGGTGTGTAGCACTAGGCCATTGGTTAGTCAAATGTTTGTTTGCTTCTTTTGGCTTATGTGATCTGAATCAGATTGTCATAATTAAAAAGCAGGTGACTGCTTCTGGCATTTTCTTTGTCTGCCTGAACTCATCTAAAGTTGTGCCTCGGTTATATGCCACGGTCATCTCAAAATCGCATTTTCTGTTATATGCTTAATGGAAATGGAGAATGCCTTGGTTAATATTCTAAGAGCTCACTGAAGCTTTTTCCCATGTATTTTCTGATAACTGCAATAACATTGACAACACACTCAACAGGCAATCATTAATAAAACAGTTGTTCACTTTCGAAAAGAGGAACTGAATGAAACAAACCTTAAACTAACAAGATGAGAATTTGCATCTGCATATGAAGCCACTTCATTTACTGCGATATTAACTTTTTCTAAAGTCAATCTTCCCCTCATGTACCTGCGTGACAACAGAATACATAGTAGATTGAGAATAACAGATGGTTCAATTTGAATGAAAGAAAAGGACAAGGTAGATTGAGAACTAACAATGAGAGTGAATCAAGCTCCTCGGTTGAGATACTCACAATGTGATTTTTTTTTCTATGCAAAAACAAGGACAAAATATGAGGTGTGTGCTTCCACAAATATGATAGGCATGACAGTACAATTGCATATACTCAGCACTAAAATTGCAGTTGCCTAAATTTGCAATTTACATTAATACTGTGTGCAATTCTTTAGATCACCTACATACATAGTTAACTGAAAATAATATACAATAACATATGTAGCTGTCTATTGAGAAAAACCATATAGTAGTGCATTGCCAATAGGACTCTTTAACAGAAAGGGCGTACTTAATGGCTTGTAGACATCCACAGAAAAAGGCGCAATACTTTGTGAAGGTGAAAAGACATATCCCCGATCTCAATGGTGACATTGCTAGGAACTCCTGAATAGGAGGTGTTAAACAAAATAATTGAAAGACTGCAAAACAAGAAACATGCAGACTACTTTGACGCACTTGCCAATACACATTCAGACACCATCCTAATACATGTAAGCTGTTGTAGCTTTTGTACATTTGTACAGTTCTTTGTTTTTCTTTATATCTGTTGGAGTATGAGTGTTAGGCCCATGAGGCTAGGCCCATGAGGCCCATGCATGACATATATTGCTACCCTTTTAGGGTTAGCCCATGTATTGAGTAATCAGAAATTCCAACATGGTATCAACTTAGGGTTTTCTTCTCCCTCCTCCTCCCCAGCCACCAGCCGCCGCCGGCCG
>CM041639.1:33074847-33086144 GCA_023333625.1 Bothriochloa decipiens | reverse complement strand
GTGGCCTCCCAAGTCACGCGCGGCCCCGGTGCGGCCGCCCCTGCCCTCTCCCTGGCGGCGGGCGCGGGCACTCTTGGCGCGGCACCAGGCGCGGGCGCGGCCCCCAAGCTACAGTGCCGGCGCGGGCTTCCCTAGCATGCGCCGCCCCGACGCGGCCGCCCCTGGCGTGGGCTCCCTAGGTGCACGCGGCCCCGGCGCGGTCGCCCCTGGCACGGGCGCCCCTGCCCTCTCCATGGCGGCGAGCGCCGGCACTCCTGGCGTGGCTGATGCCTACTCGGGCGGCCCCGGCGCAGCCCTAGGCACGTGCGGCCCCGGCGAGGCCCCAGGTGCGGGCGTCCCCAGTGCCGCCGCCTCTGCCCTCTTCCTGGCGGCGGGCGCGGGCACGGCTGGACTCGGTGTGGGCGGTCCCGGCGCCTCTCTCTTCCCCGCCCAGCCTGCTGTGCCCCCTTCCCTCCTCCACGCAGCGGGTCCCTACTCCGTCCTCGTCGCCGCCCTTGTCGCTGCGCAGGCTGCTGCCGTGATAGGGAAGGCCCGTGTGCAGGCGGCCACCATCCCTTGGGCGTGTGAGCGGACTGTGGCAGCGGCCCTGGCTCACCAGATCACCTTGGCGAAGCAGCGACGGGCCACCTCCTCCGACTCGATGGCGAGTCCCTGCGTGTCCCACACCGCGGTCCTCTGGCATGACCCTGCCGATCCACTTGTGGCATAGATTCAGGACTTCGCGCCGGGGTCCTCGTCTTCCTCGACTGCCTTTGCTACTACTCCTCCACCGCCGTCGTCTCCTCTTGGTCCTCCTCCCTCTGAGCCAAGCGGGGGTTGGGGGGCCGTGGCGGAAGCCGTCTCCGCCGCCGCGGCGTTGGATGCGGTAGGGGTCCTGGCCGCGGGAACAGTCCGGCTCCCGGCGCTGAGCCTCGTCTGCTGGCGGCCATGCTCGCAGGTGCTGCTCCGGGGTTTCACTCAGTGCCTCCGTGGGCTCCATGTTGGTGTATGCTCCTGCCCCTCTACCTTCGCTGGGAGACTGGAGGAGGCGGATCGAGGGTCTTACCGCACAGGGATGGTGGGACGGTGTAAAACTAGGGACAAAGGGTTGTGGGACCCACTAGAGAATTTGCATTAATCGGCACTGGAATTGGAACAGTGCTCTCTCTTTACAAGTGCCTTTACCCCTAGTATTTATAGGGGATACCAAAGGTCAAGGGCATTTTACACTAGGGTTACACTCTATGTTACACTGCACGTGGGCCCAACGCAGGGCTATTTTGGTACAAAGATTGCCTTGTCCAACTGCCCCTGTGCCCCACCCGCGCGCCACGTGTCGGCCCCTCAGCGTGCCATGCATCAAACCGCCGTGACTCCACGTTGACACCGATTCTCGTAGCTCTGACGCGCTGCCCGGACCACTGGCTTGACCACCGGTACCTGCAAAATCTGAGACTAAACACGAGTGCTTGCGATTGAGCTGTCACGCAGCACGCATTACTGCTGTGGCGAAGAGCGCCTGTGGAGGTCAATACCTTCGCTGTTGGAGTCCTCGTCGGAGGTGGTCAAAACCTTCGACAGAGGAACACATAGAGAGCGAGGGTTTTCGTCTTCCACGATGGTCTTGGCCCTTTGCTGGCCGCGGAGCTGCATGGGGGCTCCTGGCGGATGTTGCTCCGCCCAACAGCAGCCCCTCGATGGTTCGGCCCGGCAAGTGGGGTCGGAGCAATGCCTTTCAAAAATGATTGGGGCCCGGCCGACACGTATGGCAGTGGGCCGGCCTCCGGCAGTGACGCCCCGATGTTGCTCATGGCCCATGAAAGCTGGGCTTTGGTGATGGCAGGTTTTCTTTGTTGGGCCTAGGTTTGGGCTTGCGTACTACTCGATGATGTGACCGTTAGGGTTTGCGTGGCTTGCAGGAGAATGTTGATCCGGCTTCCCTTGAGATGCGGGGGCGGAAGTTATCGAAGTGAATGATTCCGGCCTACAAATAGGAGAGGAGGGTGAAAAGGACCTCTACTTGCCTTTACGCTTTTGTCTAGGGAGATTTGTTGCCCTGAATCTCTAAGAGCGAAGGTTGCTTGAGTTAGGGTGCGAAGGTTTGGTGTGGAGGTAAAGCGGAGCTTGACGTTTAGAGGTAGGATTGTGATGGTTAAGGCAGGGATGGGTGCGGTGAATGCTGTGCCGGTGCACGAGTTCGGGGTGAGCGGTGTCAAGGATGCGGATCTCGATGCCTTCACAAACTGTGGCTGGCTAGAACGGAGCCGAGCGCGGTCCTGCCAAGGCAAGGCGACGCCGCTTCTGCGCGATGACGAGGTGGTGGTGTTCGAGGGCTTCTTCAAGGCGGGGCTTTGCTTCTCCCCACTTCTGCTGGTGGTGGAGGTGCTACAGAGGTTTGGCGTTCAGTTCCATCAGCTGACACCGAATAGCTTTCCAAAGCTGTGTGCTTTCATATGGGGTTGCCACTCGCAAGGAGTGGAGGCGACCGTTGAAGGATTTGTCAAAATTGCATTGGATGCACATGCAGAAGCGCACGAACAAGGTGAAGGTTGACGGGAAAGAGGTGGTGGAGGAAGGGTAGTTTGGGGTTTACACTTTCTGCTGCCGGAGCTCTACGACGGTTCCGGTGCCGGCGCAAAAAAGTAAGTGGACCAGCGGGTGGAGCAGGCGGTGGTTCTACTACTGGCTGGCTGGAGGTGAAGGCTTGGTGGGTGGATTGGCTCCGCTGAAGGAGGTGACTATGGAGGCGGTGGAAGATGTTGGGTCCCGCCGTTGTGAAGATGCCATGCGGGTTCTGTCGCGGTGCATGGCGGCCAGGGACATGTTTGAGGTGTACCATTGCGTGAAGTTTGTGCCACTGTCCCCTACCCAGAATTGGGAGGGCCATGTGAAAGAAAGTGATCGCTCGTATGAAGACTGGGGGTACGAAGGTCTGAAGGCACTGAATGTTGATGCGAGAACTGCGTGGGTGGAGGTTTTGGGAGTGGGGCCTGATGAGGTGGAAGGTTTGAAGAAAGTGTATGCTGTTGTGGTTGCGGAGGTTAACGAGTTGGTGTGTAGGTGACACTGAGCTGGACAAAATCAGGAAGAAGTTTGCGCCCTTCGCCACGGCAGTAATGCGTGCTGCACGCCAGCTTAGTCGCAAGCACTCATGTCCGATCTCGGATTTTGCCAGTGGTCCGGGCAGCGCGTCGGAGCTGCGAGAATCGGTGTCAACGTGGAGTCGCGGCTGTTTGATGCATGGCAAGCTGAGGGGCCGACACGTGGCGCGCGGGGGGCACAGGGGTAGTTGGACAAGGCGATCTTTGTACCAAAATAGCCCTACGTTGGGCCCACGTGCAGTGTAACGTAGAGTGTAACCCTAGTGTAAAATGCCCTTGACCTTTGGTATCCCCTATAAATACCAGGGGTAAAGGCACTTGTAAAGAGAGAGCACTGTTCCAATTCCAGTGCCGATTAATGCAAATTCTCTAGTGGGTCCCACAACCCTTTGTCCCTAGTTTTACACCGTCCCACCATCCCTGTGCGGTAAGACCCTCGACCCCCCTCCTCCGGTCTCCCGGTGAAGTTAGGGGGCAGGAGCATACAGCAACAGTTGGCGCTGTCCGTGGGGATTCGAACAAAACACAAGCCATGGCCCCAAACCTCAGTGTCAAGTCCGCAGCCGCAGGAGCCCCCACCACCCCGCCTTCCTCCGGAGGCAATGGCGCTCTGGCCGTACCTCCAATAGCCGACCTGACAGTGGAGGAACAGGCAGCTGAAACCCTCACCGATCAAAGTGGAGGCCACCCCCGAAGCTCACTGGTTCAGAACGTCATCATACAGCCCCACCCCCATACCTCCGGCGGTGGCAGCGAAGGAACCATTGGAGGCGAAGATGGTCAGGATGAGGAGGAATTGATCAGGCAACTCGGCGAGCTCAACGAGCGCATTGCAGCAAGCAAGAGGCAGCTAGACTAGATCAACAAGCAGAACCAGGTAGCAGTCACCAGACATAGAACCGAGCAAGCAGCAGTGGAGCTCCGCAAGATCGAGCAAATCATAGCAGTAGCAGAGGCCGAAGCCAACACTGTCGGCGGAGTCTTCCAACCTCTGCGCCCGCCAGTTTAGCCTCTGCCCGTCCAACACTAGGACCCCCACCCACCGCTCCCAGACTTACACCTTCGCACCGATGTGTTATACCCGGGTGCAGATCAAGCTCATCACGACCAACCTCCGGGGCCCAGAGCCAACCACCGCCCAGCTGTCTACAACTCCAAGTCTCCCCTCTCGTACGACCTCTAGACCACCGACTGTCCCCTGGGGTTCAACCTACAACACCTGCCGCGATACGACAGACGCACCGAGCCGAGGCATTACCTCATGAGCTACGAGGCCGCAGTTTCCGCAGCCAGCGGCGATGATGACACCATGGCCAAGGCTTTTGTCATCGTCGCCAGGGACATCGCCCAGTCATGGTATAGCCACCTTCGTCCCAGGTCCATCCGTTGCTGGGATGACCTTCGCGAAAGGCTTTGCACCAACTTCAAGGGGGTCAGCAAGACCACCGCCAAGGCAACGACACTACTCAGCTGCACGCAAGGGTTCGACGAGCCGCTACAAGAGTGGTGGCAGAGGTTCGTCCAGACCAAGAACCGCACCCCAGGAATTATGGACGAGATCATGATCCTCGTCGCAATCAGCTGCATCCAGTCAGGGGCATGCTCGGCCAAGCTATCAAGAAGAGAACCCAAGACCCTTGCCGAGCTATATGACATCATGGAAAAACAAATCTGGGCAGATAATGACGAGCAAGTCAAAACCCAGTCGTATCAACCCCCACGCCAGCCACTGCAGCATCAGCAGAGAGACCGCAACTTCAACCCCCACAATAACTGCAATGATGACCCCTGTGTGGGACAGGGCAACGTCAATGCAATCGACAACGCACCACAGCAGCAGGCAAGGCAGAACCCTCACCAAGCAAGACCGCCAATGCTGCAAGCAGAACGCAGGCCGGCATACCCCAACCCCAAAAGTAGCAAACACAGTAGAACCACTACTGCCACTTCTGCGGCGATGAAAGTGACCACTACACAAAGCAATGCATCTACTTCGCCAAGGGGATCGAGTACAGAGACAGTCAGGCCATTGCAGTACCTTCGACGGGCACCATCAATCACACCAGAAGAGGACCTCCCAACCCTCGGAATCGTCACCATGCTCATGGCCATAACAACCACGCCCCTCCCGCGTACCACCAGCCTTACTACTACCCCCAGCCAGCCTTCGCCCACCACCCATACGCACACGCTCACCACGCTCAAGCCTACTACCCCGCTAGGAGCAGCAACACTACGCAGTCGCCCACCCCTCCACACCCCCGCAACTAGCCCCGGCCCAGGCCCTACCTCTGCCTCCGCCACTACCCGCACTGCTGGCCCCACAACCGGTCAAAGCTGAAGCCGAACCTTAGGCAACCCTAACTGCAGTAAATGACCCGATCGCAACCTACGACGTCATCCTGGCTATCTCCAGAGGCTCCAATGAAGATCACGGCAACAAGAGGCAGCAAAGGGAACACTTCAGGCGGGTCCACCATGTAGTCATCGAGGGCCCGCACAGGAATGCACACTGGTCCCACATCCCCATCACCTTCGACGGGTCCAACCTCAAGCTGAAGGATTACCCGCACACATACGCGATGGTAATCGATACCAACATCGGTGGCTGGACCGTCACAAAAATCCTGGTAGACAATGGCAGCTCCGCTGACAACCTATTTGCATCAACCTTCGACGGAATGAAGCTTGACGGGAACCAACTAAAGGCAGTAGGACACCCGCTTTTCAGATTCGGAGGTCAGCAGGTTAGAGCAATAGGTAAGATCACGCTACCGGTCTCCTTCTGAGACAAGCTCATTTCCAGGACGGAGCACATAACCTTCGATGTAGTCGACATGCCATACACATACAACGCCATCTTTGGCAGAGGCGTCATCAACCAGTTCAACGCCGCCATTCACCCGGGTTACCTATGTATGAAGATGCCTGCTCCCAGAGGTATCATCACCGTTTACAGAGATCAGTCAGCCGCCAGACTGGCGGAGCAAACGGCAACCCCAGGGCAAAAGAATGTGCACTCTTTGCAAGAGAAGGAAGAGAAGGAAGCATGAGAAGAAGAGAGAAAGGAGCAGTGCGAAGCCGAACCAAAAGTAGATGGATCCTAGCTACCTTCGCGAGCTCAGCCAGAGGAAGAAACAAAGAAGGTCCAACTGTTCCCCAACAACCCAGAAAAGAAAGTCATCATCTCCGCCCTACTGGACAGCGAGACCGAGGGACAGCTGATCCAGTTCCTCTGCGACAACAGTGATACCTTCGCCTGGTCCACCTCCGACTTCACCGAAATAGACAGAGGTCTAATTGAGCATAACCTAAATGTCAGAAAGGACTACACTCCAATAAAGCAAAAGCTCCGCAAAATGTCAGAGGAAAGAAAACAAGCCACCAGGGCGGAGGTCAACCACCTGCTAGACGCATGGGTGATATGGCTGGTCAAGTACCCAACCTGGTTATCCAACATCGTGCTGGTCCAGAAGAAGAACCTCAAATGGCGGATGTGCATCAACTTCACTAACTTGAACAAAGCCTGCCCGAAGGATGACTTCCCGCTGCCAAGGATAAGCACCCTCATCGACGCGACAGCAGGATGCAAGCTCCTGTCTCTTCTTGACTGCTTCTCTGGCTACCACCAGATCTGGATGAACAAAGAAGATGAAGAGAAAACAAGCTTTATCACACCCTTTGGCACATACTGCTTCCGCAGAATGGCTGAGGGTCTTCAAAACGCCAGCCCAACCTTCTCACGCATGACAGCGGAGGTCTTTAAGGACGACCCCGCAGTCTCAGCCGATGTCAATGACATCGTCGTACAAAGCAAGTTAAAGTCAGACCACATCAAAGATCTGGCCAGAACCTTCGCCAACCTCAAGCAGGCGAAGCTCAAGCTCAACCTGGAGAAATGTGTATTTGGTCAGCAAGGGGAAGCTGCTGGACTATTTGGTCTCAGCCAGAGGCATCGAAGCCAACCCAATCAAAATCGAAGCCATCCTATCCATGCAACCTTCGACTTCAAAGAAAGCAGCCCAGCACGTCACTGGCAGGCTAGCTTCACTCAGCAAGTTCATATCATGATCAGCGAAGCGAGGGTTGCTGTTCTTCAAGGCCCTTAAAGGCTCTGGCCCATTCAACTAGGGGCCTGCACAACAGGTAGCCTTCGAGGACCTCAAGAGCTACCTCGTCAAGCTATCAACACTCGCCAGCCCGACCCCCGGAGAACCACTGCTCCTATACGTAGTTGCCTCCCCTCACGCGGTCAGCGCGGTACTGATGAAGGAAACCTCCGATGAACACCAGAGGCGGCAAACTCCAATCTACTACGTCTTTGAGATCCTTGAAGGCCCTAAGAAGCACTACTCTGAGCTAGAAGCTGAAGCACTACTTCCAGTCCCACCCAATCATAGTACCTTCGCTATTCCCCCTCGACAACATATTCAGAAACCCCAAAGCAGTTGGAAGGATTGCCAAGTGGGCCACCCAACTGGGTGACTACACCATAACCTTCGTTGGCAGAAACGTGATCAAATCCTAGGCGCTCATAGATTTCATAGCAGATTAGACCCCCGACCCGAACAACAAAGCAGATGAAGTTGAGCCCCATGGACAGTGCACGTCGACGGAGCATGGGGAGCCACGGGCGCTGGTGTCGCAGCCATCCTGACCTCACCTTTGGGCATGAAGCTCAGATATGCGGCGAGGCTCGAATTCCCCTGCACCAACAACTCCGCGGAGTACGAGGTAGTCATCCTCGCCCTCACCAAGCTCCGCGCCATGTCAGCGCGCTGTGTGGTCATCAGGACACACTCTCAGGCCATAGCAGGCCACATTGAAATATCATTCAAGGCAAAAGACCCGGAGCTCCAGAGGTACCTACAGCTGGTCTGGTAAACCAAATTTTTTTCTTGGGCATCACTACCAAGTCCATCCCCCGTAGCGAGAACAAGGAGGCCGATGAGCTAGCGAAGGCCACGGCCCAAGCAACCCCATTATCCCCGGACGTCTTCTACGAAACCCTCGCCTTCCCCACAATCGAAGGTCACATACCGCCAACGAAGCAAATCAACGCCGTCCACAGCGAAGACTGGAGGGCCCTAATCACAGCCTACATCAGGGGCAACCTCAAACCTCTCTCCAAGGAAGAAGAAAAAAGAATCACCCAAAGGGCGCAAGGCTATAAGATCATCGACCAATAGATTTACAAGGCCTCCATCACAACACTGTAGCTAAAATGCGTCAGCACCGGCGAAGGCATCTCAATACTCAAGGAAATCCACCAGGGCATATGCGGGTCGCACAACGGCCCCCGCGCTCTAGTGGGCAAAGTCTTCAGGCAAGGTTTCTATTGGCCAACAGCTCTGGCAGATGCCACTTCTCTCATCTGATATTGCGAAGGTTGCCAGATGGCTACGCATCACTCAAACAGGCCGGGAGCTCCGACAACAATGATCTGCCCAACCTGGCCCCTCCAATGATGGGTGATGGATGTGGTCGGCCCGCTGCCCACCGCCCCTGGAAACCTCCACTATGCAGTAGTTGCGGTGGAATACTTCACTAAATGGATCGAAGCCAAGGCCCTCACCACGATCACCTTCATCACAGTTTAGAAATTCTTCTGGCAACAAGTGGTTTGCCGCTTCGGTGTGCCTAGAAGCCTGACCGTCAACAATGGGACCCAGTTCGATAGCTCCACATTCAAAGAGTTCTGCTTTCAGATCGGCACCAAGATTTGCTTCGTGTCGGTCCGGCACCCTCAATCCAATGGGCTCGTCGAAAGAGCCAATGCCATCATCCTCGAAGGAATCAAGAAGAAACTCAAAGACAAACCCCTCGGCAAGTGGGTTGAGGAACTCACACCAGTGGTGTGGTCACGTAACACCTCCGACTGCAGGGCCACAGGCATCACGCCCTTCAAGCTACTTTACGGTGAGGAAGTCGTCCTCCTAGAAGAGCTTCACCATGGTTCACCAAGAATGACCTACGAAATCACCACCCAAGATGAAGCCCTCGACAAAGACCTCCTCAAAGAAACAAGATGCCTCGTCGTCAACAACCTCCACCGTTACCAAGCCGAAACACAGAGGTGGAGGGACAAGAAGGTCCAAACCCACAACCTCCGCGAGGGTGACATGGTGCTGATTAGGAAGCAAAACGCAAAGATGGTGGGCAAGCTTTAGCACAAGTGGCTCGGCCCCTTCATCATCGTAAAGAACACAAGACCAAGCTCCTTCTGCCTCCAGGACGCCGACGGCAATGACCTACCTCACACCTGGAATGTCGACGACCTCCGTAAGTATTATCCATAGAGGTATTCCTACAATGTAATCTCTACCTCTGCCACTCCTCCAATTTAAAACATTGTCGCACTTTTCTTTCACTCGTAACGCAAAGCGGGGTTTTTTGTCTACCAAGACAGGCAAAGCAAGCATCATGTAATAAAATTTTAATTCTCCGCAACCCCCGCTGAGTCTCTAACGCTAAAATGGACGGAGCCCAAGGCCCGCCCTCATCAGCAGCTTCCCTCAAGGTCAAGGATTGCCTCGGACCGACAATCGATAGCGGTCAAGGGTCACTCTGGCGCAAACCTCAGGTAAAATGAAAAGCACAGACCTCCGCCACTCGGGCCAGGGGCTGCCTCCATATACAACCCCCTTGACCCTCAGAAAGGGTGAGGCGTGGAGGTCAAAGACATTCGCAGACCCCGCCACTCGGGCCAGGGGCTGCCTCCATATACACCCCCTCGACCCTCGGAAAGGGCGAGGCACGGAGGTCAAAGACATTCGTAGACCCCTACCACTCGGGCCAGGGGCTACCTCTATATACACCCCCCTTGACCCTCAGAAAGGGCGAGGCGCGGAGGTCAAAGACATTCACATACCCCCGCCACTCAGGCCAGGGGCTGCCTCCATATACAACCCTCCTTAACCCTCGAAAAGGGCGAGGCGCGGAGGTCAAAGACATTTGCAGACCCCCACCACTCGGGCCAGGGGCTGCCTCCATATACAACCCCCCTTGACCCTCGGAAAGGGCAAGGCGTGGAGGTTAAAGACAATTGCAGACCCCCGCCAGTCGGGCCAGGGGCTTCCTCCATATACACCCCCCTCCACCCTCAGAAAGGGCGAGGCGCGGAGGTCAAAGACATTCGTAGACCCCCACCACTTGGGCCAGGGGCTGCCTCCATATACAACCCCCCTCGACCCTCGAAAAGGGTGAGGCGTGGAGGTCAAAGACATTTGCAGACCCCTGCCACTTGGACCATGGGCTGCCTCCATATACACCCCCCTCGACCCTCGAAAAGGGTGAGGCACGGAGGTCAAGGACATTTGCAGACCCCGCCACTCGGGCCAGGGGCTGCCTCCATATACAACCCTCCTCGACCCTCGGAAAGTGCGAGGAGCGGAGGTCAAAGACATTTGCAGACCCCCGCCACTCAGGCCAGGGGCTGCCTCCATATAGAACCCCCCACAACCCTCGGAAAGGGCGAGGCGCGGAGGTCAAGAAAGCTGCAGACCCCTGCCACTCGGTCTAGGGGCTGCCTTCATAGGTAAACCCCACCTCGACCCTTGGAAAGGGCGAGGCATGGAGGTCAAGAATGCCGCTGACCACAACCACTCGAGAGGGAGCCTCCCCCACCATACCACACAAGAGCCATACCTCTGCCGCACAACCCAAATCCCCACCATTAACCACCAAAGATACCATATGTTAGCATTCACTACACTGCCAGAGCCGTACCTCCGCCGTACAACCCAAATCCCCACCATTAACCACCAAAGATAGCACATCTCAGCATTCATTACACCACCAGAGCCATACCTCCACCGTACAAGTCTTGTCACCACCATTTACCTCAAGATGCCACCCCTCCTATAAAACAAAAACAACCCCTACCGTGATTGCCCAAAAACACAACCCGCGCCAAGCTAACTAAGCATGCGAGGCATCAGGAAGGCATGCCAAAGGGAGCCCACCAGCCGGAGGCACCTAAACCTTAGCCCCGCAACCAAGACCCTCACTATTCCAACCACCACACACTCATGACCCCCATAGGCAGTAGGTCCCGTAGCCTTCAAACAAGACCGCTGCGACCTCCGCGCCAACCCTCAGTGGGGGTCTATGACAAGAAGCGTAAAACATTTCCGCACCTCCGCTTGCACATACCCTCCGCCCACCACCACCTCCAAATAACGCTGCAGCTTTATACAGTCACACGCAGAATCATAT